>JAHRHZ010000012.1:72756187-72822627 GCA_024137785.1 Ginglymostoma cirratum | reverse complement strand
CCTTTACTGGCTCCATCCCCGCCTCTTTGACTTGTCTGTCTCCTCTCCACCTATCCTCTCCTCTATCCATCCTCTATCCGCCTCCCCCTCTCTCCCTATTTATTTCAGAACCCTCTTCCCCTCCCCCATTTCTGATGAAGGGTTTAGGCCCGAAACGTCAAGTTTTCCTGCTCCTGTGATGCTGCTTGACCTGCTGTGTTCATCCAGCCCCATGCTTGTTATCTTGAAAACTATTACACTCTGTTTCTGATCATTCAGCCAATTTTGTATCCATGTTACTATTGACTCTTTTATTCTGTGACCTGTAACTTTCCTCATGAGTCTGTTGTGTACCACTGTATCAAACATTTTCTGTACATCTGTGCAAACTCATCAACAGTATTACCCTCTTTGCGTCTTTCTGTTACCTCTTCAAGAAATCCCAGCAAGTTAGTTGAATGTGGTTTTCCCCTTTACAAATCCATGCTGTCCCTTCCTAATCAACCCCTCTCTTTCCATGAAGCTACTAATTCTATCCTGAAATTAAAACAGAAATTACTGGAAAATCTCAGCAGGTCTGGCAGCGTCTGTGGAGAGAAATCAGAGTCAACATTTTGGTCTAGTGACCCTTCAGAACTGATGGTAGCTAGGAAGAGGTTGGTTTTTAAGCATAAGATAGGGTGGGGGAAGAAGGTAAGGAGTAAACAATAGGTGGAGACAGACTTAAAGAGAGACAAGAGCAATTGGACAGACAAAGGAGTGGATAACAGTCAGTTTAGGAAAATGAATGGCTGATAATGGGGACTACTGGTGACAAACAGTGGGTAGTGTGTAATAGCAGACTATGTGATAACAAGGCCTGTTGTGAGGGGGTTGGGGTTAAGGACAGGGAAAAGATGCCTCAAACCATATAATTCTGGAACTCGATATTGAGTCAAGAAGGCTGTAGAGTTCCCAAGTGGAAAATCAGGTGCTGTTCTTCCAGCTTGCGCTGAGCTTTGCTGGAGTGCTACAGAGCCTGAGACGGAGATGTTGGCCAGGAAACACTATGTTGAAGTGGCAGGCAATGGGAAGCTCAGGGTTAAAATTGTATCAGAGAGGGTCTTTTTTTTGCAGGTAGAACATAGGTGTCCTGTGAAGCGATCACCCAGTCTACACTGGACAGCATATTGTTTGCAGCGAATGCAGTAGACAAGATTGAGCACAGTACAGGTAAATTGCTTCTTTACCTGACATGTGTATTTGGGCCTGTAGATCTCCGAGTTGTTGCATCTTGTGTTCCTTGATGTCTGAAAGGAAAAGAAAAAAGTTTTGTCTTAGCCAATCAAATTAGCTGGATGATGTAACTGGGAAGCAGTGGAGCTCTGAGTAACTGTGAAGCGGTGCTGTTGGAGAGAGAGGTCGATAATGTCCCTGTGATGATGCATGGCACTGAATGTGGATCTCGGGACGCAGCAAGAATAGCTCTCTGGGGAATGTTGAACATTACGGAGATACCTGTCATCCTGGGTGGATTCAGAAGACGAAGGATGAAACTTGAGTTGGAATCCACATGGTGTGGGTCTGAGCTGGAGGCAGTCGCCGAGGAACGTGAAATGAGTTTTAGCAAATACCATGTCAAACACCAGTAATAATAGCAAAATTAATAATAGTGAGCAAAAAAAAACAATTGGAACAGAAATCCTTTCAGACAGAGGAGCAGGACTTCAAGGTGGGCATCCTGGGAAGAGATATGGCATTGAGTTAAACACTAAATAAAAAAATGAAAGAACCGCGGATGCTGTAAATCAGAAGCAAAAACAGAAATTGCTGGAAATCTCAGCAGATCTAGCAGCATCTGTGGAGAGAAATCAGAGTTTTGGTTTTGGGTCCAGTGGTCCTCCTTCAGAATTGTTACTGGCTGGGAAGAGGTTTTTTTTCCCCCAGAAGGTTGGTTTGGAGCAGGGGGTAAGGAGTAAACAATAGGTGGAGATAGAGCCCAAAGGGAGAGAAGAGCAGTTGGACAGACAAAGGATTGAATAACGATCAGCCTAGGAGAATGAATGCCTGCTAATGGGGATAATTGGTAGCTAACGATGGGTAGTGTATAACACCAAACCATGTGATAACAATGGAAATTGAAATGAGGATGAGGGAGAAGGCGCCTCAAGCCCTAAAAATTGTTGTGCTCAATATTGAGCCCAGAAGGCTGTAGAGTTACCAAGTTGAAAATTAGGTGCTGTTCTTCCAGCTTGTGCCACCCCTCCCTCCTCCCTCCCTTCCTCCCTCCCTTTACTATCTTTTCTGAATATCTTGTATCCAGGAACATTTAACTTCCAGTTTCGCCTGCCCTTAAGCGGGTCTCTGTAAGTAACCCAGGCTATTGACTGGTTAGTCTGCTGATCTGGTTGATAAGTCCTGTACCGGAATGTACACTGATGGGAGAGCACAAAAACCCTTATGAGAGCATATTAAGTCTTGTACCTTGCTTTCCCTCTGGAAGGGGAGTAAAGTTTTATCCTCGTGTAATACCATGTCAGTCTTCAAACAAATTGCAAACAACTAGACTTTACAGTGCAGAAAAACATATTTTGCTACACATTAAGTGATACTGGAGACATGAGAATTAAGTTATGTGTTGCAGAAAATCAATTTGGCAAAGACAATGCAGCATTAGATGGACTTCCTCTTCTGCCAGGTTCTTCTTTTGAAACTGATGTTCACAATTTACTGTGATTGCTGGCTTTCCTGGTAGCATTTCTGACCATTATGCTTAGTTGTTGCACTTCAAATTCCAGTAGCAGAATCAAGTTTATATGGTTGTCAATGGAAATATATTGGACACCTCTTGATGTAGAGGGAATCTTGGTATGCGACTGATGACCATTCAAGCATCTGTCTGAAAAAATCCAGTTTTAATGTAGCTGTATTGGTCGACAGCCTGTCTAGGCATGCTCCACAATCTGTAGTAATTCAAAAGCTCACTTTAAAAAAAAAAGAGATAACAAGGTGTAGAGCTGGATGAACACAGCAGGCCAAGCAGCATCAGAGGAGCAGGAAAGCTGACGTTTTGGGTCTGGACCCTTCTTCATAAATAGGGGAAGGGAAGGGGATTCTGAAATAAATAGAGAGGGGGAGGCAGATGGAAGATGGATAAAAGAGCAGATAGGTGGAGAGGAGACGGACAGGTCAAGGAGGCAGGGATGGAGCCAGTAAAGGTGAGTGTAGGTGGGGAGTTAGCGTGGAGGTTGGTCAGTCCAGGGAAGACGGGACAGATCAAGGAGGTGGGGATGAGGCTGGTAGGTAGGAGGTGGGGGTTGAGTTGGGTGAAGTGGATAGGTGGGAGAAAGGACGGACAGGTTGGGGAGGCGGGGATGAGCCGGGCTGGTTTTGGGATGTGGTCGGGGGAGGGGAGATTTTGAAGCTTGTGAAGTACACATTGATACCATTGAGCTGCAGAGTTCCCAAGCGAAGTATGAGGTGCTGTTCCTGCAACCTTCAGGTGGCATAGTTGTGGCACTGGAGGAGGCCCAGGATGGACATGTCATCCAAGGAGTGGGAGGGGGAGTTGAAGTGGTTCATGACTGGGAGGTGCAATCGTTTGTCGCGAACCAAGGTAGGTGTTCCACAAAGCAGTCCCCAAGCTTCCGCTTGGTTTCCTCGATGTAGAGGAGGCCACGTCGGGAACAGTGGATACAGTATACCACATTAGCAGATGTGCAGGTGACCATCTGTTTGATGTGGAAGGTTTTCTTGGGGCCTGGGATGGGGGTAAGGGGGAGATGTAGGGGCAGGTGTAGCACTTCCTGCGGTTGCAGGGACAAGTGCCGGGGCTGGTGGGGAGTGTGGAGTGGACAAGGGAGTCATGGAGAGGGTGGTCCCTCTGGAAGGCAGATAAGGGTGGGGAGGGAAAAATGTCTTTGGTAGTGGGGTCAGATTGCAGGTGGTGGAAGTGCTGGAGGATGATACTTGGATCTGGAGGTTGGTAGGGTGGTATGTGAGGACCAGCGGGATTCTGTTTTGGTTGTTATCGCGGGGAGGGGGTGTGAGGGAAACACGAGAGATGCGGTCAAGGGCATTTTCGACCACTGTGGAGGGGAAGTTACGGTCCTTGAAAAACGAGGACATCTGGGATGTCCGGGAATGGAATGCCTCATCTCAGGAGCAGATGCGGCGGAGGCAAAGGAATTGGGAATAGGGGATGGCATTTTTGCAGGGAGGTGGGTGAGAGGAGGTGTATTCAAGGTTGCTGTGCGAGTCGGTAGGCTTGAAATGGATATCGGTTTCCAGGTGGTTGCCAGAGATGGAAACAGACATCCAGGAAGGAGAGAGAGGTTTCAGAGAAGATCCAGGTGAACTAAAGGTTGGGGTGGAAGGTGAGAGTGAAGTGGATGAACTGTTTGAGCTCTTTTTCGTTTTATTTTTATTTATCCTTTTTATTTTTATTTTTATAATCAACCTGTTTAGAGAAATTATTACACACCTCTGCAGCACGTGGGACTTGTACCCAGGCCTCAGGGTTAGGGACACTACTGCTATACCACAGGAGTACCTTCATAAGTTCACTTTTTTTAGATTTCTTTTATTATTGAACTAGTTTTCCATTCACCCTGTTCAGAGATGTTATTATACATCACTGGAGCAAATGGGACCTGAACCTGGGCCTCCTGGACCAGAGATAGGGACTCTACCACTGTGCCACAAGAGGGTCCTGAGGCCACTCTTTTTTTTAAAAAATTTAACCTGCTTTTGTAAACAACCTGTTCAGAGATGTTATTTTACACCCTTGGAGCAGGTGGGATTTGAACTCGGGACTCTTGGTTCAGGGATATGGACACTGCCACTGCACCACAAGAGAGCCCTCAAAAGGTCACTCTTTTTGCTTTTGACTCTTCATTGATTTCAGTAAATTGCAAAAACACTTGCAGGCAGCTATTAGCTGCCCTCTGATGTTTCATTGATTGCTGACAATGACTGTTAACTTACGTAGCTATTATTTATTCTTTAAGATATGCGCTTATATTCCAGTTGGTAAATTTGCAACAATAAAGGTTACTTTAATTCTGACTTTCAGGAGGATCTAAAATAAAACAATCAAAATATTAACTATGATGTGGAGATGCTGGTGTTGGACTGGGGTGGACAAGGTCAAAAACCACATAACACCAGATTATAGTCCAACATGTTTAATCGAAGACACCAGCTTTCAGAATCTTACTCCTTCAGGTGTCAGTGAGAGAGGTGGCATCAGACACAGAATTTATAAGCAAAAGATCAAAGAGTCGTGGAACTGATGTGGTGTTGAACAAACCTTAGATGGCCATTAAATCTTTAATCAGTTAGAAAGGATTAATATGCAAATTTACAAATTTCTTTCAAGTCACTGCCCCGAAATAATGTAAGTTTTATCAGTTCCCTAAGTATACCAGAGGTGATATCCAGGTTGCACAATGTATTTTAAGTGTGAGGCCTTGTTTAGAATCTGGCTGTGTATCAACTTGGAGTCAGACTGGTTTTGTTTCCAAAGTAGGAATTTATAAAATGCCACATTGACTGTCTACAAATTGTGTGATTTTTGAACAAAATAGAATGTATCTGCAAATGCAAATTCACTCCATAGATTTATAAGTATGTTGCACGTGTTTGTATGTGTGTCAGGGGAGAGAGAGAGAGTGTGTGTGCGTTGTGTGTATGTGTGTGAGAGAAAGAGAGAGAGACAGAGAGAGGTTAATCCTTTCTAACTAATTAAAGATTTAGTAGCCATCTTAGGTTTGTTCAACACCATATCAGTTCTATGACCTTTTGATCTTTTGCTTTTAAATCTTGTGTCTGATGCCACCTCTCTCACTGACACCTGAAGATGGAGTGAGACTCTGAAAGCTTGTAACTTCAAATAAACCTGTTGGACTATAACCTAGTGTTGTGAGAAAATATTAGAAACATTCCAGATCAAGCAACAGGAAACGAGTTAGCATTTCTACGTTTTCAACCTTTCACCTGAAACAGCCGTTCTCTCTATTTGATTTACCTTTGATTAAAGTTATGGTGTTCTGATATGAGCTGTTTATTTTGCTTTTATAAACGACTTTGTAAAATGACTCCAGAAAACATTCGTTGTTGTTGAACAGTTCACCCTCAATTTTCTGTTTTGTGAAGTTGCTCCATTACCATATCAAGTGTCCCCTAAAATGTCACATGAATTTAGCGCAAGTGCTCAACAGTGCAAATATCTGTTAAGTGAGATTTAAGTTCCTGCAAAGGCAATTAACCTTTCCCTTGGAAATGGAATCTGACACAATACTCAAGTTGAGGCCAAAAAAGTGTTTCCTAACCGTTCATCGTAACTTCCTTGCGATGTACTCTCTGCCTTTATTTATAAAGCCCAGGATCCCATATGGCTCCCTACTCAGTTTCTCAACTTGTTATGATCCTTTTAAGAATTTGACCCCCTCTGTCCTTTATGTTATCACTGTCCTAATCCATATTCGAATAACTAAAGCCCCATATTGTAGGTTTTTGCATCTCATTTTATAGTTATTCCTGTCTTTTTCACTAGCTTTTGATCAAGAATAAAGTACAGTTGTGAAACAGTACCTCTACATGTTTATTAACTCCAACCAATTAGATCTAAGACATTGAAGCAGAAATAGCTCTAACCTTTCATCACGAAATGATAGAGGGAATTGTCAGCAGTGCTATCAAGTGGCATTTGCTCAGCAATAACCTGCTCCTTGATACTCAGTTTGAGTTCTGCCAGGCAGGACCACTTAGTTTCAGATCTCATTACAGCTTGGTCTAAACACTGACAAAAGAACTGAACTTCAGATGTGAGGTGAGAGTGACAGCCTTTGACTTCGAGGCAGTAGTTGAATGTGACAGCAAGGATCCTAAGCAAAAATGGAGTTGGTGGGGTCAGGGCAATATCCTGCACTGGTTGGAGTCAGACATAGCAAAGAAAAAGATGGTTGTGGTTGTTGGAGATCAAGCATAACAGTCCAATTTTATTTTCTTCTGCACAGACTTCTGAGGTATGTGCGTGACAAAACCCCTGAACCTGGAATCAATGCTGGTGAACAGCGTTGGCAAGCCATTCAGCATGCACAGATCCTTGCAGAGGTTACTGAAGCAGTCTACATCCATTTGCAACAAGACCTGGATGACAATCAATGACAGGAACATCACTGACCATCTCCCACTATCAATATCCCTGGGGATTACATTGACCAGAAACTGAAATGCACCAGCCATATACTGTGCCTGCAAGAGCAGATCAGAGCCCAGGAATTTTGTGGCACATAGCATACCTCTTTATGCAGCTGTCCATTGTCTACAAAGTCAGAAATCACATGACACCAGGTTATAGTCCAACAGATTTATTTGAAATCAAAAGCTTTCAGAGTGCAGCTCCTTCATCTGTTAATATAACCTGGTGTCATGTGACTTCTGACTTTGTCTACCCAAGACCAACACTGGCTCCTTCACATCATTGTCTACAAGGCACAGGTCAGGAGTGAGTTGGAATATTCTCCGTTTGCCTGGTTCAGTGCAGGCCCAACAACTTTGTCCTAAATGGTGTTGAGCTTTTCAATCTAACCTTTTTGATTTTCTACTACCTTAAACATTCACTTGCCCATATTCAGAAACACTCACTGGTGTGAAGTGGCACCAGTGTGTTCCATTTGTAAAACGCGCTGCAGCAACTTACCAAAGCTCCTTTGACAGTACTATCCAAAAGCGTGTACTGTGAGCATGGGGTGGCTGGGTACCATCAATGACTTGTGAATAGCTGAAGATATATGCTTTTTTGAAATTATTTAACAGTTTTTTTGGACATATTACCAATATAACCAGCATCAAACTCTACTGCATTATTCATTTGGTGTGGTAGGCATCTTGTTAGTGTGAACACACTGGTATTGCACAGTCGCAGAGTAGAACCGCTAGGTTCACCTGTTGCTCAACGCTGAGAGATGCGTTACACTTTATGTTATGTAATTAATTACGTTACGTACTTGAAATGGATTGCACACTTTTCAGGATCAAAAGTGATAGCTGTACCTAACAAGCAAGGCTTGTGTTTGCAAAACTCACACAGTGCCCAACATTGGATGTGATTCCATGTTTAGATAACATCTGCTAAATAATCCAGAGTATGTAAATAATTATGTTGACAATCAGTTTGGGATTGTCAGTTGGGTTTGTAATGTGGTACACATGCGTGTGCTGGAAGCTACATATGTTATCATACATGTTCATGTTCTTTGCGGATAAAAAGAACATTTGCATACACTGTGCCTATTTCAATTCAAAATACATGACAGCTATTCACGGATTCGTTTCACAGGGCAATGCTTTACCAACTCAGTCAGCTTGGCTTGGAAGTTAATTTTAGTCATCATGAATTGACGCATTCTCTCTGGCAGTGCCTCAACCAATCAGAATCTACTTGCCAACAAATCAGCACTTTCCTTTCATATAATATTAACATTGGTCTCTTAATTATGTTTACTTTTCAGATCAATGACTTTTCATGAGATGAATTTTTAACTCTGTTTCTCCCTCCACAGATGTTGCTCAACTGACTGAATATACCCAGTATTTTCCATTTTTTGATTTAGATTTCCAGCATAGGGAGTCTGCTTTCCATTTGACATGGCTGTATGATTCTTATTCAATGTGCATTGGTTGTAATAGCTGTGTTAAAATAATAAGGACGTACAGTTTCATTAGTAACAGTGTTCAGTGCTGTTTCTGCAACGGGCAGTTTGAAAAGAGCAACTTAAATGGCCAATTGTGTTCCTTTAAAAAAAAAAATTTTAACTCAATTATGCCTTGCCTTGTAGGAATCATTTTTCCAGAAGTTCAATAGCAGCTGGGGGTCTAAAAGGAAAATCTTATTACACGTTGACATTTACGATGAACTTTACCCATAAAGATGATGTGTGCTATTTTGCTTACCACTATCCATATACATACTCTACCTTGCAGGTAATATGCACAGTATAATGTACAGAATGATAATTATTGATTAGTTGAAATGTGTAACATAGCAATTAGTTGCCTATTATGCTGTATTTGGTTGTTTAAACTCAGAGATCTTCATTATTTACGTTCATTTCTACTGAAGAAGCTATATCCTGAAATCTCTTAGAAATATCAAAAGTTGGTTTAGTAGCAGATAGATGTTCATACTGAATATATGTTAATCTGATGGCTTCATCATAGAACTTGTGTTTTGAGTTGCATTTTGTTGAAAGATCTTGTATAATTGAGAACTTTAGCTTTTATATTTTTTAAAGGTCCGATGCCTTTTGGGTTTTGTCAAATAATTGACTAATGGAGTCGTAATTTGATTTTTAGCTTATTGAAAGGAGGTAGAATAAAATAACATAGCAAATGACTACAGATACAGCACTGCATATATCTCATGCCTTGGTGAGGCGAGATTTTTATAGCCAAGTTGTGTAAATAATGCAAATTATAATTCCTATTTTATTGCTAGTATCATTACTTGAATCTATTTTTAAATCTTGGCAATCAAGATGAATAGTTCACTCAAGAAAAGCTTTTACTTCATTTAAGCTTCATTTAGCTAATAATCTTACGAAAACAGTATATTAATGTCCAGATAACTGTGCTTGTTCAGTAGTACAGTTGTTTAATTCAGCTTGCAATATTAATTCATTACTGATATGACCTCATCCAAGTATTTTTTTTAGGTAAATCAGTTGAACGTTTATTAGAATTAAATGATATTCACAAATATTCTCATTTTAATTATTTGAAGTTTTGTCTTTTACTTATTTGTCTCTAATTGTAATTAAAAAGAAAAACATAATCCTTGATAGCTGATCGCTAGATCATGATCCATACTGATCGTGTGTCTCTGTTTAAAAGTTTTCCATCTGGAGTCATTGCACCTAAAGGTTATAAGCTCAACAGACTGAGACACACAAGCATACCTCTTTGAAGACAGTAGACCAGATAAAATATGTAGCAAATCTACAGTATTTTCCCTAAATTAGTAAAGAACTGAATCAATTGCTGTCACCACATTGAATCTTTTTTAAAGAACACTAGGTTTGTAAATTTCAAATCCAGTAGATTGACTGGTGCCCTGTGTGGGATTAAAGATCTCCAAGGACTCTGGTTTGCATTACATGTAGACATTGTTGATCAGGAATATTCTGTGATGTGGAAGATAATTCCCAATCTTTGTACTCCATGCTTCAGCACGTTAGCAATAGGCTCATGTTAGCATGTGCAAAATTCTCTTTTATGAAGCAGCTTGCATGTACATAGTATTAGATCATAAGAGTTATCAATAGGCTGTTAGGTAGAGGTCAAAGACTCCTCAGATAAAGGATAAGAAATACAATACTACTTAAACATAGGGTATACTACTGATATTGAACTTGCAGTAATTTGCTGTAGAATCTGGTATATAAACTTCACCTTTAATGGGTTTTTATAGCCTGCAGATTTGACATTTCTGCTTTACATTCATAGGTATGCTTTAAAAGTACTGCTTGGCTGTAAAGCACTTTGAAATGAACTGTGGGTATGAAAGGCACAATATAAATGCAAGTTCATCTTTCTTTTTAATGAGTAGTAGCTTTTACGGTTGGTCTTTCAACATAAGGCAAGGAATCGTTTTTTAGTTCAAGACATTCAAGTTATGTCTTACCATACACATAGCTCCTTCTGAAATTGTTCAGGTTTTTTTTTGTTAAAGAATGATCAATTTGTAATCTCCAAACTATTCACAGACCTCAATTTCCAATCTTGATCAGTATAAAGACAACAATATGAAGGTAAAATTCATGTTGTAAATATAATGCCCAGGAATAATAGAATTGTAAACATTTTATTTACTTCTTTTTAATAAAGATGCACATCCAAAAACTGGAGACACTGCATGACCCTCAGCAGATTTATTTTCGGCAAGATTCGATCTGTGAAACTTTAGGAGGTAACCCTTGCCCTGTACTGACCATTACTTCCATGCCAGAGTCCAAATCCTGGGAAAGTCTATACCAGTTTAGTAAGTACCTTGATGTATTCATCTGAGCTTAGCACTGTAGTTTAATTATTGATGCCATGAATGCATTGAGAGTCTGACCTCAAATTACTGTTTACTAATTGTCTTATAAACAATATATAGACTAGTATGTTCACTATTCTTTCCACATAGCTGCATTTTTCAACAGTGTAAACTTTGTATTTCCTCTTCATCGTCCAAATAAATGTAAAATACAACCCCGAAGCACTCTTCAGTCAAGGGAAAAATTCTTGTGCTAGTAGACAGTAATTGGTGTCATGTTTGTTCATAAAAGAATATTGTAGCTGAATCCCAATCCTCACTTTGTACCCTCACATTTTAGGACTGATCATTGCATAGTATTCAGTTATGGAAAGTCTGTCCATTGGCCTGGATTTTGCAGTCAGTGATGAAGGTAGACCTTGTAAGTGCTACCTTCACAGACTTAGCAATTTACAGATATAGGTTTCCTGTTTATCACTATTTGTACAATTTGGCTGTTTCTTCAGGAGAATCTTTGGCTGCCATCAGTATTCAGCCTGTTCTAATCAGTTGTATGGATGAATTCTCATAGATGGCAAAGAAAATATAAAAAGCAGGAAATATGGATCCCATTTAAATCATTGTACACAAAAGTGGAATAAAGATGTTGACATACAAATAGAATTAAAACAGAAATGTGAAGTTTCGAACAAAAACATTATTAAAATCTGAAATTTTGTAATGCTGTTCTGGGGGAAAGTGATTCTATTATTGCAAAATTAGCTTTTCAGGGACTGAGAAGTTGCTTAACAATAATTTCAATTACTTTTGATTGAACTAGGCTCAGTGTTGACATTGGTGTTTCCAGTAAGAATAATTTCTAAATAGTTGCCACAGCTATGATGTCTGATGATTCCGTCTGCAAACTTGTCTCGTTCCTATTACAGCAAGTTCAAGATTTCTATTCGTAATAGATTGTGTGGATGTCACTTTTCAGTTTTACATTGTAGTGGTGATAAGAATTGCTATTTTTGATGTCATTGCAACTGCACATTCCAGGCCAATGTTTTCTTTTGTCAATTTAGAGTGATGAAGGCCAGTTGGAAGAGCCCTACAGGCTCTCAAGAAATTATCAAACTTGGCATACGTCAGGAATGGATCTGTAGAATTTACTGGCCTGGGTTCCACATTGAGTCATGCTTCATAGACAAAAACAGCCTTTAGTTATCAGCCTTAACATGAGTTATTGGTTTTAAATTTAAACCAAGTATGAAGATGAATAGTTTCCAATTCTAATGCCCCACGTTATCTTTATTGCCTTTTTGAATATTCTTGTCTCTCTTCAATCACCATGCCTTGGTGCATGAGAACTGGACCCGTGCCCTCACTTTGTCTATCTACGTATCTTTGTTTATAAATATGAAACTAATTTTGTGTCCATGGAAAATCTACATCTGTTTGGTGCTGAACATACGTGTAGAGAAGGTGAGGAGCAATTTCTGAATATGTAATATTTGAATTTTGTTTTCTACTTGTCCTAAAAGCTTGGTTAAATGGTAGAAGAAAAGCTAGTAAATGTGGAAAAAAAAACAAGTATTTGCCTTAACAACCATATCCAACACATCAAATTAACTAAATGGAGGTTATGTAAAAAGCCTTTGCGGAGTGTTTTCGTGTCTTCCTAAAACAGTAATTTCTGTGGAAGCAGAAAATGTGGGTGTGATACTTAACAAATGCATTGTTTCCATCTTCACAAAAGAACGGAACAATACTGATGTCTTAATTAAAGAAGACTGCTAAATATTGGATGGGATGGATGAACATCAGGGAAAATGAAGTGGTTGGTCATTTTTAAAAGTGGATAATTTTCTCTGCCTGGATTAAATACATCCCAAAACATGAAGAGAAATGAAAGAAGAAATGACGAAGCATTGCCCATCATTTTCCAAAAACCTCTGGCTAAATGCATGGTGTCAAAAGTGCAGAGGACTGTTACATGCTGTTGTTTGAAAAAGATACAGAGTGCGTACTATAATTACAGACTAGCCAGGCTAGCCTATTAATTGTCATTTAGAAAGTATTAGTTAATTAAGGATGTCACAATAAGAGCTGACTAATTTAGTTGAATTTTCTAGGGAGGTTTGAAGGAGGCACGGTTGATGGTGTAGTTTGTAAGATGTCTGAAGTGGTCCCATATAGCTGGACTTTTCAGAAAGTTAAAAACCCAAAGGGTCTAAAGGATAATGGCAGATTTGATCCAAAATTGGCTTAGTGACAGGAAACAACTGGTCAACAAATGTTTACTGAATGCAGAGCTATTTCTAGCAGAGTTCTGAGGGCAGGCATTATTAAGTTTTCTGAAGATATGCAAATTGGTTATGTGTTTATGAGGAATAGATCTGGACTGTAGGAAAGTATCCTTGCAACTTGTGAGGTTACCATAGAAATGGTAAGTGGAATTCATTCTGAAAAGTGCAAGGGAATTCATTTGAGTAGGACAAATGAGACAAAGGAATATATAGTAAATTGTAGGATATTGAGAAGTATAGAGGGACAGAAGAATGTTGAAGTGCAATATCCACAGGTAGCTGAAAATAGAAGCACAGTTAGATAAGGAAGTTAAGAAGGCATGTCCAATGCTTCCCTTAAGAGCTCAGTCATAACATAAGAACAGAACCTTACACTTGAACTGTATAAAGCTTTGGTTAGGCCTCAGCTACAGTAGTGTGCACACTTCTGATCACCCTCATTACAAGAAGGATGTGATTGTACTAGACAGGGTGATGAGAATATTGGCAAGAATGTTGCCAGGACTGGAGAACATAGAAACGTAGAACGTAGGAACAGGAATAGGCCATTTGGTCATTGGAGCCTGTTCTATAAGACAATGATTAATATGTTTATGGTTTCAGCTCCAGTTTCCTGTCTGCATCCCATCACCTTTGATACCCTTGTTTATTAGAAATCCATCTAGCTCAGCCTTGAATAAATTTAAAAACCTAGCCTCCACAACCTGTGAGAAAGAGAATTCCACATTTTAATGATCCTTTTAGAGATACAAATTCTTCCCAACACTGTCTTAAAAGCGAGCTCTCTTATTCTGTACCCATGCGTCCTAGATTAGGCTCTCCCACAAGAAGAGACGTCCTCTTGCTATCCTCTAGATCTTTCATATTTTCAAGAAACTCACCTCTCACTCTTCTTTATTTGTGTAATTAACCTGTTCAGCGATGTTATGACATAACCTGCCTCAAGGCAGAGACACTACCACTGTGCCACAAGAGCCAAACCTCTCACTCTCTCTTTTTTATATGCAGAAGTGCTGTCACACACAACTGAATGACTTTCCCACCACAAAATCATCGGCTTCATCTGTTCAATCTTTCTTTGTATGATAAGCTGTTTATCCCTGGAATAAATCAAGTGAACCATCTTTATTTTCTCGAATCAACCTATTCATACATGATAGTACATACCCCTGGAACAGGTGGGACTTGAATCTAACCCACCTGGCTCAGAGGTAGTGATATTACCACTGTACAATGTACTCCAACACAATTAGATTTTTTTTTCAAATCTGTGTTTAGTATCCCAATGTGGCCTACCAATGTTTGTAGAACTATAGCAAAAATTCATGACTTTTATACTCCATTCTCTTACAATAAGCAACATTGGCCTCTGAATCAGTTATTGTACCTGTATGCCAAATCTATGATTTATGTCCCAGGACCATTCGTAGCACCTGCAGTCTGTCTCTATTTAAATAGTATATTGCTGTTGTATTCTTTCTGCCAAAATGGAAAAGTTTACTTTTACCCCAGGTTATACTGTGCCAATTTTTTTGACCACCTACTTAACCTACTTAAACTCTACCTTCACTTGATGACTTAGTATATGACATATCTTGTTGCCTTTGGCAGTTGTAATTACCCATATGTTCTGTAGCCTCATCCAAGTCATTGATGTAGATTGTGAATAGTTGAGGCCCCAGCACTGATTGATCCCTATGTTACTCCTGCTTGCAAACCTGAAAAGATCTATTATCCCAACTTTCTGCTTCCTATTGGCTAACCAATCCTGTATCTATTTAAATATATCAGTCCTTGCACACTGCTCTTATCTTTTGTAGCTCTCTTCAATGTGGTACCTGTATCAAATGCCTTTTGCAAATCCAAGCACATGGCATCAAACAGTTTCTTCTCTATCCAGTGTCGTCATATTTTGCCAAACGCGTTTAATAGATATCATTTTCCTTTCACAAAGCCACAATGGCTCTGCCTGCTTTCATTGTGATCTTCTAAGTATCCTGCTACAATTTCTTTAATAATGGATTCTACCACCTTTCGAATGACAGATGTTAGGAAACTGTTGTTCAGATATCCTGCTTTGTGCCTTCCTCCTTTCTTGAATAAAGGTGTTACAATTCTTATTTTCCAATTTATTGGAATTCTTCCAGAATCTAATGATGCATTTAATGCCTGTGCATGCATGCAAGTCTTTTGAGACCCAAGGATGCAAATCATCCAGTCCTGAGTACTTTGAGCACAGTAACGATAGCAGTTATGTTAAGTTCATCCCTCCCTGTTCCCTCTTGATTTTCAATCCTAGCTATGAGGCAATATTGTATAGATTGGCTTGTTTCCTTTAGGAACAGAAGACATCTAAGGAGACGTTTTATTGATGTATATAGAAAACGTCAGGGCTGTGTGTGGTAGGAAGGACTGATTTCTCTTTGCAAAGAGTTTAATAATCGGGCATTGACTAAAGTAATTGGTAGCACTGTGGATGTACCTACATGTCATGGAATGCAGGTGTTCAAGAAGGTAGTGCACCACTATCTTCTCAAACGATCAGGCATATGTAACAAATGAGGGTCCTGCCAGCAATTTAAACATCCCATGAAAGAATAAAAAGAAGTAGATGAAGATTAATTTTGTATAATATTTCAAAGGTGTAGTGAAGTGTCTGGAACTTAACAGCTGAAAGGGTGGTAGAGCTAGTAAACTTAATCACATTTAAGAAGTACTCAATTTAGTGCGATTTGCGATATCTCAGATATTGAAGCAATCCATATGGTTATGCAGCAAGACGTGGATAGCAATAGAAAATCTAATGATTTTCCCTTGACATTCAATGGCGTTATCATTGCTGTATCCCCCACTATCAACATCCTGGAGTTATGTGTAATAGGATTATGTTATGTTTATACATTGGACCAGCCATATAAATACTGTGGATACAGCAGCAGTCCAAAGGCTAGGAATTCTAGCATGTAACTCATCTCTTGTCCCCCTAACTCCTATCCATCATCTACAAGACAGAAATCAAAAGTGCCTGGATGGGTATGGTTTCAACAGCACTCATGAACACCGTACAGGACAAAGCAACGATTTGATTAGCACCTCATCCACCACTTTCAACATTCACTCCCTTCACGACTAATGCACAGTGGCAGCAGTGTATACCATCTACAAGATGCACTGCATTAACCAACTAAACCTACTTTGACAGCACCATCTAAACCTGCAACATCTACCATCTGGAAGGAGAAGGGCAGCAGATGCATGGGATCACCACCATCTGCACATCTACCTCCAAGCCACACACACCATTCTGACTTGGAAACATAACTTCACTGTCACTGCTTCAAAATCCTCAGAATCCCTTCCAAATAACACTCTGGGAGTTCTCCCTACACCCAAAGACTACAGAGGTTCAAGACTGCAGCTCACCACCACCTTTTCCAGGGCAATAAAAATGCTGGCCTAACCAGCATCCCATGAATGAATTTTTAAAATATCTGCTTTTGAGAATCTGTAGCTGATGAAACTACAAGTAAAGAGCTGGAAAATGCGGTTTGGTTGTACAGATTTTTCTCAGCTAACACAGACACAATGGAACAAATGGCTTTCCATTGAATCCCAACCATGTGGAAACAGGCCATTTGGCCCAACAAGTCCTCAAGGACCCTCCGAAGAGCATCCCACCTTGGCCCATCCCCCTACCTTATCCCTGTAACCCTGCATTTCCCATGGCTAACACACTTAACCTATACTTCCCTGGACACTATGGGCAATTTAGCATGGCCAATCCCCCCAACTTGCACCTCTTTGGACTGTGGGAGGAAATGGGAGCACCCGGAGGAAATCCATGCAGACACAGGGAGAATGTGTGCCACCCCTTTCTTCCGTGTTATAAGCTTTTGCAATTTTAATGAAGACCGTAGGCTGGCAGTTGGGGTGGAGACTTTGGTTAAATTTCACTAAATAACCTAGGTTATTGCGACTAATTGCAATAGCCCGTCTTATCTTTTTTTGTCATTATTATCCTTATACGATTCTCACTCTGTCAAGCTGTAAGTAACTCCTACAAATATAATTTCTGCAGGAAATCGACCGTACATTTTCTTAACATCTCGTGTCCATCCTGGAGAAAGTAATTCCAGTTGGGTGATGAAGGGAACTCTGGAATTTTTAATGAGCAACAGCTTGGCAGCTCAAAATTTGCGGGATTCTTATATTTTCAAAATTGTCCCCATGCTGAACCCAGACGGAGTAATTAATGGAAGGTGAGCCAATTCTGTACACACTAAACTGTCTTATATTATGTTTATACAAATACACATCAGAATTGATAGTTACTTTTCAGTTACTAATCATAAATGATTTTGTAACATTTTCTAGAATGAACAAACGTAGGAAAGAGAGCATCTGTGCTGTAACTGCTGCTATTGACTCAAACCTTCACTACTGAACCTCACCGTATATGCTCACATATTTGAATTAACAGTTTTAAGTTGTTGGATAAATATGGTTTATTCACTTGACTGAAACAAGTTGTCGTATATGTTATATTTTCTAATTGTTAAAGCACTCTTTGTGCTACTTTTCTGGCCTCCTTCCATTTTATAAACCCAAAATTGTACAAATATGCATGTACATTCGTGAACAGTGATGAATAGGCTATACATTTTGGATTGCAATGTATATACTAACACCCAACCCAAAACCATTTTATCTCATGGCAGAGGCAAAAAAAAAAGCACAAATGAAAATGCAGGCCAATTTGAAAGGAATAAAGGGTTTAGGCCCGAAACATCAAGTTTTCCTGCTCCTATGATGCTGCTTGACCTGCTGTGTTCATCCAGCCCCATGCTTGTTATCTCTTAAAATCTGGGAAATTCCAGTCTGACCTTAGCTGACTAAATCTATCATATTGCCAAGAGATCATGTTGCCCTCATAATTTTGTACAGTAGATATGTTTTCATAGAATCCCTTCAGTGCAGAAAGAGCCCATTCAACCTATCAGGTTTTCACTGACTGTTCACCCAAGAGCAAATGCAAGCTCCCAACCTATCCATGTAACCCTGCATTTCCCATGGCTAATCCACCTAGCCTGATCATCCCTGGACACTACGGGCAATTTAGCCAGTCAACCTAATCTGCACATGAGATAAAAGGTACTGCAGATGCTGGAGAATCCGAGACAACAAGCATGGGGCTGGATGAACACAGCAGGTCAAGCAGCATCATAGGAGCAGGAATCTGCCCATCTTTGGATTGTGGGAGGAAACCAGAGCACCTGGCGGAAACCCATACAGACATGGGGAAAATGTGCAAACTACACACACAGTCACCGAAAGCTTGAATCAAACCCGGGTCCCTGGTGATGTTATTGCACACCTCTGGACCAGGTGGGACTTGAAGCTGGGCCTCTCAGCCCAGGGGTGGGCATACTGTCACTGTCACATGACAGCCCTGCCCACGACATGTATATTCTTAACTTTAATTAATACAATTAGCAATAAAGGCATCAAAGTTACAGTGAATGTGGAGTTCCAGAGATGATGTGGCATTGAATGAGAAGATTCTTGAGTTTTAAGAAACAGAAAAATCTCAGGTGAAAGGAGACATTTGGTCATGACCAAGAAAAGTAGCATGTAAAACTGAATAGGTGTTTCATTTTAGTCTGTCTTTGGAATATTAACTGGATGTATAAGGTTAAAATTGGAATGTTTCTTTCTGTGAACAGAATTAGCTTGAAAGTCTTCCTAATTAATTCATTTTTCTATATATTCTGCTTTGTAGTCACCGCTGCTCGTTAAGTGGCGAAGATCTTAATCGGCAGTGGTTAACCCCAAATCCTGAACTTCACCCGACAATTTACCATACCAAGGGCTTGCTGCAGTACTTGGCCAGTATACAACGTAGTCCTCTGGTAAGTACAGTAAGCCCCTCGATAAAATTGCTTTTCTTAATGCTTCACTTCACTGTTGTTAATAAAACACTGACAACCTTTTCTGTTTTGTGTTGAGAGTTTTAATTTGGTCAATTCCATGCTTTCACTCCCAGAACTCAGTCTCCTGGTCATCCTCTGGATCCTGCTCCTGCCATCAGCCTTTCTTACCCATTGTCCCCTTAAAGTTCTTAATTTTGTCTTCAGGGTGTCTTTCTCTGCTTTCTCCTGAACTGAATGACTTAGAATGAAATCCTGGCTCCATCCAGTGACAGAAGATGTGCAGTACAGGTGGTTCTGCCTGTACTGACTAGTGCTAGCCACTAGATGGAGCGTGGTTGATTAAAAGTTTATCAGGAGAATTTAGTTTCAATATTTTATGGTAATTACATTTTATTGTACTTATCATATATTTTAAAATTTATTTTAGTTGTCACTTTATGAATGTATGCTTTTATGAGTATATGTCATTTCAAATTGAAGGGCCTGTTTCTTTGCTGTATGACTATGACTCTATAACTTAATATTTTAAAGTTGCTTTTTGCTGAGAAAGGTCTTGAAGTAATTATTTGTACATTGTTTGTTTTATATTTAGTGATTTATTTTGTAAGTTACTTCAGTTAGAAGCACACAGTGTTGCACACTTCTGGCACAGTGTTCCAACCTGTATGTTTTTTTCGAGCAAAGCATGTCAGTAGGAACTTTAGCTTTCATGTTTATTCCTATGGGATACTATGCTTCACTTAAAGTTGTTTCATTTAATGTTGCAGTTTTCAGGAACACTGTCACAACTCTTGAGTACAGAATTCCTGTACCAAGGCAACTGCTCTTTAACTCCAGTTACAACTCAATGTTAGATTTTGTCTCAGTTCAACTTTATCATATAATCAGTAAAATTTCCATCCACTGGGATAAATATTTTTTCATAATATCATCTTTTTAAATGCCTGCATATTCTTTTTACCTCATGACTTAACTCTCAGAACTTGTTGAGAGGCTGCAGTATTTATAATTACTGTCACTGCACCCACTAATGGGCTCAGAAGTTGTAAGGAATTGCTTGTTGAATGTTTTTAAGGCTAAGAGACAGAGATTTTTGAACAGTAAAGGAATTAAGGGTTATGGTGAGCAGGTGAGTAAGTGGAGCTGAGTCCATGAAAAGATCAGCCATTGTCTTTTTGAATGGCAGAGTAGGCTCGAGGGGCCAGATGGCCTACTCCTGCTCTTATTTCTTATGTTCTTATGAATCTGATGTAGACTGATGGCAGTCAGCTGAACCCAGTTGTCTGGTGGCAAAGTCCTGGATACGGACATGATACTGGTCCACACAGCGGTGGGAAGCCCAGCTTCAATTTTAAGGAGCCTGTATCTCTTGATAGCCATACTGGGGCTTGCATTATGTTTAAACAGCAGGCAGCTGTGTAAAACACCAGATTATAGTCCAATAGGTTCATTTGAAATCGTAAGCTTTTGGAGTGCTGCTCCTTTATTAGGTGAAAGCCGAAGAATTCACCTAATGAAGGAGCAGCACTCCGAAAGCTTGTGATTTCAAATGAAGCTATTGGTCTATAACCTGGTGTCATGTGACTTCTGACTTTGTCCAACCCAGTCCAACACTGGCACCTCCATTTCATAGCTGTATAAAAGTTAGAGCATTGTTAGGGTGCCTTCGAGTCAAAGACACTTTAGGATGAGGACTGAGAGAGGTCAGACCTCTGTTAGGGACAGAACTGCATAAGGGTCAGAGGTACTTTAGAGTTAGAGCTCCGTTAGAGTTAAAGCTATGTTAGAGTCTTTCCACCAAAATGGACAGCCTCTCATTTTCCCACGTTATGCTGCACTTACCCAACCTTTGTTCTTCACTTAACCAATCCATATCCCTTTGCTGATCCTTTATATCTTCTTTATCATTTGCTTTTGTTACCTATCTTCATATCATATCGTCAATGAATTTGGCAACTATAAACTACATTCCTTCATCTCTTGGGAAGACAATATCCATCATTCCACCTCTGCCTGTCCCCCAGTTCCCTGACTGTTGCCTGTCAAATCGGTCGGTCTATGCAGAATGGTACAATCAGTAGCCACTTTTGTGGGCTCAGAGCTCTGAGAGGTGGTCCTTCCATGTCATTGCAGTCTTCTTGACTAAAAGTCGCCTGCATTTCACCAGTTGTGCTACAGCTACTGGGATGGCTGTCTGTAGAAGCACTATGCTAAGCGAGCAGATAGTAAGGGTGACGTAGTGATCTTTATATGCAGCGTGCCATGATTTATCTCAAATTTACTTTGAAATGTTATTTTATTATGCCTTTAATTTTTGTTTTGTAATCAAGCTGATGCTTTCAAGATGGGGTGAAAAATGTGCAGTTGGGGTTGTGGCCGGTGATATTACAGTCACATTAGTTATTCATAGAAAGCTGCATGGAAGGGAAATGGCTAGGCTACCTCCTCTCTTATTCTTCCTCCCACTGATTGTTCTGACTGATTAGAGAACCTAAGTGACCCTCTTTATACAAAATTAAATACTGTAAACATTGTTGCACATATCTTTAGCTTCAATGCAGTCCTTAGCTTACTTGCATGAACTGAGGTTCTTGCCAATGATGTTTGAGATATGCTCCATAGATATAGACTTCCATGGCAATGCTCACCGTGGATTATAAGAGCATTAGAGAAATGCTAGATACCTGGTTGCATTTAGGGGATCTAGAATGAAATTTGTAAATGATATCTTCAGTCTTCATTGGTTTGTTAATTCCTAGGAAAGATTGTTTGTCTGACTCCATACAGGCAGATGAAGAAACCTATTTGTTCACAGTTGCTTAACTAAATCAGTATATAACATCAGGAAGGTGATATGTCTGATATTCTGTAGCTGCTGTGGTGAAGGTTTCTGATATATTGTTTGAGAACTCGAGTTCTAAAGTAGAAGTTGGTGGTTTTTGATTTTCACTTCTGTGAAGGAGACTTGTTATTTCTTAAGGGCGAAAAACTGATTTCTTTTAGCAGTGAGTTAACAATATTTCCCAGAAATCATGTGACTTATGCTAAATGATTAGACAAACTACTTGGTAATTGCTGAAGTGTTTACTAAGTGGAGCTTTTATGACACAGACAAAGAGGAACAAAATGACTAAAGCAGGTTCAGCTCGAAATAGAAGATCCACACCAGTGATCCTACTGTCTAGCAACCTAAAAGTAGTTAAAGTAAAAGTTTGGCGAGGAGCATCAGTGAATTAACCTGTGTCTCTGCGGGAGATGGAGAGAATCATATCTAGCGAATATTCTAAAAGTTACCTAAAGAAAATGTTTGTGACCTTGAGAATTGAGAAAGAAATTAAAGAGTAAAGATTGGAGTGATAGTTCACTGATTTGTAAATGATCATACTGGAAAAAGAGTCAATTTTTTATTGTTGCTGTTTATGGTAAGATCTTTTCAAATTGTCTTTTATATAGCTTTTCTTGTTGCCTTTTGTGTGTAATAAATATTGTCACTCTTCTGTGAATATATTCGGTGACTGATCACCACAGTAACCAACTGTAAAAATAAAACTATTTATCAAACCAGGTTTCACGCTGAAATCTGACATGTCAAGCATTGTCAGCAGCTGCATGTGTTCACTAAATCTTTTTTTTTTGAAATGATGTCAGTTATTGTCAGAGGTGCAAAAAAAAATCAATTGCTGATCTCCTCTTAGAAGAATCGAAGAATTGGAAACTGGGACAGGCGAGATGCAGAGCACTCATTTTTGTATCTCAGCCAATTCTAATGCTCGGTTATTTTAATTGAAATCTGAGGTGACTGCTTGCATTGTGTAGTGTATTATATGTTTGTTTGTACAGAAGGTCGAAGTTGAGTTCCAATGATTTAAGAGTAAGGTCTAAAAAGTACAATATACCTTTAATTACTGATAATGCACTCAGAAGATTTTCCTTTTACTGCGCCTGTGGTATTTAGCTCACTTGTACAGTTAGTTATAAAGGAGAACACCCATATTTTTTAATGGCCAGATAATAAAGTATCTCTGTGCAGAAATAAAGTCCTCCTCCAGTACCCTGCCGCTGCTGCCTGTGATTTCAGCTACCTAGGCTCTAAGCTCTGAAATTTCCTCCATAAATTTTTCCATTCTACTTCTAGAATCCTCCTTAAAACTTAATTCTTTGTCCTTTCTTAATAGCTCCTCTTTTGACATGGCGTAATCAGGACATTATATGTTGGAGGTGCTTATACAGATGCAAGTAGTTAACTCTGGTATCTTGTACATTTCCAATAACAATGGTTCCACCACTGATGCCCAGTGCCTTCATATACTAAGGCCCCAAGCTTTGGAATTCCTTCTCTACACTTTGCTGCTTTTCTACGTCACTTTGCCAATTTCACCTTATGTGGCTCAATGTCATATTTCGTTTTGTAGTGCTCCTGTGAAGTTGCTTGAGACTCTTCCTGAAATTTAACTTGTTATTGTTGAAGTGGGATCAGCTTCTTTTTGGAGTATATTTTATCAAGAGAATGTAAGAGTAACCCTTAGTGTTGTTTATACGGATCAATTGTTCTTCAGCAGTCTTCAGTGGATGGCAAAACAGATTTAAGACGCTGATTGTTAATATTAGGTTGAAACTACTGCCAAAAATATCCACACCCCACCAACAGGTCAGATTTTGGTTTTGGTCATTCCAAAGGATGTTTTCCTGCTTTTTTTTGAGAAAGAGCTCCTTGCAATTGGTGATGTTTTTGTAGCTTAAAAGCTGAAAGTTCACTCCTGATGGTTTTTGTCATCTGATTCTCCATTATGTTTTCTCCAAATCTCCTTTTTACGTGCTTAATTAAGTGGAAAGAGATTTTAGCATGATTGTGGAGCAATTGCAGTGCTTGAGTGTTCAATAATATGTAAATTAAGAAGTAATATGGCTTTATAACGTTCTAACTCTATTTTGTAATTGGCATTAAGAGCCTTCAAGCGTTTTTGTAGATACTTTGCAGAGAAAAGTTCAATGTTGAAAGCTACAAGAGCGTTCAGTCCTCTCAGGAGATAACCAGTAAAACTTTCAACGTAATGAGTGCTGAAAATCTAAGTTATATCAATGTCATTCTGAAATATATTGATATATGGCAGATAATTAAATTCAAAGCGATCTTTCTTCCCGCTGAGTATTTTCTTAATTGATTATATATATTAGTAATTTCAATTATAAAGTGGTAATAATATTGTAATACTATAAAATTATTCTTATGAAGTTTTAAATTTTAAACTACAGCATTATTCACTCCTTTGAAAGTAAAGTTCGTAGTAACTAATAATTACAATAGTTGATTGAACTCTTTGTTTCATCTTGAGCTAATATGCTTTTTCATCCAATCTACTGCTATTTTGTATAGCCCTCTCTTTCCCTGACCTCCCCTTTCTCCAATTCATTGCATGATAAGGTGAATTAATCCAACCATACAACCATGTTCAAAAACCTAATACTGACTAAGTTGAAGCAAATACAGAAATTGCTGGAGAAACTCAGCAGGTCTGGCAGCGTCTGCATAGAGAAAGCAGAGTTAACATTTCAAGTCCAGTAACTCTTTTCCAGAACTATTAGTAGCTACAGGTAATATGCATCCTGATGATAGGGTTTGTGGGCAAGGAGCAAACGGATAGGTAGGGATAGAGTGCAGAGAGAGAGAGGGAGACAAAAAGACAGACAGTCAAAAGGATGTCTAATGGTAAGCCAGAGAGAAAGAAAAGCTGACAACGGGGACCATAAGTAGGTGAAAATGGGTTGGCTGCGCTGAAGGCAGCCCATGTCATGACAGGACCAGGCATGTGGGGAGTGGGTAAAGGTCACAAAAAAAAGTGTTTAGGCTCTGAAATCATTGAAATTGATATTGAATCCTGAAGGCTGCTGGGTCCTCGAGTGAGAAATGAGATGTTGTTCTTCCAGGTTGCGCCAAGCCTTGCTGGAGCACTGCAGCAAGCGTGAGACAGAGATGTTGGCCAGGAAACACAGTAGGGTGCTGAAGTGGCAGGAAACTGGAAACTGCATAAATCAATTTAGTTTTATTTGCATTAATCCTTAAAGTAACTCAGTTCCAAAGAAAAATATTTTTGAGTCTGTAGCATATGATGCAAAATCAGCTTTGAACAAATATATTCTATTCTCGTTACAATGGGCAGAATCAGAAATGGAAAAATGTATGCTCTTAAACATCCACAGTGTCACATGAACCTTCCTATTTGTTAAGCTGCACAATTATCCTCTTCCTATTTTCTTTCTTGTTCAACGTTATTCACTGGGTTGACTTGCTGGCACTGCTCTGAATTGTGTATATTACTGACAGTAGCATTTTCTTTCACGTCTGCCAGTATAGTGTATGAATCTTCCTGTGTAACCTGGCCGGGAGGCAGCTGTCACTGAACTGAGAACCATAGATTGCGAAGGCCAGAATTCAACAGCAGTCTAGGTAAAACTCAAAGACAAGTAGGAAGATTGAAAGAGAAAGATTTGTACAATGGAAATACTTGACATCCTGCTATCATGGCAGATTGCTTTTTCCCAGAAACATTTTGATGATTACTTTAGATCATCAACATTGACAGATTGTAATGGGGAAATGCCATTATAAAATGTTTATTTCACAAGCTTTAGTGTTCAAGTTGATTTAATGGCTGTACCAAACATTTTGGCAACCAAATATAGGGTTCATGGAGCATCATATGTAAACTCGATAATATGCATGGAGATTCTATAGGTGTTAAAAGTAGATCTAAGAGTAAACCTTTGTACTATAAATTCCCACTTCTGATTTAGAAGTTAATACATACAAGCCTCTCTCCAAATAGCCCTAGGAAGTGAAGACTAGAAAAGGTCACCAAATGCTGGTTTGACACCTGACAGTTTCTCGTTTTTAGACAGTGGCCTCTAATTCATTGGTAATCTTAGATTGGTAATCTCTCACAGAAGAGATTAGAACATTGATTTTGAATACTTGTTATCTTCCAGCAGGATTACTTATATTTAATTAATTAAGTTACAGCCCTCCCTTCATAAAGGGCTCATTGGAATTTTTTTGTCTGGGTTACATCTCACCACAAAGTTATTTGAAGATGACAACCATGAGAAAGGCAGTAGTGAGCCTGCTCTAAAGGTCCTCCATAGTGGATGGCTCAAAGTTCACATCTGAGACACTTGAGAGAGAACCAGGATTTGATCAAAACACAACACAATGTACGGATGGATAAGCAGATTTTTTTTGTACTGTTACTTAAGCGAAGTTGGATGATGCAATTTTTCAAACATCAGAGTATTTTGCAATGTTGTGTGCAGTAGTAGCCTAAGATGGGTTTGGAGTCAGTGTTTCCTCTAATTTTCTTTTCAGTTGCCTCTAAGGCCTGTGCTCAATAGCATCTTCCGGAACTGGAAGTCAACGCCGCAATCTGTGTGCTGACACCAATTGCTTTGTGCGGCATGTCAGAGAAGTTGTGCACACATGCACTTTAGAGAGAATGCTGGTTGGAGTTATAATGTTACATCAGAGAGTATAATGGTCAGTTTGTTTAATTAATGTTGGATTGCCAGGGAAGCAATGGCCTGGTGCCATTATCGCTAGACTGTGTTAATCCAGAGACCCAGATAACATCCCAGGGACCCGGGTTCAAATCCCGCACGGCAGATGGTGGAATTTGAATGCAATAAAATATCTGGAATTAAGAATCTAATGATGACTGTGAATCCATTGTCGATTGTTGGAAAAACCCATCTGATTTACTAATGTCTTATAGGGAAGAAAACTGCCATCCTCACCCAATCTGGCCTACTTGTGACTTCAGACCCACAGCAATGTGGTTGACTCTGAACTGCCCTCTGAGCAATTAGGGATGGGCAATAAATGCTGCCTAACCAGCGATACCCACATCCCGTTAATGAATAAAACAAAATTGTTAATGCTTCTGAATTAAAAGCTATAGCTTGAATGCACATTATTTTAAGGGTAATTTGTATCTGTAACAAAGAGATATTTGGAAAGTGATAATGATACTAGCTGTTTGATTTTAATATCTTACTAACAGATTTACAATTTCTGTATATTACTAAATTTGTCTCTGTCCAAAATGACAGCCCCACAATATCTGAATCTGTTTTTCTTTCTGATCTCATTGACCTTTTATTTTTAAAATTCTGTTACAGCATGAGTATTACTGATTGCTTTTCAGAAAATGAAGGTACCAACACGTTTGACTGACTGCAGCAGCTCATCTGGTGGAGGTACAGTCAGTGTTGTTAATGAAGGAATTCTCTGTTTTTACCCAGTGACATTAAAGGAATAGTAATATAGTTCCAAGTCACAATGATGAGTGGCATAGAAAGGACCTTGCTAGTGGTGGTGTTACCATGCATCTACTGTTGCCCTTCTATGTCGTAACATTATGGGGTTGGAAGGGTAAATCAAAGATTGTAATTATTGGGGCTAAAGGAATCAAAGGGTATAGAACAAAATGTGGAAGCAGGGTACTAAGTTGAATGATCAGCCATGATCGCGTACAATGACGGAGCAAGCTCGAAGAACCAAATAGCTTACTCCTACTTTATATTTCTTAATGTTAAGCCTTAATGTTGAGTTGCTGTAGTGCATTTTGTAGGTCATAGAATCATAGTTTAGAAGCAGGTCATTTGGCCATTCAAGTCCATATCAACCCTCTGAAGAGCATCCCATCCAGACCCCCCCCCCCTACTACCCTATCCCTGTAACCCTGCATTTCCCATGGCTAATTCACCTAGCCTGGACACTAAGGGCAATTTAACATGGCCAACTCACCTAACCTGCACATCTTTGGACTATGGGAGGAAACTGGAGCACCCGGAGGAAACCCACGCAGACACGGGGAGAACGTGCAGACTGCACACTGACAGTCGTCTGAAGGTGGAATCAAACCCAGGTCACTGCCACTGAAGCAGCAGTGCTAACCACTGAGCTACGCTGCCGCCCTGGTAAACACTGCTGCTATGGTGTGTTATTGGTGAAGGGGATGAATGGTAAACACGGAAAACATAGAAAGTAGAGCAGGAGTTAGTCTTTTAAGCGTGCTCTGCCATTCATTATGACCATGGCTGATCATCCAACTCAAAAGCCTGTTACTGCTTTTGATGGTGGGTGGCGTGCAAATCAAGTAGGCTACATTTTCAAGGATGGTGTTGAGCTTCTTAAGTATTGTTGGAGCTGCATTCATCCAGACAAATGGGGAGCTACTCGCTACAGAATTCCCAGCATCTGACCTGCTTTGATAGTCACTGTGTATTACTGGTCCAGTTCAGTTTCTGTTCAGTGATAATTTGATTTGATTTATTACTATCACGGGTATTGAGTGAAAAGTGTTGTCTTACTTGCTTTACAGATCGTACTAAAGAAATGCATAAGGGTAACAGAACATTGTGTAGGGTACAGTGTTACAGCTACTGAGAAGGTGCAGAGAGAGATCAACATTAACATTTAAGAGTTCCATTCAAAAGTCTGATAACAGCAGGGAAGGAACTTTTCTTGAATCTGTGTGTACGTATATTCAAACTTCTACATCTTCTGCCCAATGGAAGAGGGTGAAGGAGAGTATAACCAGAGTGGGAGAGGTCTTTGATTATGTTGGTTGCTTTCCTGATGCAGCGCAAAGTATAGATAGAGTTAATGGACGGGAGTCTGGTTTGCGTGATGGACTGGGCTGTGTTCACAACTCTCTGTAGTGTCTTTCAGTCTTGGGAAAAGCAATTGTCACACCTTGCTGTGATGCATCTGGATAGAATGCTTTCTATGGTGCATCTATAAACGTTTGTAAGAGTCTTTGTGAACATGCTGATATTCCTTAGCTCCTTAGGAAGTAGAGGTGGTGTTGTGCTTTCTTGACTGTGTCTGAACAGATTGTTAGTGATCATCACTCCCAGGATCTTGAAGCTCTCGATCGTCTCCACCTCAGCACCATTGATATAGTAAGGGGCATGCCTTCCACTCTGCTTCCTCAAGTCGCTGACTAGATTCTTTGTTTTGTTGATGTTGATGGAACGATTGTTGTCTTATACCATGCTGCTAAGCTGTCAATCTTTTTCCTGTATTCTATTTTGTTGTTGTTGAGATCTGACCTACAATGTCATCAGCAAATTTGTGAATGGAGTTGGGGGGGAATTTGGCCATGCAGTCGTGAGTGTATAAGCAGTGTAGTAGAAACTGAGTATGCAGCCTTGTGTTCAGGATTATCATGGAGGAAGTGTGGTGGATTATCATGGAGGCGGTGTTGCCTTTCCTTGCTGACTGCTGTCTGTTGGTCAGGAAGTGGAGAATCCAGTTACAGAGGGGGACCGAGGTCCTGAAGTTTGGAGATGAGTTTGTTTGGAATCATGGTGTTGAAGGCAGAACTGTAGTCAATAAATAGGAGCCTGATGTAGATATTCTGTTGTCCAGATGTTCCAGGGATGAGTGTAGGGCCAGAGAGATGGTGTGTGCCGTGGACCTGTTGTGTCGGTAGGAAAATTGCCAGGAGGCAAGGCAATCTGGGAGGCTGGAATTGCTGTGAGCCATGACCAATATCTCGAAGCACTTCATAATTACGGATATCAGAACCCACCAGGCAGTAGTCATTGAGGCACGCTGCATGATTTTTCTTCACTGAGATGATGGTGGTCTTCTTGAAAGCTGGAGACATCAGATCATAATAGAGAGATTGGAAATGTCTGCAAATACTCCTGCCAGATGGTCCACGCAGGATCTGCACAGTTAGGCAGTCCATCCAGGCTGGTCACTTTCCATGGGTACACCCTTAAGAAGGCTGATCTGACATCTGAAGCAGTGACCAAGGGTTCAGGTGTATCCGAGGCTATTGGGACATTTTACGTTGTTACATTGTCCTCTGTTCAAAGCGAGTGTAGAATGCATTGAGCTCATTCGCTCAGGATGTACTAGTACCTATGATTCTCTTTGACTTTGCTTTGTAGCCCATTATGTCATGTAAACCTTGCCACAAATGACAGGTGTTCATCTGGTTAGTCTGGGTCTCATGCTCAGTTTTGTATTGCCTATTGGTGTCCCTGATGGCTTTGCAGGTCATACCTGGATTTCCAGTTTCGATCAGGGTTGCCCAGCTTGAATGCCAACTTGAATCCTGGGAAGTTTTGATTTTTTGGTATCTGCAATATTCCTCCTCTCGTTTTCATGACTTTACCTGCTTGATAAACCTTCTTCTATTAAGGTCTGTGGACAATCTGCTTAGTGGCCAAAATAAATTAAGTAGTAGGCAGGACGACAATGAAGGTGGGCAACAGATGCCAGGAACAGGATAGACCAGAGACAAATATTTATAAAAAAAATGGATTAAGTGGAGGGCAAGAAAGTAAGGGATAGTTGGAGTTCTGGATTTGAAGGCTAGGCAACTGGGTAGTGTCATGAAGTGAATGGAATGCTATCGTCTGATCCAAAGTAGTAAAAAGTACCTTTTTTTAAAATTTACTTATTGGACTTGGGATTCATTGGCTAGCCAGTGTTTATTGCCTGTCTCTCGTTGTCATTTAGAAAGTGGTGGTGAGCTGCATTTTTGAACTGCTGCAGTACCCGTGCTGTAGTTTGACCTACAGTCCCCCTGGGGAGGGAATTCCAGAATTATGACCCAGCTGCAGTGAAGGCAAGGTGATACATTTCCAAGTCAGGATGGTGAGTGGCTTGGAGCGGAACATGCAGGTGATGGTGTTTGCAAGTATCTGCTGACCTAGTTCTTCTAGATGTTGGTGGTCATGTGTTTCAAAGGTGCTGTCTAAGGATCTACGGCGATTTCTTTTTTTCTGCAGTGCATCTTGTAGATAGTACACAATGCTGCTACTGAGTGTTAGTAGTGGAGAGAGTAGATGTTTGTGGAAGTGGTGCCGATTAAGTGTGTTGCTTTGACCTGGATTGTGTTAAGCTTCTTGAGTGTTTTTGGAGCTGCACCCATCCAGGCAAGTAGGGGGGTGTTCCTGGCTTGTGTCTTGTGAAATGATGGACAGGCTTTGGGGAGTCAGGAAGTGCGTTATTCACTGCAGTACTCCTGGCCTCTGACCTGCTCTTGTGTCCATTGTGTTTATGTGGTGAGTCCAGTTGAGTTTCTGGTCAATGGTAAACCCAGGAATGTTGATAGAGGGGGATTCAGTGATGGTAACACCACTGGATGTCAAGGGGCAATGGCTGTATTATCTCTTATTAGAGATGGTCATTGAAATTGTGTAGTGTGAATGTTACTTGCCACTTGTCAGCCTAAGCCCGGATATTGTCCAGATCTTGTTGCATTTGGATATGGACTGCTTCAGTATCTGAGGAGTCATTAGTGGTGCTGAACGTTGTGCAAACATCCCCATTTCTGACTTTGTGATAGAGGAAAGTCATTGGTGAAGCAGCTGAAGATAGTTGGGCCCAGAACACTGTCCTGAGGAACTCCTGCAATAATGTCCTGGAGCTGAGATGACTGACCTCCAACAACACAACCATCTTCCTCTGTGCCAGGTATGACTCCAACTAGCAGAGCTTGCCCTCCAATACCCATTGATTCCAGTTTTGCTACGGCTCCTTGGTTTCACACTTGGCCACATGTGGCCTTGATGTCAAGGGCTTTCTCATGGATAGAGCAAGGTCAGGAATGGATGTTGCAGGTTCCAGCATTTAAATCTTTCATAAAGATCAGGGAAGGTGGTAAAAGAGGGGGAGGTGTGGCTTTGTTAGTCAAGGACAGTGTAACGGTGGCTGAAAGAACTTTTGACGAGGACTCGTCTACTGAGGTGGTATGGGCTGAGGTCAGAAACAGGAGAGGAGAGGTCACACTGCTGGGAGTTTTTTATAGGCTTCCGCAAAGTTCCAGGGATGTGGAGGAGAAGATTGGCAAAACGATTCTGGGCAGGATTGAAAGGAACAGGGTGGTTGTTATGGGAGACTTTAACTGGAAATGCTATAACTCTAGTACGTCAGATGGATCAGTTTTTGTTCAATGTGTGCAGGAGGGTTTCCTGACACAGTATGTCGAAGGGCCGACAAGAGGGGAGGCCACACTGGATCTGGTACTTGGTAATGAACCAGGCCAGGTGTTTGATTTGGTGGTAGGTGAGCACTTTGGAGAGAGTGACCGTAATTCGGTTATGTTTAGTTTAGCGATGGAAAGGGGTAGGAACATGCCACTGGGCAAGAGTTATAGATGGGGGAAGGGCAATTATAATGCAATTAGACAAGACTTAGAAGGGATAGAATGGGGTAGCAAAATGCAGGGGATGGGGACAATCGAAATGTGGAGCTGGTTTAAGGAACAGATATTGCGTGTCCTTGATAGGTATGTCCCTGTCAGGCAGGGAGGAAGTGACAAGGTAAGGGAACCGTGGTTTACAAAAGAAATTGTATCTCTTGTTAAGCAGAAGAGGGAGGCTTATGTGACATTGAGGTGAAATGGTTCAGATGAGGTGATCGAGAGTTACAGATTAGCTAGGAAGGATTTAAAGAGAGAGTTAAGAAGAGCAAGGAGGGTAGAATAAAGGAGAACCCTAATGCTTTCTATAGGTATGAGAGGAATAAAAGGATGACTAGGGTAAGAATAGGGACAGTCAAAGACAGAAGTGGGAAGTTGTGTGTGGACCGTGTGGAGATTGGAGAGGTGCTAAACGAATATTTCTCATCTGTTTTCACTCGGGAAAAGGAGAATATTGTAGAGGAGAAGACTGAGATACGGGCTATTAGACTTGAAAGGATTGAGGTTTGTAAGGAAGAGGTGTTACCAGTTCTAGAAGGTATGAAGGCAGATAAATCCCCTGGGCCAGATGGGATTTTTCCGAGGATTCTCTGGGAAGCTAGGGAGGAGATGGCGGAGCCTTTGGCCTTGATCTTTGAGTCGTCATTGTCTACAGGTTTAGTACCAGATGACTGGAGGATTGCAAATGATATGCCCTTGTTCAAGAAGGGCAGTAGAGATGACCCAGGTAATTATAGACCAGTGAGCCTTACGTCTGTTGGAGGAAAAGTTTTGGAAAGGATTATAAGAGATAGGATTTATAATCATCTAGCAAGCAACAATTTGATTGGAGATAATCAACATGGATTAGTCAAGGGCAGGTCGTGTCTCACAAACCTCATTGAGTTTTTTGAGAAGGTGACTAAGCATGTGGATGAGGGTAGGGTAGTTGACGTGGTGTACATGGACTTGAGTAAAGTCTTTGATAAGGTTCCACATGGTAGGCTATTGGAGAAAATGCGAAGGCATGGGTTTGAGGGAGATTTAGCAGTTTGGATTAGAAACTGGCTTTCTGAAAGAATGCAACGAGTGGTGGTTGATGGAAAATATTCAGCCTGGAGTCCGGTTACTAGTGGTGTGCCACAAGGATCTGTTTTAGGACCACTGCTGTTTGTCATCTTTATAAATGAGGTGGACGCAGGCAAAAACTGCAGAATTGGGCTGAAAGGTGGCAAATGGAGTTCAATGCAGATAAATGTGAGGTGATTCACTTTGGGAAGAATAATAGGAAGGCAGAATACTGGGTCAATGGAAAGATTCTTGGTAGTGTGGATGTGCAGAGGGATCTTGGTGTCCAGGTACATTGATCCCTGAAAGTTGCCACCCAGGTTGATAGGGCTGTTAAGAAGGCATACGATGTGTTAGGTTTCATTGGTAGAGGGATTGAGTTCCGGAGCCGTGATGTCATGCTGCAACTGTACAAAACGCTGGTGCGGCCTCACTTGGAATATTGCATACAGTTCTGGTCGCCCCATTACAGGAAGGATGTGGAAGCATTGGAAAAGGTGCAGAGGAGATTTACCAGGATATTGCCTGGTCTGGAACAAAGGTCTTACGAGGAAAGGCTGAGGGACTTGGGTCTGTTCTCATTGGAGAGAAGAAGACTAAGAGGGGATTTAATAAAGGCATACAAGATGATCAGAGGATTAGATAGGGTCGACAGTGAGAGCCTTTTTCCTAGGATGATGTCGGCTTGTACGAGGGGGCAAAGCTGCAAATTGAGGGGTGATAGATTTAAGACAGATGTCAGAGGCAGGTTCTTTACTCAGAGAGTGGTAAGGGCGTGGAACGCCCTGCCTGCCAATGTAGTTAACTCAGCCACATTAGGGGCATTTAAACAGTCCTTGGATAAGCATATAGATGATGATGGGATAGTGTAGGGGGATGGGCTTAGATTAGTTCACAGGTCGGCGCAACATCGAGGGCCGAAGGGCATGTTCTGCGCTGTATTGTTCTATGTTCTACTCTCACCTCACCTCTGGAATTCAGCTCTTTCACCCATATCTGAACCAAAGCTGTAATGAGGTCAGGAGCTGAGAGACCCTGGCGGAACCCAAGCTGGGCATCACTGAGCAGGTTATTGCTGATCAGATGCTGCTTGATTGCACTGTTGATGACACCTTCCATCACTTTACTGATGATTGAGAGTAGACTTAATGGGGCGGTAATTGGCCTTATTGGATTTGTCCTGCTTTGTGTACAGGACATACCTAGGCAATTTTCCACCATATTGAGCTGATGCTTGTGTTGTAACTGTATTGGAACAACTTGGCTAGGGGAGCAATACTTTCTGAAGCACAAGTTTTCAGTATTATTGCCAGATTGTTGCAGGGCCCATAGTGTTGGCAGTGTCCAGTGCCTCCAGCCCTGAATCAAAATAAGCTGAAGAAAGGTATCTGTATTGCTGGAGACCTCTGGAGGAGTCTGAAATGGATCATCCGCATGGCAATTCAGACTGAAGATTGCTGCGAATGCGTCAGCCATATTTTTTTCACTGATGTGTTGGACACTTCTGTCATTGAGGATGGGGCTATTTGTGCAGCCTCCTCCACCTCCACTAAGTTGTTTAATTGTCCACCACCTTTCATGACTGGATGTGGTAGGACTGCAGAGCTTAGATCTGATCCGTTGGCTGTGGGATCACTAGCTCTATCACTTGCTTTTGCTGCTTGTGCTGTTTGGCATACAGGTAGCCCTATTTGGTAGCTACACTTGTACTGCACTTTTAGTCATGTCTGTGTTGCGTCTGGCGTGCCCTCTGCGCTCTGGATTGAACCAGGGTTGATCCCCTGGCTTGATGGCAACGGTTGAATGTTAGATACGCGAGGCCATGTGGTTGCAGATTATGCTGGAGTACAATTCTGCTGTTGATGGTCCACAGCACCTCATGAATGCCCGGCCCTGAGTTGCTAGATCTGTGTGAAGTCTGTCCTATTTAGAGTGGTGATAGTGCCACATAACACGTTGGAGGGTATTCTTAATGTGAAGGCAGGACTTCATCTCCACAAGGACTGTGCGGTGGTGACTTTTACTGATACTGTCATGGACAGATCCATCTGCAGATGAGGCGAAGTATGTTTTTCCCTTTTGTTGGTTCCCTCACCACCTGCCGCAGACCCAATCTGCAACGATGTCCTTTAGGACCTGAGCACCTCGATCAGTAGTGCTGCTGCTGAGCCACTCTTGGTGTCATCATTGAAATCCCTCACCTACCAGACATTTTGCACCTTTGCCACCTCACTGCTTCCTCCAAGTGTTGCTCAAAATAGAGGTGTACTGAGTCATCAGCTGAGGAAGGGTCGTATGTGGTAATCAGGAGCTTTCCTTGGCTTATAATAATAAAAACAGAGAATACTATAGGCAATAAATTAGATACCGTATTCATGGAGGAAAGTGACAAGTTGGCATTTCAGACTTAGTCCTTTATTAATACATGCTGGTCCTGTTGAAGGTCAATACCAAACTGCTAATTTGTCACTTTATTCACAGATGCTGTCTTGTCTTACTCACTGTTTCCAGTTTGTTTCAAATTTCGCAGCATTTTTATACGATAGTGTCACGCGTTCAAAGTAAAATATTTGTTATTGCAGGTATAATAAGTTGTCACAAGCAGTTAACTGGAGCCTTGATATTAACTTGATGTGTTCAAATAAGAATGGGCATATTTATGTTGGATGCCACATTTATGTCCCATCTAGTTTTTGATTATTTTAAAATCAGTAGATTGTAACATTGGAAGGGGTATTTCCACATTTAGTCAAGATATGTTAGGTGATAAATTACTTCTGCCATGAAACATGCTTATTTTAATGTGTAAAGTATGCAGCCGCAAAAGTGATAGATTTAGTGGCTTGTCCTACTCCAGTTCCAGTGCCCAACTGCAAACAATACTGCATATGATGACTGAGAGTTTAACTGTCTCATGAGGGAATTATGCAGATCAAAATGTACTCGCCAGGTCCAAGCTGCACCTCAGAAGTACTGAACATTTTATGATTTTGTATCTGTGCCAGAATGTGACATCTGTGCTAACTAAGTGTAAGATCCATCTTGAGTATTTAATTGAAGACATCTCCATGATATTAAGATGATAACTGTATTGGACCAACTTGGCTACGGGAGCAATACGTTCTGAAGCACAAGTTTTCAATATTGCCAGAATGTTGCAGGGCCCATGGAGTTTGTGGCTGGTTGGCTCGCCGAGCTGGTTCGTTGTTCCACTGGCGTTTCATTACCCTGCTGGGTAACATCAGCAGTGCAGCCTCCAGTGAAGCGCTGTTATGTTTTTCCGCCTGTTATTTAAACTCTGGTGTCCGTTGAACTGGATTACCTCACTTCTGGTTTTTCTTCACAATGGAGTGTATATGGGATCTAGCTCTGTGTTTGTTGATGACCTTCTTAGTGGAGAACCAGGCTTCTAGGAATTCCTGTGCTTGTCTCTGCTTGGCCTGTCCCGGGATCCTGGTGTTCTTGCAATCAAACTGGTTTCAATCGACAATGGATTCATGGTCATCATTCGGTTCTTAATTCCAGATATTTATTGAATTCAAATTCCACCATCTGCCGTGGCAGGATTTGAACCTGAGTCCCCAAAGCATTATCTTGGTCTCTGGATTAACAGTCCAACGATAATACCACTAGGCCATCGCCTCCCCAGTGGCAATAAGGTGGTTTCCTTATCCATGTGAGTAGAAATGAGTGAATATTGGTCATGTCTTTTTGTTGCCAGTTGATGTTCGTGTAATCTTGTGGCTAATTTTCTTCCTGTCTGACCAATGTAATGTTTGTTGCAGTCTTTGCAGGGGATCTTGTATATGACGTTGGTCCTGCCCATAGTGGGTTATAGGTCATTGGTTCAGGTTAGCAGTTGGCATAGGGTTGATGTGGGTTTGTGTGCTACTCTGATGGCCAGTGGTTGTAGCAGTCTTGTGGTCAGTTCAAATGTGTTCTTGATGTAAGGTAGAGTGATGAATTGGTTGGGGCGTGTCGTATCTTCCTGGTGTCATTCATGTAATAGGCATCTTCTGACCCAGTTGCTCGGGTATCCTCATCAATTCTGAAAGAACAAACCTTCATTTTAAAATTGTGGCCCTTAGTTCGGACTGACCTACAACAGGAAATATCCTTTGTACGTCCAACTTATCAGGACCATTCAGGATTTTGTGCAATTCAATCAAGTCATCCCTCACTCTTCTAAACTCCAATAGAAACAAGCCTAGCCTGTTCAATGTATTCCTCAGCCAACTGAACAGCCTCCAATGTATTTACATCTACCTTTAAATAAGGAGAACAAAATTGTACACACTGTTCGAGTTGTGGTTTCACCAATGCCCTTATAACTGAAGCATAACATCTTACTTTTACATTCAGCTCCTGTCATAATAAAGGATGACATTCATTAGCCTTTTTTCTTCTATTCATTATTGCAATTTGGGCGTTGCTGGCTGGCCAGCGTTTCTTGCTCATCCCTAGTTGCCCTTGAGAAGGTGGTAGTGAGCTGCCTTCTTGAACCGCTGCAGTCTGCCTGCAGTGGGTTGACCCAAATGCCAATAGGGAGGGAATTCCAGGATCTTGACCCAGCAACAGCGAAGAAACGATGATATATTTCCAAATCAGGATGGTGAGTGGCTTTGAGAGGAACTTGAAGGTGGTGGTGTTCCCATATATCTGCTGCCCTTGTCTTTCTAGATGGGAGTGATTGTGGGTTTGGAAGGTGCTGCTTGAGGATCTTTGGTGAATTTCTGCACTACATCTTGTAGATAACACACACTGCTGCTATTGAACATCGGTGGTGGAGGGAGTGGATGCTTGTGGGTGTAGTGCCAATCAAATGGGCTGCTTTGTCCTGGATGGTGTCACATTTCTTGAGCGTTGTTGGAACTGCAGTCACCCACACAAGAGGTGAGTATTCCATCACACTCCTGACTTGTGCCTGTATAGATGGCGGACAAGCTTTGAGGAGTCGGGAGGTGAGTTACTTGCTGCAGTATTCCTAGCTTCTGATCTGTTGTTGTAGGCACTGTGTTTATGTGGTGAGGCCACTTGAGTTTCTGGTCAATGACAACCCCCAGGATGTTGATAGTGGAGGATTCAGTGTTGGCAACACCATTGAATGTTAAAGGGTGGTGGTTAGATCATCTCTTATTGGTGATGGTCATAGCTTGACATTTGTGTGGTGCGAATGATACTTGCTACTTGTCAGCCCAAGCCTGGATATTGTCCAGATCTTGTTGCATTTGAACGTGGACTGCTTCAGTATCTGAGGAGTCACGAATGGTGTTGAACATTGTGCAATCATCAGTGAACATCCCCACTTCTCACCTTATGTAGAGGGAAGGTCATTGATGAAGGAGCTGAAGATTGTTGGGCCGAGGACACTACCCTATGGAACTCCTGCAGAGATGTCCTGGAGCTGAGATGATTGATCTCCAACAACCACAACCATCTTACTATGTGTCAGATATGATTTCAACCACTGGACAGTTTGCCCCCTAATACCCATTGTTTCCAGTTTTGCTAGGGCTCCTTGATGCCACACTCCAGTCGAATGCAGCCTTGAGGTCAAGGGCTGTCACACTCCCCTCACCTCTGGAATTCAGCTCTTTTGTCCATGTTTAACCAAGGCTGTAATGAGATCAGGAGCTGAGTGGCCCTGGCAGAACCCAAACTGGGCGTCGCTGAGCAGGTTATTGCTGAGCAGGTACTACTTGATAGGACTGTTGATCACACCTTCCGTCACTTTTGACTGATGATTTACAGTGGACTGATGGGGGCAGGTTGGATTTTGTGTACAGGACGTACTTGGGCAATTTTCCACATTGCTGGGTAGTTACCAGCGTTGTAACTGTAATGGAACAGCTTGGCTAGGGGAGCAGCAAGTTCTGGAGCACGAGTCTTCAGTGCTATTGCCGGAATGTTGTCAGGGCCTGTAGTCTTTGCAGTATCATGTCGAGTGATTCAAATTGGCTGAAGACAGGTATCTGTAATGCTGGGAGCCACTGGAGGAGGCCGAGATGGATTATCCACTCAGCACTTCTGGTTGAAGATTGCTGTGAATGCTTTAGCCTTATCTTTTGCACTGATGTGCTGGTCTCTTCCATCATTGAGGATGGGGATATTTGTGGAGCCGCCTCCTCTAGTGAGTTGTTTAATTGCCTACAACCATTCACGACTGGAAGTGGCAGGACTGCAGAGCTTAGATATGATCCAATAGTTGTGGGATTGCTTAGCTCTGTCCATCACTTGCTGCTTGGCATGCAAGTAGTCCTGTTTGGTGGCTTCACCAGGTTGACATCTCATCTTCAGGTATGCTTGGTTCTGCTCCTGGCATGCCCTCCTGCACTCCCCATTGAACCAGGCTTAATCCCCTAGCTTGATGGTAATGGTTGAGTGGGGAATATGCTGGGCCATGTGGTTACACATTGTGCTGGAGTACAACTCTGCTGCTGTTGATGGCCTACAGTGCCTCATGGATGCCCAATCTTGAGTTGCTAGAGCTCTGCATAGTCTGTTCAATTTAGCACAGTGATTGTGGCACGCAGCACGATGGAAGTTATTCTCAGTGTGACGATAGGACTTCATCTCCACAAGGGTGTGCGACCGTCACTCTTACTGATACTGTCATGGACAGATGCAACTGCAGCTGGCAGATTGGTAAGGATGCGATCAAGTATTTTTTTCCCTCTTGTTGGTTTCCTCACCACCTGCCGCAGACCCAGCCTAGCACCTGTGGCTTTTAGGACCCGACCAGCTCGATCTGTAGTACTGCAGCTGAGCCATTCTTGGTGATGGACATTGAAATCCCCCACCCAGAGTAAATTTTGTACTCTTGCCATCCTGAATTATTCTTCCAAATGTTGTTCATCATGGAGGAGAACTGATTCATCAGCTGAGGGAGGATGGTATATGGTACTCAGCAGGAGGTTTCCTTGCCCCATGTTTAACCTGAAGCCATGAGACATCATGGGGTCCACAGTCAATGTTGAGGAGTCGCAGAGCAACTCCTTCCCTAATCTATACCACTGTGCTACTATCTCTGCTGGGTCTGTCTTGCTGGTGGGGCAGAACATATCCAGGATTGTAGTGTCTGGGACATTGTCTGTAAGATATGATTCTTTGAGTATGACTCTGTCAGGCTGTTGCTTGACTGGTCTGTGAGACAGCACTGCCAATTTTGGCACTAGCCCCCAGATGTTGGTGAGGAGGACTTTGCAGGGTCAACAGGGCTGTTTGTGCTGTTGTCTTTTCTGGTGCCCAGTTTGGTGCATCTGATTTCATTTCTTTGAGACTTTGTAGCAATACGTAAAACTGAATGGCATGCTGGGCAATTTTAGAGGATTGGAGAGTAAACCACATTGCTGTGGGTCTGAAGTCACGTAGGCCAGACCAGGTAAGGATGGCAGATTTCCTTCGCTGAAAGACGTTAGTGAGCCAGATAGGTTTTTCCGACAATCGACAATGATTTCATGGTGATCAGTAGATCCTTAATTCCAGACTTTGTTGATGGCCTAGTGGTATTATCGCTGGACTATTAATCCAGAGACTCAGATAATGTTCTGGGGACCCAGGTTCAAATCACGACATGGCAGCTGGTGGAATTTAAATTCAATAAAAATATCTGGAATTAAGAATCTGATGATGACCATGAATCCATTGTCGATTGTCAGAAAACCCATCTGGTTCACTTATGTCCTTTAGGGAAGGAAACTGCCATCTTACCTGGTCTGGCCTACATGTGACTCCAGACCCACAGTAATGTATTTGACTCTGAACTGTCCTCTGAACAATTAAGGATGGGCAATAAATGCTGCCTAGCTAGCACTGCCCCCATCCCATTAATGAATAAAAAAAACTGCCATGGTAGGATTCAAACCTGTATCCCCAGAACTTTATTATTCACCGTAGCTACATAGTAACATTTTGTGATTCATGCACCAAAACAGCTAAATCCATCTGAATCTCAGAATTCCACAGTCTTTCTCCATTTAAGCAATTTTTTTTTTATTCTTACTGCCAAAGTAAAAAGTTTCACATTTTCCCTCATGATACTCCATCTGCCAAAATTACTCAACCTATCTCTTTCCTTCTGCTATTTCCTTATGTCTTCTTCACAACACACTTTCCTACCAGTACTGGTGTTATCTGCAAATTTAGTTACCATGCCTTTGTTCCCATTTTCTAAGTCATTGATATAAACTGTAGAATGCTGAAGCCCCATCACAGACTCCTGTGGGAGACAAAAACACATTTATGGATGATGTCTGTTTTCCACCAGCCAGTCCATCTTCTATCCAAGCTGAAGAAGGGTCTCAACCCTAAATGTCAATTTTCCTGCTCCTCTGAAGTTGCTAAACCTGCTGTGTTCCTCCAACTCCACACTGTATTGTCTCTGACTCCAGCAGTTCTTGCTATCTCTAATATGTTACCCTCTTGTCTACCCTGAGTAAGAGGAAACCCAGATTATGGTGCTTTTGAGCCAGTGGCTAGGGAGACTGTTACAGTCTTAGAAGCCACTGAAGCTGCTGACATAATCGATTGTTCAGGCAATACAAGTGGCAAGATTGCCTTGGAAGGATTTGTAGTAACAGTGAGAGAAATGTACTGTAGGGTCCTTGAGAGGATGGTGAATTTATTCATCTAACACCTACATAGCAAAATAAATTAGTTAATTAAAGCCAAAAATGTGAAACAAACATACCTTTCAATAGAAATAATTTTCAAAAGAAGCAAGAATTGCATCCAAACTGCATTTGAAAACTTTGGCTACCAATAGGTTAAATTTTGTAATTGTAATGTGACTGATTTACATTGGACTATTCCATCATAATATGAGCCTATTAATTTATAATGAAAAATGGTGACTCTCAAAGTGTGAATACAGGTCAGGTTATAAGCAGACAAAAATTTTTAACGTTCACCTTTTTAAATAGGTCTTTTGTGATTATCATGGTCACTCACGGAAGAAAAATGTCTTCATGTATGGGTGCAGTATAAAGGAGACAGTGTGGCAAACTGATGTTAGTGCTTCCTCTTGTGATCTGCAGGAAGACCTTGGATATCGGGTGAGTATGCACTCCATCCAACTTAAACTTTACTTTATAAATCTTTCAGTGACAAGTAATTAGAGTCATTGGTAGCACTAAAATTAAATATTAATTTTAAACAAAGTTTGTTGTCCTGCCTAAAAAAATGACTACTTATTACTATTACTGTTAAGCTGTAATAATAATCCTTTCGTGTGTTCCTTTTTGTAATTATCTATTGTCAGCATACACATTGTATTGGTATTATATTCATCTTCTGCACTTACCAGTCGTCAATCTTTACACATTTTGAGAGAGAAAGTATATTGCAGTGGCGTCTACTTTTTTGCCTCAATTATGGACATGGTTTTGGGGGTCATAGTAAGTCTAATATGGCAATGCTTGAATCAGTTGTGTTTGAATAACTTCCATGTTGTTAAAACACTTCACAGTTGGTTACCTGAATGTCTACATTTTGATGGCAGATGATACTAATATTGATTTTCTGTCTTCTGAAGGTCTTCCTGTTCCCAGCCCAGTGAACTCTTGTCCTCACATGAAGGCTGGGATTTTGGCAAGTTGTTGGGGGCCTTGTAAACTGATCATAAAATTTGTGGGAATCTCCATCAATTAGGTGGAGAATGCCCAACAAAGGAGTCAAGTTCCTTTTACTGCTGGGCAGCCACTGTTGGGCTGTCAATGCAGTTATGATCCTCATGCTGCCGGAGCCAGGGGCGGTGGCAACTAGTGGCAATGCATATATCAAAGGCCCAGGATCAACAAAAGATCTCAGACCAGAGGTGGATATGGGATCAAAGGGAGCTGGGGTGTTTGGAGTGGTGGTGGCCTAACGTTGGAGGGCAAGAACAATGAAGGGATGGCTTAGAATGCCCCCCTTTTCCTATGAGGCATGGTGTCTCACAGTGAGGACACGCCCATGCATAACCACCATTACATTTGCTGAGAAACCTTCTAAATTTTTGGGAAAGCTATGCAGTCTCCATTTAATTCCTAAGCCACCACTAGACCACGATGGAATTTGGGATAATGGGTGTCAATTGTCACATGAATTATCCTCATTGATGTCTTGCCAGCAATGGTTGAGAAACCAGTGTTTGCTGCCTCCACCCTCTAACTTAATCAGAGGAGAATTGCTACCTCTGGGGGACCAAAGTGGGACCTCCCCCATCATTAAGTAGATCAAGCTGCCATGTTTCTCCCATGATTTAATCCATAATCTTATTGCTTGCACGTACATGTGTGTCCTGAATTATGTTGAGTATAGAAACATAGAAATTCAAAGCAGGAGTAGGCCATTCAACTGTTCAATAGGATCAAGGCTGATCATCAACTCAGTACCATGTTCCCAAATTTTCTCAATACCCTTTGATCCCTTTAGCCCTAAGAACTATGTCCAACTTCTTGAAATCATCCAATGTTTTGACCTCAAATGCTACCACAAAAAGTCGGGTGGGGACAGAGAGTAAATTCTGGTACTAGTAGCGCATCCAGAACCTGTTTGTCTGCAGTATCCTGTTTGCAGCAAAGGCTTCTTGATTGTAGATTTGCTTAACATCATGTACGTATACAGTGGAATCCTATCAAACACACCAGATGGTGGGCATAGTCAGAAAGACCAAGAGCAATGCTAAAGGATGCTGCTTTCATCAAACGTCAATTATGTGAAGTTCATAGAAGTTTATACTCCAATTAAGATAATTTTTCTTCAACTTTAAAAACACGCAGCCAAATACATCCCAGATACTTGTGGTGCTTGTATTTTTAATGACTTGGTGAGGCATTATTGAGTACTAACTGATTAGTGAAAAATTATAGTCGTATAAAGGTTCTCATAAACATTTAAGTGTTATTGCTGTACTGGAATTTAAATGTTTGGTTTTTACTTGTTTCTGTGTTTCCTACTTGAAAGTTGATGAAGATAGACAATGTGAAACGAAGCAAAGAATTGTGGATTTGGACATACTTCAACCCCAGCATTTTTACAAATATTTTTCGCAAATTTTTTATGATATCTTTAACAAACATTTTTGATCAAGCATTTGACTTTTCCTTTTCTCTCTCTGGAGTTTCCCTATAGCCATTTTCCAGCTAAGGCAATAGGAAGATCTCTGTTTGTAGGAATTGGGGTAGCCATCCCTATTCAGTATGGGTTGAGTATAATATGGAACAGTTCTATCTTTAGTTTTCCATCTCTGCGTAGAAGGACATTGCCGTGGTCAGAATCTTCCAGTGACAACATTGGGGTAATCTGCTTGTGTACTAGTAAATTCAACGTGCTTCTTCTACTTAAGTACATAGTTTTAGTTACTAATTATAGAGTTTACTTTTCTATAAGGGATGGTAGAAGGCAGATGAAACCCAAATGTTACTTTGCTTTGCGGAGCTCAATTTTATGACACATTTTTCTTGGTGTTTTGACTATTTAGACTCTGCCAAAGGTACTGAATCAAATTGCTCCAGCGTTCTGCATGAGCAGCTGTAGTTTTGTGGTGGAGAAGTCCAAGGAATCGACAGCACGAGTTGTTGTCTGGCGAGAGATTGGTGTTACGAGGAGCTACACAATGGAAAGCACATACTGTGGATGTGATCAGGGCAAGTACAAGGTAATAGAAAATCAAACTTCACTCCATAAAAGTAAAATTAGGTGGGGGCATTTTGAATAGAAACTGAAAAAAACTGCAGATGCTGTAAATCAGGATCAAAACCAGAAGTTGCTGGAAGCTCAGCAGGTCTGGCAGCATCTGTGAAGAAAATAATCAGAGTTAACATTTCGAGTCTGGTGACTCTTCCTCAGAACTGGGGAAGTTTGCTGCCTGATTACTCGCCCAGTGAAGAAGCAGTCTAATTTTAACTCCATATTGATTTTCTGCAAACCTTCAGATCCCTATGCAGGTGGCAGAGTTCAAAATGATCCTGGAATCTCTATCATCATTCAGAAAGGTCAAAGTTGGATAAGACAATACATACCATTACATGAAGGTGTTGCTGGAACCCTAGAATTTTTTTGTTAGCTTTTCCCACTCTTTAGGAATGTTTTTCAATCAGTTTGGAAATTGATCATACTTAATTATTGTGGTCCACTTGTGTTTGAATAATCCGGAGATATTTTCAAACAAGAAGTGATGTGGTTCTCCCTGACTATTGGATTGCATTCCCTTACCTGTGAAATATAGTTACTTATCTGAGCTTAGGAAAATTTGTATTTTATGATGAGGTATTTGTTAATTGTTTTGTTTTGATTTCACTTTAATTTCTAAGTTGTTGCAATCTTATTTATGTATTCTGCAATATATCACAGAAATTATCAGAATTTTTCTCTTTCCTCACCATCCATCCAATGATGATAATGATAGTAAATAGAACAATTTAGATGGTCTGACTTTTTATGATGTATGGGGTGAAACAAAACTCAAAGTAGGAGTGGAGATAATAGGAACAGCAGATGCTGGAGAATCCGAGATAACAAGGTGTAGAGCTGGATGAACACAGCAGGCCAAGCAGCATCCCTGCACCTATGATGCTGACGTTTCGCGCCTAGACCCTGATGAAGGGCCTAGGCCCGAAACGTCAGCCTTCCTGCTCCTATGATGCTGCTTGGCCTGCTGTGTTCATCCAGCTCTACACCTTGTTATCTTGCAAAGTAGTAGTGCTGCATTGGCTTTCTGGTCCTTTTAAACTCTGAAGTATCTGAATACACACAGTATTTGTAGCAATTTGAACTGATAGGACCAGTAGAAAGAAATGGGGATCTGATCTGGGAGTCATTGTAAAGATGTGCTCGGGAGGTGACTGAGCCTGAAACTAAGTATTCAGGGATACTTGACATTTTGAAAGAACACTAAGAAAGGAAACTGTGGCGGTGGGGAAGCCCTTTCGTAAAGGATGAGAACAATGAGAAATATTCTTGGCATGCAAGATTAAGATGTATCAAGATTTTATTTGAGTGAAAATGACATCAAGGAGCCTTAGCAGCTCTGAAGTGAATAGGAATAGGGTGAAAGGTCTTCACAGTTTGGAATCATATTAGTACAGGGCAAGATGGTTCTGGTTGTTGGAATTCCATCATCCCAGTCGGAGTACATTGGTGCAAGTGTTCCTCAGTGTACTGTCCAAAGCTCAACCATCTTCAATGTACTTCCATCCTTTAAAGCTTGGAAATGGGGTTGTTCTTGATGATTGCACAATGTTCAGCATCATTCATGACTCTTCAGATATGAAAGTAGTCCAAGCCCATATCCAGTAAGATCTGGACAATATCCAGCCCTACAGGTGCCAGGCAATGATCATATCAACCAAGAGAAAATCTAATTGTGACATTATACAGTCACTGAATCCTCCAGTATTAATACCTTGGGAGTTACTATTGACCTGAAACTGAACTGGGCCAGCTATATAAATTGTGGCTACAAGTCCCAATCAAAGGCTAGGAATTTTGTAGCAAGTAATTGCCTCCTGATTCCCCAAAGCCTGTCTACTGTCTACAAGAATCAATTCTTCAATTTTAAGTGCAGCCCCAATTGCTCAAGAAGCGTGATACTTGCCAAAACATAGCAGGTCAATTGATTGTTTCCCCAATGACTACCTTCCACTTCACTTCCTCCACCACAGACACATATTGACATCAGTTTTCACAAATTGCAAGGTGCATTGCTGCAACTCACCAAAGCTTTCTTGACAACATCTTCTAAGTCTGCAGCCTTTACAACTTAGAATGGCAAGTGCAGTGGATAGAGGGAACACTGCAATTACCCCTCCAAACCACACACTATCCTGACTTGAAAGTATATCACCGTTCCTTCACTGTCGCTGTTTCAAAATCAAAGAACTCCTTTCCTAGCAGCACTGTCGTCTACTTATACCCCAAGGACTGCAACCATTAAACAAGGTGGCTCGTCACCATCTTCTCAAGGGCAATTAGGCATGAACCATAAACGCCAGCCTCAGCACAAAATAATTTTCAGGGCTCATCTTGGGATTTTCTCAAGGGCTGTTTTTTGATTTTTGGGGCTTGCTTTTAGGCTTTCAAACAATGTTTTCCTCATCGCTAACTTACTTATTAGCTGATAGCCTCATAGTGACAGTGCCTTTTGTACTTGAGTTGACATACGTGGTATTTGGACATTCACAGCAGAGTTAGAAGAATTTATTAATATTTTCAATAATTATCAAATCTCCGTTAGACTTAAGGCCACAACACACATTAATTTCTTAGACACCATAGTATTCAAATTGGCCCAAGACAACAGGTATTCATTAGCAGCAGTAGTTATTTTAAAGTCACTGATTCACATTCCTATGCACAAAAAGCCATGACACTGAATACATCTTCTGTTGACTAATGAGATCATAGATAATGCATTTCCATCACATATGCACAAAGTTGGACAATTTCAACAAGGCAGTTACTCCCCTTTTATTGCATCTCAGGTCAAAATCTCAGAATTATATTTAATATTTGACACAGTGTTATTGCAATAGAAACATCCATTGCATTTTTCACAATGTCGTAGCTCCTAAACATATCAACCTCAAAGTAGAGATTCCACATTCATTTGCAACAAATTCCTTACCTCAGTGATTTCAAGTTTTCTAGGCTGTTAAATGGCAGAACATTCCTTTATTGACCACTTTCAACCCCGTTCTATCTTTTTTACGGCAATCATCTTTCTCCTTCCCCAGCCCCATCATTGCACCCTTTTTCTTCCCAACTCCTGTAGACTTTACTCCACACTCTTTGCAATCTTTCTAATCTTCCTCTCACTCAACATTCCTCTCCTCTCCTCCCATCCCTTCAGCTTCACCCTTTGCTGCCACCCTCTTGTAGCTGCATTGTCTCCCCAGTCCCCTTGCAGTCTTCCAATTTCACTAACCCCCTTGCTGCCTCCCTCTCTCCCCTCCACCACAACTCCCATTCAACCATTTTCTCTCCCTCTTCCCATCCTCATTACAGCCTTCCCCTCTCATCCTATAATTTTGCAGCCTCCCCCTCACCTCATTGCAGCCTCTTTCTTTGTCTGACCCTTTCTGTAGCCTTTTCCTTTCCTCAAACCTCACTTGTAGCCTATATTTTATCCCACTTGCAACTTCTTTCCCCCTTTCTCATTTGCAGTCTGCTTCCTTTCCTGTGGTGAGCCTACCTGCTGCTGAAAGTTGAGGCCAAAACATTTAATGTTTTTAAGAAGGAGTTAGGTGTAGCCTTCCAGGACTAAAGGGATCAAAGGGTGTGGAAAGAAATTGGGAACACATCACACAATTTAGTCAACTGCATTCACTGCTCACAATGTGGTGCCCTCTACATTGGGGAAACAATGCGTAGACTGGGGGACTGCTTCTCAGAACATCTACTTTCTGTCTGCAAAAAAGACCCTGAGCTTCCATTTGCTTGCCACTTTAATACATCAACCTACTCCCTGGTCAGCATCACTGTCTCAGGCCTGCTGCAGCGTCCAGTGAAGCTCAGCGCAAGCTGGAAGAAAAACACCACATTTTCAGCTTGGGGACCCTGAAGCCCTCCGGACTCAACATCCAGTTCAATAATTTTAGGGCTTGAACTCTCCCATCTCCTCAAAAACCGCGCTAGGGAACTGGAGCTGGAGCTGGAGCTGGAGCTGGATGAACTCCGGATCATTCAAGAGGCTGAGGGGGTGATAGAGAGGATTTATAAGGAGGTGGTCACACCCAAGGTACAGGAAAAAGGTAGCTGGGTGACTATCAGCGGGGGGAAAGGGAATAGGCAGACAGTGCAGGGATCCCCTAGAGCTGTTCCCCTCAATAATAAGTATACTGTTTTGGATACTGTTGGGAGGGATGACCTACCAGGGGAAGGCCATAGCGGACAAGTCTCCGGCACTGAGCCTGGCCCTGTGGCACAGAAGGGAAGGGGGAAGAAAAGGAGAACAATTGTAGTGGGGGATTCAATAGTAAGAGGCACAGACAGGCAGTTCTGTGGACACGAATGAGACGAATGAATGGTATGTTGCCTCCCGGGTGCCAGGGTCCGTGATGTCTTGGATCGTATCTTCAAGATCCTTAAGGAGGAGGGTGAGCAACTAGCAGTCATGGTACACATCGGTACCAATGACACAAGTAGAAAAAGGACTGAGAACGTGAAAAACGAGTACAGGGAGTTAGGTTAGAAGCTGAAGTCCAGGACAAACAGGGTAGCTATCTCTGGTTTACTACCAGTGCCACATGATAACGAGGTAAGAAATAGGGAGACAGTGCAGCTCAACACATGGCTACAGGGCTGGTGTGGGAGGGAGGGCTTCCATTATGTGGATAATTGGAGCACATTCTGGGGAAGGTGAGACCTGTACAGTAAGGACGGGTTGCACCTGAACCAGAAGAGCACAAATATCCTGGGAGGGGGATTAAAATTGTATCAGAGATAATAGGAACTGCAGATGCTGGAGAATCCGAGATAACTAGGTGTAGAGCTGGATGAACACAGCAAGCCAAGCAGCATCATAGCAGCAGGATGATGCTGCTTGGCCTGCTGTATTCATCCAGCTCTACACCTTGTTATCCTGGGAGGGGGGTTTGCTCGAGCTATACGGGATGGTTTAAACTAGATTGGCAGGGGGTGGGGAACTTGATTTGTAATTCAGAGGATGAGGTATTCAGCCTTCCAACAGACACAACAGGGAGTGAGGATGTTAATAAAGAAATGTGGTCGATGGAGCGTAATTGTGGGCACAGGGATGTTTTGAGGTGTGTATATTTCAATGCTAGAAGTATCAGAAATAAGGCGGATGAACTTAGAGCATGGGTCAGTACTTGGATCTATAATGTTGTGGCCATTACAGAAACTTGGGTAACTCAGGGACAGGAATGGTTGTTGGAAGTTCCAGGATTTAGATGCTTTGAAGGAAATAAGGAGGGTGGTAAAAGAGGCAGAGGAGTGGCATTGTTAGTCCGGGCTAGGAGAGCAGCTACTGAAAGGCAGTTCAAGAATAAAATGTCTGCAGAGTCAGTTTGGGTTGAGGTCAGGATCAAGAAAAGAGCAGTCACTTTGTTGGGGTTTTTTTACAGACCCCCTAATAGTTGCAAAGAAGTGGAGGAGAGGTTGGGAGGCAGATACTGGAAAGGTGCAGAAGTCACAGGGTTGTAGTCATGGGTGATTTCAACTTTGCAAATATTTATTGGAAACTTTTTAGTTGTACTAGTTTAGATGGAGCAGATTTTGTCCAGTGCGTTCAGGAAGGATTCCTGACACAATACGTAGGTAGACCAACACGAGGAGAGGCCACTTTGGATTTGGTGCTTGGCAGTGAACCGGGCCAAGTGTTAGACCTGTTGGTAGGAGAGCATTTTGACCGTAGCGATCATAACTCTGTTACTTTTACAATCGTCATGGAAAAGGGCAGGTACATACAGCAGGGTAAGGTTTATAATTGGGGCAAGGGTAATTCTAATTCTGTTCGGCAAGAACTGGGTAGCATAAAATGGGAACAGATGTTGTCAAGGAAGAGCACTATAGAAATGTGGAGATTGTTTAAGGAATGCATACTGCATGTGGTCGATATGTTTGTCCCTATCAGGCAGGGAAGATGCGGTGGAGTGAGGGAGCCTTGGTTCTCGAGCGAAGTCGAACAACTGGTTAAGAGGAAGAAGGATGCTTATATAAGGTTTAGGAAACAAGGATCGGAAAAGGCTCTAGAGGAATACAAGTTAGCCAGGAAGAAGCTGAAGAAAGGGCTTAGGAGAGCTATAAGGGGGCATGAGAAAATCTTGGCAGATAGGATCAAGGAAAGCCCGAAGGCTTTTTACACGCATGTGAGGAATAAGAGAATGACCAGACAAAGGGTAGGGCCGATCAAGGATTGTAAAGGGAATTTGTGCATGGAGCCTAAAGAGATAGGAGAGGTCCTTAATGAATACTTTTCTTCAGTATTCACAACTGAGAGGGACCTAGTTATAAGGGAGTGTGAACCAGGCTGTTAGGCTAAAGGAGGTTGATGTCAGTAAGGAAGATGTACAAGGAATTTTGAGGAACTTGAAGACAGATAAATCCCCCGGGCCTGATGGGATTTATCCAAGGATTCTACGGGAAGCGACGGAAGAGATCACAGGGCCTTTGGTGATGATCTTTTTGTCCTCGCTGTCCACGGGTATAGTGCCAGAAGATTGGAGAGTGGTAAACGTCATTCCCTTGTTCAAAAAAGGGAACAGGGATAACCCTGGAAATTACAGGCCAGTTAGTCTTACTTCAGTGGTGGGCAAATTATTGGAAAGGGCTCTGAGAGATAGGATTTATGATCTCTTGGGTAGGCACAGTTTGATTTGTGAGGGGTAGATCATGCCTCACAAACCTTCTTGAATTCTTTGAAGAGGTGACCAAACACGTGGATGAAGATAGAGCAGTGGATGTGGTAAACATGGATTTAAGTAAGGCATTTGATAAGGTTCCCCATGGAAGGCTCATGCAGAAAGTAAGGAGGCATGGGATGGGGGGAATGTGGCAGATTGGATTCAGAATTGGCTGACCCTTAGAAGACAAAGGGTGGCAGTGGATGGAAAATATTCAACATGGTGCTCAGTTACGAGTGGTGTACCACAAGGATCAGTTCTGGGTCCTCTTCTATTTGTGATTTTTGTAAATGATTTGGATGTAGGAGTGGAAGGGTGGATTAGTAAGTTGGCGGAAGATACAAAGGTGGGTCGAGTTGTGGATAGTGCGGAGGGCTGTTCTAGATTACAAAGGGACATTGATAGGATGCAGAGCCGGGCTGAGAAGTGGCAGATGGAGTTTAACCCTGAAAAGTGTGAAGTGATTCATTTTGGAAGGACAAATTTGAAAGCAGAATACAGGGTTAACAGAAAGATTCTTGGCAGTGTGAAGGAGCAGAGGGATCTTGGGGTTCATGTCCACAGTTCCCTGAAAGTTGCCACCCAGGTGGATAGAATTGTTAAGAAGGCGTATGGTGTGTTAGCTTTCATTAATAGATGGATTGAGTTCAAGAGCCGTGAAGTTATGCTCCAGCTATACAAAAGCCTGGTTCGGCTGCATCTGGAGTATTGTGTCCAGTTCTGGTCACCTCATTACAGGAAAGATGTGGAAGCATTGGAAAAGGTTCAGAGGAGATTTACCAGGATGTTGCCTGGAATGGAGGGAAGGTCTTATGAGGAAAGGTTGAGAGAGCTAGGGCTTTTCTCTTTAGAACGACGAAGGATGAGAGGTGACTTGGTAGAGGTGTACGAAATGATCAGAGGTATAAATAGAGTGGACAGCCAGAGACTTTTTCCTCGGGTGGAGGTAGCTGTTACAAGGGGGCATAGTTTTAAAGTGAGTGGATGTAGATATAGGGGAGATGTCAGAGGTAGGTTCTTTCCTCAGAGAGTGGTAGGGGCGTGGAATGCATTGCTGGAACGGGTAGTGGAGTCGGCCTCATTAGGGGCATTTAAGTGGCTATTAGATAGGCATATGGATGATAGTACAAGGTAGGGATGGAGGTGAGATAGACCTTAGGTTTCAGGTAAAAGTTCAGCGCAACATCGCGGGCTGAAGGACCTGTACTGTACTGTGCTGTGCTCTTCTATGTTCTATGTCCTAGACCCCACTCTCTCACACCAGGCCTTGTTATCAAATAATTTTTAATTACACAACCGTTAACCACTAACAGTCTGCATTAACAGCTATTCATTCTCCTAACCAGATTGTTATCCACTCCCTTGTCTGTCCGACTGTTGTTCTTTCTCTTTGGGGTCTATCCCCAACTATCACTTACTCCTTACCCCTTCCCCACACCCTGCCTTCTGCATATAAACCAACATTTTCCTCGCTACCGTCAGTTCCGAGGAAGGGTCACCGGACCTGAAACGGTAACTCTGATTTCTGTGCACAGATGCTGCCAGACTTGCTGAGCTTTTCCAGCAACATCTGTTTTTGTTCGTGAGTGTGAACAAGATACTGATTTGTATGATCAGCTAGGATCATCTTGAACGTCAGAGAAGGCTAAAAGGGCAAAATGGCCTTCTCCTGCTCTTAATTTTCTGTGTTTCTGTGAATAATTTTAATCTTCAGTAGTTTGGATAAATCAAATTGGGAAAGATAGCATTAAGAACAAGTTCATGTGTGTTCAGACAGCTTTTTTGAACAATACATTCTGAAATCAGTGAAACAACAGATTATTTATACCTGGTAACATGCAATAAAACCAAAGTAATTAATGATCTCGTCATAAAGGACTCTCCATGTAAGAGTGATAAAATTTTACATTCTCACACTAGTTGCAATATACCTTCATAAAATCTATAAGTGCTGTGTATTCATTCCATGTATTTTGTTCTAAAGGGCCAACAGATGGGGACACGAGAACTAGAAGAGATGGGAGCTAAATTCTGCCTTGGCCTTTTACGCTTGAAGAGGCTGACATCTGTAGAATGTAGATTTCCCCCTGGCCTCCTGGATGTAGAAAATGATCTGATTGACACCAGATGCAATGTCACCAGGTAGGATCTCACTTAATTTTCTGGAAAGTTGAGTATGGTCAAATAAATCCAAAATCGGTAGATTTTTAAAGAATCTGTTAAAATAAAATTGTGATCCTGAGATTCTTAGAAACCAGTAGCTAAAATAGAAGCCTAGAAAACATTTTCAGCCTTTTTGAATTAGAAAGTTTAATGGATGGAATTTAATAATTTGCCTGAAATCCTATCTGAATAATTTAAGTTTAAACAATATTATTTGAGTTTTGGCTTATTGTTAATTACTTCCTTTAAATAATTTGCTCAGTCCATTAATTGGAATCCTAATTGCTAATTTTGTCAGTTTTTTAGTTGGGAGTAGACTGGTTTCACAATAACTAGATATGCCATTGAACATAATTCCAAATATACTACTTGCTATCACATCATACTCTCTTACGTTTCTAAAAGGAATTAAGATTTTTTTTATTGCATCAAAGTTACAAATATTTTTTCAGATTACTTTCTTCAGTTCAATGTCATCGAGTGCCAGAGTGTACTGATTCTTTCCATCAGTGCTTTATTACAATATTATATTTTGTCCACCTTGCCCCAGTCATATAACTACTTGCATAGTAGATTATGATCCTCATCCCTTTTTGAGTGAATCCCAGATTAGAAGTATCTCTTGTGATTCCCCTCAACTTCTGATTGAGAAAATTATCCTAAAGACATGAAATTACTGTACTGGGTGTAAATGATCAATCACTTCCCAAAGGACAAGAGCCACTGAGCATATTAGCATCATCTGGATAGCTTTTTTAACATGCATAAAACATTATAAAACCCTAAATATTATTACAATCTGGTCTACTCCTTCAGCAATGTACCCTGGAGTACAGAGTTGGGTTTTCAAGTCAGCTACACAAAAGACAATATGTGAAGCAATATAAATTCTAAAATATGTAGTAGTTTACTGAAGAATGAGGTATACAATTCAAGTCAGCTGGAAGTGTTAAGTTCTATGAAAAAGAGAAAACTATATCTTGTTTTTAATGGAGAATTAGTTTGAAATTTTAGTAGGATAACCATCAGTTAAAGAGGTAACATTTGACTTAATTCTTAGAGGGAATAGTTAGCAAGATGACTGTCCCAGTTAGGTAGAAAATTGGCTTCTGAGTGTCAGCAGTCAAATCTTTATCTTGTGAGAATTGTCTAAGTGAGTTCAGGAAATCTGAAAATCTAATGTATGCACACTATTTATAAAATAGTTTGGGCTACATAACTAATGTCTAGAGCAATAGTATGTTGACTGTAATTAGAATATGCTGTTTATATTCCAACTTTTGTTTTGATCGTTGTTTTAAGTAGAAATTCTGAATTTAAACATACATTTAAAAGTACAATGTATGCTATGAGCCTCATTGATTCTGGGAAAGCCTAGACTTGTGGTTGTCAGCTTTTCATTCGTCAAGATTTTACATTTTAAGAATGTAACATGGTTCTAGGATTAAAAATTGCAGCTGCAAGTGGTCCAGCATTACCACTTTAAACTCATTTTATCCAGTTCTATACTCTGTTGTCTTTTGTGACAATGCAGAAAACAATATGGTATTTCCAAGTGTGTTCCTTATCAGGGATCTTGCTAACTTGTGTAGGAAAGCACAAATCTGTACTTACAGAGTTCTGTCGTTGGGCATTGCGAACAACATTTATGCTTATACAAAAAGTAATCCTTTTTAATTCTTTAGGAAAACAACCCTTCTGCTCTCTAACCCTTCGTAATGGCCACATTTATTTACAGGGATTCCTAAAGGTTCTGTGAATGTTTGCTGAAAGCAGCTAAACTCATTCCCTATGATATGTATTCTTCTTGAATTCTCTGTCTGAAGGTAGGGCCAAAGCGCAGCGCCAAGATGTCCACTATGGATAGGGTAAGGAGGCAGGTCTTGAATGCATTCCAGTTGGATCAGGGATTGAATCTTTCTTGTTGCACCAGTCTGATGAACACTGGCTGTACAACCAACTGAGTCAAGCACCAATATCCACCACCTCCCAAAAAAAGGGGCTCAGTTTTCTGTGGTGTCCCATAGTCTTTTATGCTGAGGTTATAACTGGGCTAGTGATAGTGGTGTTAGTACATCTGATTTCTTTCCATTACGAGGCCGACCAAAAATCATTATGAATGTGTCTTCCTAGGTTGTTAAGTCCTGGAATAGGACTTGAATTTTGGAGCTTCAGACTCAGAGGCAATTTAACTACCACAAGACCTAAGCATGAGTTGTAAATAAAAAAGCAAGTTAGAATTTAAAAATTCAGTGACATTTGGATTAATTGGCACTGGGGTATTTTGAGTCCATTGCTCTAATTGGCAAGCTTTAATTCCAACTCAAGTGACGTTCCATTTAGGTTCCGCCAGGCCCTCTCAGCTCCTGACGTCATTATAGCCTTGGTTCAAACATGGACAAAAGAGCTGAATTCCAGGGGTGACGTGAGAGTGACAGTCCTTGACATCAAGGCCACATTTGACCAAATGTGGCATCAAGGAGCCGTAGCAACATGCAATTAATGGATATCAAGGGGCAAACTGTCTGCTGGCTGGAGTCCTAGTTGGCACATAGGAAAATTGGTTATGGTTGTTGGAGGTCAGTCACCTCAGCTCCAGGACATGTCTGCAGGTGTGTCCAGGATAGTGTCCTAGACCTAACCATCATCAACTGCTTCATCAATGACTTTTCCTCCAACATGAGCTTAGAAATGGGGATGTTCGCCAATGGTTGCTCGATGTTCAACACCATTCATGACTCCTCAGATACTGAAGTAGTCCATCTTTAAATGCATCAAGTTCTGGACAATATCCAGGCCTGGGTAGACAGGTAGCAAGTAATATTCATGTCACATGAATGCCAGGCAATGACCATCTCCAATAAGAGATTATCTAACCATTGCCCCATGACATTCAAAGGTGTTACCATCACTGATTTCCCCCACTATCAATACTTTGGGGGTTACTATTGACCAGAAACTGAACTGCGCTCACCACATTTGCACAGTGGCTATAAAAACTGGTCAGAGGCTAGGACTGCTGTGCCGAGTAAATTCACCACCTGACCTCCCAAAGCCCATCAAGAGTCAGGAGTGTGATGGAATAGTCCTCACTTGCCTGGATGGGTGCTGCTCCAATACTACTCAAGAAGCTTGACACTATCTAGGACAATGCAGCCTCCTTGATTGGCACAACATCCACAAACATCCACTCCCTCCATCACCACCGCTTACTAGCAGCAGTGTGTGCCATCTACAAGATGCATTGCCGATATTCACTAAAGATTCTTAGACAGTGCCTTTCAGACCCACGGCTACTTCCATCTAGAAAGACAAGAGCAACGTATACATGAGAACACCACCATCTGCAAGTTCCCCACCAAACCAGTCACCATCCTGACTTGGAAATATATTGTCATTCTTTCCATGTCACTGGATCAAAGCCCTGGAATTGCCTCCCTAAGGACATTGTGGATCAACCTACAGCATGTGAACTGCAGTGGTTCAAGCAGGCAGCTCACCACAATCTTCTCAACTAGTGACAGGCGATAAATGCTAGCCAACAAGTGACACCCACATTCCATGAGTGAATAACAAAAAAAGAGAACGTCACACTACTCAGCATAGGAAGGGTGACTGAGATGTAGTTTCTTTTTGTCTAATGTCCAAATAACGATTCACTCAAGCATCGGCAATTAGATAGTCGGTCGGGGTTACAGCATTCAGTGATTTTATTTATGTTTCTACTGTAGAAACTTCTCAGGCCTGTTTAGCAACTCCACAATGTTAACCCAGATCAAGGGGTCAAATCCAAGTCTAATGGTGCATGGTGTATTTAGCTACTGAGTTGTCAGAGGAGACCCAACAGAGAGAAAAACTCTTAAACACTGTCATCATTCCATTTTCTTTTCTCAGCTGCTTTACACAAGTTAATTGGTCACCATTTTGAATTGGAGCATGAGTGAGGTGATAGTTAGTCTCAGCCCCTTGAGTTCCAAGGAAGGCTGAGAAAAGGTAATTTTGTTTCTCTATCCACAAATACTGCCAGACCTGCTGAGTTTCTCCAGCACTTCCTGTTTATAATATTAATAATTGAGTTCTGTCCTTTTTAAGAATTTGGAAGCCTGTCAGAACAGTACATTTTTAAAAGATTTTCTTCCTGTCCTGTTCTTCCACGAGGCCTCCCTCAATTGCGCACTTAGTTCCTTATCTTGTCATTGGCAGCTGTTGTTTTAGTAGTGCAATTAAATATATTTCATTGTCACTGGGAATTTGTGGAAAATCATGTAATTTTTAGTCTACTAATTCATTTGCAAAATCCCATTTCTGCACAATAGTTGGTAATAATGTTTGACTTCAGAATTTTTTTTACATTAAATTAATGTTATTTATTTTGTACTGTACGGAATAACTTAAATATCTGCTGGTCCAGGCACTTTACTAAAGCATGTATATATAGTAAGTTTTTTCCCTATGTTACTCTCTAGCTGATGATAGACCACGAGGAAAATTTAAGATAGAGCTTGTTACATGCCTCTTTCTGAATATGTAAAACTTTATGGGATAAGTAACAGCTCCAGAGATGCGTTGTTATTGATCTGATTGCTGTGTAGCTACAAAATGAAGAGCTCCAAACTCTCCCTAATAAGGAAAGGATCAGCCCAATCACATTTGTTGTATTTTTGCATTTTTTCCAGTTATGTGAGATTGAGCATATCAGATTACCTTTCATTTCCTTTCAGCATTGAGCAGATTTTCAGTCTGCCCCTTGTACTCTGGATCAAAGTAGTGAACACAGAGTATTTTCTTGCCTCAGTGCATCAGCTTTGTCTTTATTCAATCATGAGATGTGAATGTTACTAGCTAGGACAAAAAAATGCTGGACATTTCCAATTGCTCTTGAGAACATGGGGTTAAGTTGCCTTCGAGAGCGGCAGTCTTTGGAGTATACATACATCCACAGTGCTGTTAGGAAGGGACCTTCAGGATCTTGACTCAATGAAGGAGCATCAAAATAGTTTCAAATCAGGATGTTGTGTAACTTGGAGAGGAACTTGCTGTTCCTGTGCATCCGCTGCCCCTGTCCTACTAGGTGGTGGAAGTTGTGGGTTTGTCATGTTCTGTCAAAAGAGCCCCGGTGAGTTGCTAAGGTGCATATTGTAAACTGTACACTCCTATTGCTGCCTATCAGTGGTAGAGGAAGTTAATGTTGCAGGTGGTGAATGGGTGCCCACCAAGTGGGCTGTTTTTGCTTTTATGGTGTCAAGCTTCTTGAATGTTGTTGGAGCTGCATCCGTCCAGACAAGTGAAGACACTTCACTTGTGCCTTGTAGGTAGTAGACAGGTGCTGAAAGACAGGAGGTGAGTAAACCACAGCAAGACTTCTTGCCTCTGACCTGTGCTTGTGGCAACAGTATTGCTATTGCTGGTCCCCATTTCAGTTTCTGGTTCATGGTAAGAAATGACAAGATGGGCCACTTACTCAGTTGATAATTCTGTTTAAAAATGGACTTAAAGTCTTCAGCTATGTCTTTTGCACTGATGATATTCCTTCCATCATCGAGGATGAGGATATTTACAGAGCCTCTATTTCCTGCTTTTTAACTGCTAACATCCTTCACAATTGATGTGCAGACCTTAGATTCGATCTGTTAGTTGTGGAATTAATTACCTCCAACTGCGTGCTGTTTCTGCTGTTTGGCATGCAAGTAGTCCTGTGTTGTAGCTTCACCAGGTTGACACCTCATATTTAGGTATGCTGATACTGCTTCTAGCATGCCTCCTGTACTCTTCATTGAACCAGGGTGGCCCCCTGGCTTGATGGTAATAGGGGGATATGCTGGACTATGTGTTTACGGTTTATGGTTGAGTACAATTCTTGCTGCTGCTGATGGCCATAGAGTCTCCTGGATGCCTAGTAATGAGTTGCTAGATATGTTTGAAATCTAACTATTTAGTCCATTGATAGTGCCACACAGTACAATAGTGGGTGTCGTCAGCATGAAGCCGAGACTTTTTCTCCACCAAGACTGCGCAGTGACATTCCCATCGATAATGTCATGGACAGATCCATCTGCAACAGGAAGATTGTGAGGATGAGATCAAGTAGGTTTCCCTTTTGTTAGTTTCCTCATTTTTTGGTCATGGAGTTTTACAGCATGGAAAGAGGCCCTTCAGCCCATCATGTCCATGCAATAAAGCCCTATGATTCTCTGAGCAGCTGTGTCATCTAAGACTTGGTCAGTAGTGGTGCTGCCAAGCCACACTTGTAATGGGCATGAATTCCCACACCCAGAGTACATTCTGTGCCCACCTTTAGCGCTGCTTCCAATTGCTGTTTAATAAAGAGGTATTGATTCAGTAGCCAAAAAGGACTGATAGATGGTAATTAGCAAGAGAATTCCTTATCCACATTTGACATGATATCGTAAGACAAGTTTGAGCAGTCTGAGGGCAGCTTGCTGCCAACCATATAGCACTGTACCACCACTTCCAGTGAGTCTGACCTGCCATTGGAACTGCACATACCCACGAGTAGTGATGTTTTCTTTACTTGGATTCTGTAGCAGTTCCATACAACTGATTTGCTGAACCACTTCAGTGGACGGTTAAGAGTGAACTGCATTAGTGTGACTAGAGTCGCTTACAAATCAAACCAGGTAAGGATGAAAGTTTTCCTTCCCTAAAGGACAATAAATGGTTTCATGACAATCAGCAATGATTTTATGGTCTCCATTAGACTTGCTTTTCATTCCAGATTTATTAATTGGATTCATATTTCACAAGCTACTATGGTGCGATTTGAACTCCTCCTCAGTGTACTGTCCTTGGCTTCTAGATTACTAGCTCAGTGATGTTGCCACTACGTCTCCCCTGTCTCACTTGTTGCCCCTTCAGATGAAGAACAGGAACCTGTTCACTTTGGAGATTTCAAAATCTTTTTTGATATTAGTGCAATAGGAGACAAGGGGATATGCCCTAGCTGGTTCTTCCTTCCCCCTTCTTTTCATCCCTCCCACACTAAAGTTAAATAGGTCAATTGTATGTATGTATTTAGAATTGAGATTGTAGATTATATGGATTACATTATCATGGGAATTATGTTTAGAAGAGGCTGTTTAATTCTAATAATTTAGCAGTATATTTTTGTAGATTCTGGGAAAGGTACGCACGGATATCTTAACATAACCCAATTATATTGTTAAATGTTCATGGTGAAAGTGAAATGCTTCACATTTAGCATTGTGACCAGAAAATTTCAACATATTTCAGAGTAATGGATTTTTATTCAAAGAAAATAGATTTCCAGAGCTAGAGGGAGAGAATTACACAAAGTTGGCATGTATACAAAGGGATAACCTACTGAGCTGAAACATTCTGTGATTATGTTAGCATTTATAGTGTACGAAAGTAATTTTCCTTTAATAGAACAAGTGCAATAACTTGATCATCAACCTATTTTGTCCTTTATCTTGGGCATCTTAATAAGAACAAATCTTTGAGATATGGTTCATGGTTTTCCATGAAGATGTATATACTAAAATTAAATACACTGTACCGTATTTTAGGCATGGTGCTTCATGTTACTTCTTTGAAATGAAGGCTACTAAATGAAGTTTTGTTCAACTTTACGATTTCTTCAAGTATACAAAAGTAGATCTGTATTCCTACTGTGCATGCATCATAACCATACCTCATGGTGTTAAAAAGCAAATATTGTAATGAGCTTGTCTTAGGCTACTTAAAATTTCTAATTCAGTAATGCATTGGTACTTTGACCCTCAGTGCACCATTAATTTACAGGCTACTGGCCCCATAGCTGAGTTAAATTAACTACCTGAAGAAGAAGAATGTGATGCACTCCTTAGTCAGTAATTATCAAATGTTTTTCTCTCCAGAGAGGATTCAAACTTAAAAGTTGACAGATATAGAATAAAAGGCACTCTATTGACATGGATGAAGAATACACTAGGAGGTAGACTACAGGGTTGGAATAATTTATGTACCCCAGTTGGTTGGAATTTGTGCTGTCTCGAGCTCAACTTTTCATTATATTTATCAATAATGTAGTTAAAGGATTAACAGTCATATATCTGTGTTTGCAGACAACAATAAATTAAGAGTAGGTAATGTAAAGTGGAGCAGAAACTTGCAAAGAACTGTTGACAGATGAAGTGAAAACTGGCAGATGGAATTCAACTTGGCGTCATCTAGTTTGGACTTAAAATGTGATCAGAGTGTTTTCTACATGGTAAACATGATTGCTTGAAATTTCAGCAGAACAGTGGTTTAGAGGTCTTTCTACAGAAATCTTGAAAAAACTAGTGAATAAGTGGAAAATTATTTGAAAGAAAACTGAAAATACAATGAAGATGAAGAAAATTTGACATGACAATATGTGTAGAAAATTGTGTATGGCAATCGATGACTGCTGAAATTTACACCATTTCAATGTAAGTTTTTGCAGTTAATAGTTCTCAGAATACATCCTATGAACAATTAATTTTCCTCTGACTGAATCCTCCAAAGTCATTAGAATATCTCAATTACAGGTAAACAATCTGTATGTCCCAAGCTTCAATGAATGAAGCAGCTGCCCTTTACTGCTGTATTGGGCAACCATATGCAAGAATTAAATTTCTTCACACATCCCAGCCAGACATAACAGTTATGTCCCCACCATTGCTTGAACTGAGGCAAGCTCAGCTCAGACAGAATTCTGAACCTGGATTCTTCTTGCTTTGTAGGACTCTCAATTAAACCACTGAGTTGTTGGAGGGGAGTGGGTAAGTTGATAAACTGCATTTCTTGAGATGTTTGCATAGGAACAGCTCCAATTGGACCAGTCTACTAATTTTCCCTTGCTGTGGCAAGTTCTGTTCATTTTGCCGGTCTTTACTGGCAGCATTGGATCATATATTTACTAATGGGGCTAGCAATTGGCAATGCACTTTATGTTCTGGCATCCTGTGGCACATTGTACTGACTTAGATAGAATTACTGCTGCCCATCATTTGTTGTACTAAATATTTCGGACAGGATTTTCAAGTTTAATGGTAAACTCAGGAATGAATTAGAAGCTGATTTGGATAAGGACATGGAGGTAATAAAGTCCCAGCTGAAATTAAATCAAAATTATTAAGTTCAACTTTAACACATTAGTCATACTTGTAAGAAGTTGTGCCATTTTAGAGATAATTTAGATGTAAAAAGACTAGTTTCAGACCTTGAATAAGGAACAGAGGACCCAAGCTCAAATTAGCTCAGAAATTAAGGAAGGAATGTCCCCTCCCTGGTATGGCATGGGCAAATAGAGTGAGAATGAAAAAATTGACATCTCAATGACAAGGAAAACATTGCCATTTTTCCTAAAATCTTTAAATGGTAGCAGCAGGATCTCGATGTTAAGCGGCAACTATCTTATTCCATCCTTTTGCATTTCACTTCTGGCCCAACTCGCTCATATCTATACCTGTCAATTCTCCTCTCCTTCCTACAAGAAACTTATGCAAATTCCTGATGTGGAAGTCAAAATGGGTACCTAGATGCTCATAAATTGCTTGTCCTGGCCATCATCAAACTTTGTCTTCACAATGTCCCTGCATACTTCAAAGATTCCATCTTCTTCAACCCTCTGTCTATGAGTTGTCTTCTCTGGCGAATAGTCATATGGACTCAATGTTAACTCAAATCTATTCCACTCTATCCACAGATGTTGCCAGACCTGCTGAGTTTCTCCAGCATTCTGCATTTGTGTCAACTTCCCTTTCTCTGCTTTGCCCTCGGTGACAGTGGTCGACCACCACAGAATGAAGACCAGTTTCTGGCTTTAATGTAGAAGTGGTATGCAGCTGTGCTTTAACTGTGGTGCCAATTGCATGGATGCCAGATGGCTACAGCAGAGGAAAGCACTTCCTTTTCTCCTGCTGTGTGATTCCATAAGAAAGGCGCCATAGAGCTTGGATGTGTTATTACTGAAGTGAAGAGTGGTGATTGCATGAGAAAAGTTGCTCTGAGCCATGGCAGACCAGATGCCTTAAATCTCACTCAATGAAATACTTCAACTGAAAATCGGAATATCCAGTCCAAAAGGAAACTCCCCTCTCCTGGTGCATTTTTGTAAAACACACCCAGCAAATGCATTTTGAAAAAAACTCATGCAAAGAAGTGCAGCATCAGTATCTGTGTGAATGCAATTTAAAGTCTATAAAAAGACATTGACTAAAATTAAATAGTTCACAAGATATGATTGTTCTTACATGGCTGAAATGAAGTGGAGAGATGTTGGCTCTAGTGAGCAGCTGGCTAGTAATGGAGATGTGGGAATAAGTATATACTTTCGCTTGGTCTGATTACCTTTGGGGATTGGGATATATTGATGCAGAACTTTACCACAACAGGTTAAGTGGAAGGTGGAGTTCATCATGATGACGAATGTGCTTCCTGTGTGGGAAAACCAGATTTTTAATTTGTTATGTTGTATTTTTAAAACTTCCATGTCGATCATATCCAAAGATATTCCAAAACATTTTATATGTTCAAAAATTAAATAGACAGCTAGCAGAATGGGAAAAAAGGGAATAATAAGAATAGGATTTCATGTAGATCATATCCATCATTTTGGAAAGAAATTCCAAAACATTTTGTATGTCAGAAAATTAAATAGACAGCCAGCAGAATGGGAAAAAAAAGGAAAAATGGGAATAGGAATGGATGAGGAATGGATGAGAAAAGGTTGAAAACATGTTTATAATACATTTTCAATCAGAGTATGTGGAAAGGTTTTGAAAGAGAATAGCACGTAGAGGCTGAAAACGTAGCCAGTGGGAAAATAAAGCGGATATGGGCAGGTTGAATGAGTACGAGACAAAACCTTGGAGATGTTTAAATATAAGGATTTTGAAATTGATTTTATAAGGTTAAGCGGAGTCTGTGGAACCCAGCAAGAACTAGTTTAATTGAGATAGCATTTTGAAAGATTTGAAAGCTTGTTGAGTGTATTAGCAAAGTCAAGAGATTTAAATCTCAGCTATTGTGGATGTGAACACTGTAAGAGTCAATCTTGCCATCGGATGTTTCTATGAATGAAATGCACTCAAACTCATGCAATCTAGAAGTGTTTGAAACTGGGTGACATTCTCAAGTGGTGAACCATCAGACTTGATTTTACTCTGCAGACAGAAATAATTGCATATGATTTAAGAACCAATTATTACAAATGAATCATAGTCAAAGTTGCCAGTGTGTCCCAGCACTTTTCATGGTGTACGTAGTAAATAATGTAATTAAGACTCACAGAGCCATACAGCATGGAAACAGGCCCTTCAGTCCAACTCGTCTGTGCCGACCAGGTTTCCCAAACTAAACAAGCCCTATTTACTTGAGTTTGGCCCATATCCCTATAAACCTTTCTTATCCACGTACCTGCCCAGATATCTTTTAAATGTTGTAATTGTAATTGCTTCTACCACTTCCTTTGGCAGTTCATTCCACATGTGAACTGTCCTTTGTGCAGAAGAAGTTTTCTCTCAGGAATTAATTTTAATTCTTTCTCCTCTACCTTAAAATCATGCCGTCTAGTTTTGAACTCCCCTACCGTAGGGAAAAACAATCCTTTACTATTCACCTCATCTATGTCTGTCTTGATTGTATAAACCTCTATAAGGTCACCCTTCAGCCTCCTATGCTCCAAGAAAAAAATGCCAGCCTATCCAGCCGCTCCTTATAACTCAAACCCTCCAGTCCCAGTCCCAGCAACGTCCTTGTAAATCTACAATTTAATAATATCCATCTTATAGCAGGGCAACCAGAACTGTACTCAGTACCCCAAAAGTGGCCTCACCAACATCCTGTACAGCTGCAACATTACGTCCCAACTACCTGAAAAATCTATTCTGCCCTGTTTCTCTCTCCACAGATATGTGTGACCACTGGTATTTCTAGTATTATCTGGTTTTATTTTTCAAGAACTGGCAGGTTATGGGTCCTCATCCTATTACTGCGCCATTCACCAATTCAAAACATCACAAACATTAACTAATTGAACAATTTATGCCTAAAGCCAAATAAGGGAGGGAAAGCCTCTCACTGAAATTGTTAGCTATTCCAGGTCAAACTTGGGTTTGATTCTATTCATGTAAACTGCTGGTGCATAATAAGGAACAGTAGTTGAACTAGCCATATCTTTGCCCAAAGTATTCTGACACTGTCATCCCTAAAGAGAATGGAATCAGATTTTGATTTTATATTCATGACCTATTTCAAGTGTTTATCCCAGAGTGATGTTATATTAAAACTGTATGTTTCATAAGTTTTTTCTTGTACTCTGCCATGCAATGAAGTAGTTGAGCTACTGCCTTCTCACTGAGGGCAATTAAATTATAGTGGTTCGGTTGTCTTTACAACCGACTTACATTATTTAAAGATAACAAGGTGTAGAGCTGGATGAACACAGCAGGCCAAGCAGCATC
>JAHRHZ010000012.1:72725221-72755787 GCA_024137785.1 Ginglymostoma cirratum | reverse complement strand
AGCATCCCTGCTCCTCTGATGCTGCTTGGCCTGCTGTGTTCATCCAGCTCTACACCTTGTTATCTCAGATTCTCCAGCATCGGCAGTTCCTACTATCTCTTACATTATTTAAAGCTAGGCTCAAGTAATCAGCAGTACAAAATGTAACCAAATAGGGAAATTATTTTTCAGTTACATCTAATTCATTGTTCTAATGCAAAAATGCTATTTTTGGGTTAAATTTTTAATGTATTGCCCTCCCATACTCTCTGCCAGCACGCCAAAACTCTCAATTAATTAAACAGGAAATGAGGTGAATGGAAAAACAACATAACAGATGGTTAAATACAATAAGAGAGCCCACCAAAGGGTTTTCTCAATTGCAGTCATGGAAATGACAAAATTCTGTAAATGAAAGCTTGCCAAAATTGTTTTTAGAAATGACCCTATAGTACTGTTTGTTGTTTTCTGTGAGCAGTTTAGACGGTGCTGTCTAAGGAACGTTGGTGAATTTCTGCTGTGCATTTTGCAAATAATGCACACTAACTACTGAGCATCAATGGTGGAGGGAATGGATATTTGTGATGTGGTGCCAAACAAAGCAGGCTGTTTGGTCCTGAATGGTGTCACTCTTCTTGAGTGCATTGAAGCGGCACTCATCCATGCAAGTGGGGAGTATTCCATCACACTCCTGACTTGAGCTTTGTTGATGGTGGACAAGCTTTGGGGTGTCAGGTGGTAAGCTGCTCTCTGCAGGTTTCAAAGCCTGTGACCAGCTCTTGTAACCACAGTATTTGTATATCTAGCCCATTTCAGTCTCTGATCAGTTCTAACCCCATGATGTTGGCAGTCGGGGTTGGTCAATGATTGTAATGCCATTGAATGTTAGGGGGTGATGGTTAGATCCAGCTCTTGCTGCATTTGTACATCGACTTCTTCAGTGTCTGAGGAGTTGAGAGTGATATTGAACATTGCGCAATCATCAGTGAACATCTCCACTTCTGACCTTATGATGGATGGAAAGTTCATTGATGAAGCAGCTGAAGATGGTTGGGTCTAGGACACTACCCTGAGGAACTCCTGCAGAGATGCTCTGGAGCTGAGATAACAAATTTCAACAAGAACAGCCATTTTCTTTCATACCAGGTATGACTCCAAACCAGTAGAAATTTTCTTCCAATTCCCATTGACTCTACTTTTGCTAAGGATCCTTGATATCGCACTAGTCAAATATAGCACTGATGTCAAAGGCTGTCACTCTTACCTCACCTCCAGAATTCAGGTCGTTTGCCCATGTCTGAACCAAGGGTGTAATGAGGTCAGGAGCTGACTGGCCCTGGCGGAACCCAAACTGGGCATCAGTGAGCAGATGCTGCTTTATAGCACTGTTGATGACAACTTTCATCACTTTACTGATGATTGAGAGTAGACTGATGGGCCGGTAATTGGGTGGGTGGGTTAGTTCTGCTCTTTGTATACAGGACGTACTTGGGCAATTTTCCATATTGTAGGGTAGATGCCAGTGTTGTAACTGTATTGGGACAGCTTGGTGATTGGTGCAGCAAGATCTGGAGAGTACATCTTCATAATTATTTTTGGAACTTCTGGTCCCATAGCCTTTGCAATATTCAGTGTCTTCCGTCAGTTCATGATATCATACTGAGTGAGTTAAATTGGCTCAAGACTGGCATCTGTGATGTTGTGGACCTTGGGAAGAGGCTGAAATGGATCTTCCACTTACCATTCCTGTAATTGATTTTTGCAAAGGCTTCAACCTTATCTTTTGCACTGATGTGCCAGATGCCCCAGCTGATAACCTGGTGAAATTACAATACAATGCTAACAGGTCATTTTGGATATGCCCTCCTGCACTCTTTGTTGAACCAGGGTTGATTCCTTTGCTTGATGGTAAATGTAAAATCGGGAATATACCACGCTATGAGCTTACAGAATACAGTTCTACTACAACTGATGACCCACAGGGCCTCAGAGATACCCAATCTTGAGTTGCTAAACTGTTTGAAGTCAGTCCCATTTATCATGTAGTTAGTGGCACACAACCTAATGAAGCACATCCTCAGTGTGAAGGTGGAGCTTTGTCTCCACAAGGACAGTGCAGTGGTCACTCCCACTGATTATGTCATTGAAAATGTATCTGAGGCAGGGAGACTGGTGAGGATGAAGTGAAGTGTGTCTGGGATTTCCTCATAGAGGATGGGTGCTGAATATCAGCTGCACATCCCTGTGCATCTTTGCCTTCTCAGCTTGATTGTGTGAAAGTTTCTCTTGCAACAAGACAAACTGAGGGATTGAGTGAGATGGTGTGTGATGATGCAGGAGAAGTGTGAGGTGTCTCTAGTAAGTGATTTGGAAGCACAAAGGTCAGAAAGCATTCATAGTTTGGGACATGAGGTGGGTGTGCACCATTTGGTGGAGGTACTGCAAGAGTTAGTAAGTGTTGTAGACCATTAGTCTTAGTGATCTTGGATAGAGGATGGCTCTCCTCACCACCACTCCATCTGCCAGAAACCCCAGGTCCTTGTCTGAAAAAGCGATGTGCAAGCTTTCTGAACTGGACTATGTCCTCACATATGATTTTCGAACACCACAGTATTATGGACAGTTCCTGTCTTGCAATGTTTGAAATGGTGCCAAGTTGCGGTTTAAATATGTTGTCATTGATGGGAGCATTGCATTGCCTCAGCAGCGGAGAGCTCTTCCATCTCTACCATCAGATGATTGCATGGGCTTGAGATTAGAGGCCAGTTGTAATGAAATAATGAAATGAAGTGTAGATGATTGTGAGAAAAGTCAGCATAGGCCATGGTAGACCACCTGCTGTGAATCTCCTCAAATTACACTTTGCCAACAAAAATGAAAATCCAGTTGTCCGTTTTATGCTGGATGAAGTAATATAAGCTTACATCCATTTGCAAGGAAACTCTTTGGAGCATCATGTTTGTCTCTCGTTTGACTTTTTTTAAAAAATTACAAAAAGAAATAGAATCTAAGAATCTCTCACTTTCAATATTTGTTTCCGCTCTGTTCTTTCCTTTGACATGCTATTGTTACCAGTGAGTTATGAAACATTTCTCTGAGTATCCTTTAAAGCTTTCACTTCTACATCTCTGTTAATAATTAAATAGTTTAGTGTTTAAATTATTACTCTGGCTCCCATAAATTGTTGAGCAACATAACTGTCCCTTCCCCTCAAAGCAAAGCTCTAAGTGTTTTTATCTTAGATGCTGATTAAAACTTGCTGAAGTGTTTGTCAGATACCGTTATAAAACTAAGGTAACATTTTTACTTTTTAAAGTTTACTTGTTGATGTTGTGGCTGCAAGCTTGGTAAATTTGCTAAATTAAAGGAATTATATTCTTCTTTTGTGATTTAAAAATAATTGGATGAATACTTGGGGAAGTTAGAGAGCTGTTCTGCGTTGACCAGCAAAACCATTTTCTTTGCATGTCCACATTCCTGGTATTTTTGTGTAATATTAATATAGTTAAAATGTCTTTAAGATATCATATGCAAATAACTGGGGATAAAATAATCATTATAGTATAGATACAGTACATTTAACTATTCGGATTTTGACTATTGTAAAATTTCAAATCCACTTAATCTTTCTCCCTCGTGTTGCTATAATAATTTAATGAGGATGCAAAAATTCACACTGCATTTATTCATGCCATCTCAGCGGATTGTTTGTGCTGGTTAATTCATACTCAGACGTTGCAAATAATGTCATGAAGGAGTTTTTTTTGAGATAAAATTGATACAATATAATCTATCACAGATTTTATTCAGATTTGCTAGACTGGTTGTTAATTTTAAATATGAGATAGATAATTTTTTGTTAAACAAAGTTCTTAAGGGATATGTGCCAAAGGCAAGTATGTGGAGCTAGGCCACAGATCAGAAATGATCTTATTGAATAGTCTACTTCTGTCCCAGTGTTCCTGTGTTATTCAACTTTGAATTAATTGCTAGCCTGCAGTTTGCATAGTAGCCTGAAAAAATATATGTTCCAAAGGGGCCTACTGCTTCAGAATAGTCTCTGTCAATTTGCAAGGTATTGCATCTAACAGTTCTTTATTGTTGACTGGGGGAAAAAATGTACATGGGTCCATCAAAGATCTCTCATAATGTCTCCACCCACTTAATTGCTAGCCAGCTTGCCTGGTTTTAGTTTACATGCCTCTCAAGAATTTTAGTATATGTATTGATGTTACCGTAGAAACATCTGTAATTCTAAGAACCATGGTCCAAATAAACGAACACATTTCAGTGATGTTTCTCCTTCATGTAAGCTTTCATTTTTACTGTGGGAATTTGCAGGGTATAAGTCAGATTTAGCATCTCCAATAAGACTTGGAGGGAATCAGCTGTAGACATCAGGAATTCAATATTAACTTTCAAGTCAAAAGGTTGACTAAAACGATTGTTAAAATAAGTCAATTTTAACATGTGCCATTTATAGAAGAAACTCATATATCCCAGTGTCACATAGCTGAATTGAGCAGTATCCTGGTTTGGCCTTTCCAGCACAGCCAACAGGCAGCATTTTTTACATGATGGGATTTTCGGCCCTAGCACCAGAAAAGTCGATGGGGAATGCACTCCCACTCCTGACAATTGCCCTGCAGCCTTTTAATACTCCGTGGAGAGTTGACGAGGGGAGACAGGCTTTCCAACCCATCTTAGGAGGACATTCCACCATAGAGGGTAATTCTGTCATTCCAGCAGTATTGGGGCTGGTAGCCCCTGTTGAAACCATGTCATGCTCCAAGAATAAAGTGCCAGGATTCTTGCACATCTCAAGGAATCTTGGTAGGGCTAGGAGTGAAAGCCTGGAAAGAGTTGGAGAGTGATGGGGATTGGGAAACCACATTGCATATATTCAGGCACTTGGGAGAGAACGGCCAAACTTGGAGGGAGGTCCTGATTGGGAAAAGGATTTGTGTACCACCCCACCTTACATCTGAGGCCTCTGCCCCCCTCCTCATCATTCCTCCTCACCACCCCAGACTACCTCCTGGCTTAAAAAATTTGTTCAGTTGGCATTGGTCCCTGTTAGTTAGGATCTCACTTGGGGTAAGAGTGGACAAGCCAATGTAAAGTCGCTTCTAAGTTATTTGATGCTGTGAAGGACAGACATAGAGTTTTATGGGCACTGCTACCAGCAATTCAACAAAGGGGTTTCATAAAATTCTAGTTGTTTTGTTCTGCTCTAGTTGTTTAATGCAGTGCAATTTTAGAAGTAATATGTGGTCAGTTAGCCAAATTTTTCAATGATTCTAGTAGTGGTGTTTCCTGACCCCTATGAATAATTGGAGCCCAATGGTAGTGGCACTTTTTTAAAAGTCATCTTCATCAATAGTAAAGCAGAGAGCGGGAAGACAAAGAGCATTTTACTCCAGTTAATGAGGCAAAGTGTGGTTTGGTTAAATGAAGTAAGCTATGGTAGATCTTTGATTTCTATAATAAAAGACAAGCATTTAGCAAAAAGCTTCAAACAGATATTCTAAATCTTGATTTTCTAAGATCATAAAGATAAGCAACTTATCGAGTGGACACAATACTTAGAACTACTTGCAGGAAATATTACATCATATCATAGAACATATAATGTTGGGATCATTGTTTGATATTTGAACATCTGTGTTGTGTAATTCCCTTGGTCTGTATCTCTCTCTCTCTCTCTCTAGAGCTTAATCTGAAATAGATGATGTAACAATTTTAATTGATCTGCAATTAAACTGAGTAGGGATTGACACTGATACAGCACTAAGGGGCTTTCATCATCCAGTTTGTGCAGCAGTGGTCAAACACCATTCAGCCATTCACTTGATAAAGTGATCATTTGCAATTCAGATATTTGAAAACTGTTAAGAACAATATAATCAATATTTATTGAGCTTGGCAAAGTGCTTCATCACCTCAAATGATAACCAGCGACCTTATTTAAAAAAATGTCAATCAGTGTTTCAGTATTGAAGTATTGACCAGAGAAATTGGTTAAAATGAACATCAGTGCAATGGCCTTGGTGTCTTTTAAGGTCGCAATTCCTTTTTAAATGTGAAGTTTTTAGATGTAGCACACTGAATCAAAAAAGCTTCTCTTTGTTTCAACAATAGGATTAACAATGATATACTAGTAATTTTGGAGAAGGAAATGATTTTGCGTCTAGACAACAAAATAGAACTGAGAATTTTGTTCATTGCTAAAATTTCTCAGAATTATCAGGTTTCTTTTAGCTACATCTAGGCATTTGTGGTTTTGCTGTTGAACAATATCAGAATCACATATGTAAGTGTTCTCAAGATATTCATGAAGAAGCATTTATTTTGTATGCAACGAGCAGGATATTTTAATAAATAAATAGCCAAACATCTTAATCTGAACAAGTACACAACTTAAATGGCATGTTAAATTAAAACAAAGAACTGTGGATGCTGGAAATTTGAAACAAAAACACAAATTGCTGGAGAAATTCAGCAGGTCTGGCAACAACTGTGGAGAGTAATCAGAGTTAACACTTCAGGTTCAGTGACCTGAAGAACGGTTCTGAAGAAAGGTCATTGGATCCAAAACATTAACTCTGCTTTCTTTCCACAAATGCTGCCAGACCTGCTGAATTTCTCCAGCAATATCTGTTATTAGGTGTAGTAACTTATAACGTAATCCAGAACAGCAGCTGTAAACGGCAATATCCAGTCAACAGCAATGAGATCACTTAGTCTGTTCTCTGATTCCAGTTGAGGGACAAGAGTTGTACATTTCAAATAAAGTTATGGAGCTTTTAATGTCCAACTCAAAGCTGCAACATTTTTTTCTGAGGTTCGTTGAAGTGTCTAGCTCATTTTTTTACGCTAACACCATGAATTAAGGATTGAATTTTCAAACAAATGCAGAGAATCCCAGCTAGCCTGACCGCGTCTGTGGAGAGAGAATAACTTGAGTTAACATTTCATATTCGGTAATGAGACTTCTTCAGAATTCTAGTATGTGCAGTATTTTGCCATTATTGCTGAATTTTCAACCTTCATTCTGTTTTGAGAAATATCTTGGAGGTTAATCGTACAATAGTATTGATTGATCATGTATTTTGCAGTTGTTGAATTTTATTTATATTCAGACTGTATTCCCAAAGGCAATAAAATTTTCTCAGTCACATGTTTGTCCGCAATTCTATATGTCTTCCAGATTTCCAAATGAAAAGTCTAAGATAAGTTTGAAAAAGAACTCAAAATGTCCAGTAATTCCAATAAAATCTTAGCTTGTTTTATATTGGTTTTAAACTGGAATAGTAGACTCTCCCAAGCTGTAGTTTCATTTTTCTGAAACACTAGAGGGTGCAGAATATGATTTTCTATTCCAAGTGCAAAAGCTCAGTCTCTACATGAAAGAATCTATTTTCAGCGCAAAAACAGTTGATAATCTTCCAACTTGCCAACGTTGACTTTCTGCTTTAATAATTATTCCGTGAAACAAATTGTCTGTTTAAAATACCTGTGAGGCCATCTGTTTCATTTTCTTTAATAACTGGGTTGTTAATCTGTAGACATTAAGAAAAATAGTAACTTGACCTTATTACAATCTGATGCAATTTTTTAATTACCTGGAATCCAAGTTACAAAAGCAAGCAGCGAGGGTTAATTGTACAGAAAATGACCTGAATACTTTCCTGGTCATTTACCAGCCTTTGGTGTGTCCTTGAGTTGGCTCAATACAGTTTAAGTGAACAGTATAAAGGAAAACCAGGCAAATAAATGGTACTAGTTCTAGAAACTTTAATTAACTATAATTGTTGATTTCAATTTATGAAAATCCTGTGTATATATAATATATACATGTATGGCTGTGTTCCTGTATATTATTTAGATTCTAACCATGAGCTGAGTGTCAAAACCCTAAGTGTAGTCTATCACAAAAACCTTACCAGTCATTTCTTATCACCACACTTCACTACATTTGATTCTCTTCTTAGAGAAAATTAATTTAATCTAGAACTGCAAAGCCTATATTTTTATGTCCTAAACTACCTTTCATTCCTGTTCACATCAACCTTAAACAACTCAGCATTACTAGTTCATTGATTGAAAAATCATGGTCCTTTTTTGTAAATTCCTATGCAGCCTTGTGCAATTGTATCTCTCCCCTCCTTTTGTCCAGATTTCAAGCTCTGATTTTTCTAATGTTCTATCCACAATTCCACTCCATTATCAATGACAAAAGTTTTAATTGTTATTCCTGTAGTTTAGAAGCTCCATTCTAGCAGCCACCTGCTTTCCTATGTCTCACCCTACCCTTGTACCCAAATTCTTTGACCACTTCCTCTAACTCTTGCCCCCTCTCCTACCTTTTAAGCCTCCACAGCTGTTCTTCTCTTTTATGAAGAGCCTTGGAGCATTTGACTAAAGGTATGTGTTTTGGTAACTACCACAGAAGCTCCACATGCCCTACAAATATCTTCAGGCCTGCCAGTGATCCATTTACTCCAGCTGTAGAAGAATCAGTTTTACTCAGCCCTGTTATGGAGACTCCTCTAATCCCTGACTGACAAGCAAACTGACAGTGCCTCAACTGGTTTCATTTTTAAATTCTCTAAAGGAAGTCAATTCAATTTTCTGCAATTTGAAACATAACAAACTGAAAAATAAATTCTTCTGCTGTCAGAGTTTGTCAGTAGATGGATAAGTGGTCAAAATTGTCCGAACAAACCATCGTCAAAACTGGCTGGGATTTAGGTGCATTTCCTTTATCCAGAAAGCGGGTATAACATGTTCTCCCATTATTGTCCACTCCCACGTGCAGCCAGATCCTGTGTGCTCATGAATGCGGAGGCTGAGATTCAGAAGTAGCCACAGTTGTCCTGTGAGTATGTTTATAGGTTCCAAACAGTAGCAATATATAGATTTACTTGCTTAAAGGAAACATCAAGACATAACAATATTAAAATGGTTGAGTCTCTTGTTCTTAAAATTTCACAACACTAATGTCTAACAGTGATGTTTACTTATATTCCTTTTAATGATGATACAATTCCTTGTAGAGGCGAACAGCTTGAAAAGGAAGGAATTGTGAAATAACCCAGACTTAAGGAACTAATGCACAAAATGTTACCTTTTAAAACTTTTACTGTACTATTCAAACTGAAACTCAATGTCAAAATATACGTGTCTTAATAAATAAATAGCATTTACATACTATTATCCCATATTGAAGGTCCCTCTAGGGGAGGGTGAGCATAGCATGCGTCAATTTCAAATTTACTTTGAGGGCAAGAAACTGGAGTCCCACACTCATGTTGTGGAGTTAAACAAAGATAATTATATAGGCAAAAGCATAGATTTGGCCCAAGTGAACTTGTGGGAGAACTAAAAGGGAGGGCAGTTGATGAGCAGTGCCAGTTGTTTAAGGAGATACTCAATTGCTCTCAATTAAAATACATTCCAGGGAGGAAGAAAGCACATGGGGAGGGGAAGGATCCATGGCTAAACAAAGAAGTTAAAGGTAACATTTGAATGTGAATATAGGAGCTTTGGTTAGTAAGTTTGCAGATGACACCAAAATTGGGGACAATGAAGAAGGTTACCACCGAGTACGACAGGACCTTGATCAGATGGGCCGAGAGTGGCAGATGGAGTTTATTTTAGATAAATGTGAGGTGCTGCATTTTGGAAAGACAAATCAGGGCAGGACTTATACACTTAATGGTAAGATCCTGGGGAGGGTTCATGAACAAAGGGACTTTGGAGTGCAGGTTCATCGTTTCTTGAAAGTAGCGTCACAGGTAGACAGGATAGTGAAGAAGACATTTGGTGTGCTTGCCTTTATTGGTCAGTGCATTGAGTGTAGGAGTTGGGAGGTCATGTTGTGGCATGTTCAGGACATTAGTTCGGCTACTGCGTTCAATTCTGATATCTCTGCTATACGAAGGATGTTGTGAAACTTGAAAGGGATCAGAAAAGATTTACAGTGATGTTGCCAGGGTTGAAGAGTTTGAGTTATAGGGAGAGGCTGAATAGACTGTGGCTATTTTCCCTAGAGCGTCGGAGGCTGAGAACTGAGAAGTTTATAAAATCATGAAGGGCATGGATAAGGTGAATAGGTAAGGTCTTTTCCCCAGTGTGGGGCGAGTCCAAAACTAGAGGGCATAGGTTTAAGGTGAGAGGGGAAAGATTTAAAAGGGACCTAAGTGCAACTTTTTCACGTGGAGGTTGATGCATGTATGGATTGAGTAACCAAAGGAGGTGGTGGAGGCTGGTACAATTACAACATTTAAAAGGCATCTGGATGGGTACATGAATAGGAGGGGTTTAGGGGATATGGGTCAAATGCTAGCAAATAGGACTAGATTAATTTAGGATATCTGGTTGGCATGGACGAGTTGGACTGAAGGGTCTGTTTCCATGCTGTACAGCTCTCTGAAGACGAAAAGAAAAGTATTCTATATTATTAAGGCTATTTATAGGCTGGAAGATTGGAAAACCTTTAGAAACCAACAAGGGTTACTAAACAAAGTTGTAAAAAGAGCAAAGGTAGGTTATGAAAGAAACCTGGCACAAAATATAAAAATGAATTTCAAAAGCTTCTATAGGTATATAAAAAGGAAGAGAACAGCTAAATGAATGTTGATCCCTTGGAGGAAGAATCTGGAGAGTTAATGGTAGGGAGCACTAATGGCAGGTAAGATATTCAATATCTTGCCTCTGTTTTCACAGTGGAAGACTTTAGTACTATCCCAACAGTAGCAGGTAGTGCAGATGTTGTAGAAATGGAGGCACTTAGAACAAGCATCATCACAAGGAAAAAAGTACTGAGCAACCTTTGGGATTGAAGGCAGACAAGTTCTCAAGGCCTGATGGCCTACACCTTAGGGTCTTAAAGGAACTGGCAGCATAAATAGTGGATCAATTGGTTATATTATTTCAAGATTTTTGACATACGGGAAGGTTTCAGTGGATTGGCAAAATGGTAATATAACATTATTAAAATGTTGTAACTTATTCAAAAAAGAAGGGAGGCAAGAAGTAGGAAACTACAGACCAATTACTTTAATATTTGTCTCTTGGAAATTATTAGAATTCATTACGAGGGAAATAATAACAGGACACAATCCATCAGAGTTATCTTGGTTTAATGAAGGATAAATTGTGTTTGACTAAAGTGCTCAAGTTCTTCAAAGATATAACAAGCAACGTGGAATAATGGGAATCCAGTAGATGTAGTAAATCTGGACTTCCAGAAAGCATTTGATTAAATGCCACACAATAGCTAAATACACAAGGGGTTGGTGTAATTTATTAGCTTGGATAGAGGTTTGGCTAACTAACAGAAAGCAGAGAGTTGGGATGAAAGGATCATTTTCCTGTTGGCAAAATGTCAGTTGTGTGGTGCCACAGAGTTTGGCCTCGGCCCCAACTCTGCTTACAATCTTTGTTAATGACTTGGTTGCAGAGATTGAAGGTAGCAAAGGCAAATTTGCAGATGACATTAAAATAGGTGGGAAGGTAAATTATAAAAAAGAAATAAAAAATTTACAAATGGATAGGTTAGATGAATGGGCTAAAATTTGGCTTATTGGGTTTAATGTGGCAAAGCATCAGGTTAGCATTTTGGTTGGAAGAATAGAAAGGCAATTTATTACCTAAATGGAGAGAAACTTTAGACTGTTTCAGTAAAGAGAAATTTGGGTGTCATTGTATATGAATCACATAAAACTAAGTAGTAAAGAAAGCAAATAGAGTTTTGGAATTTATTTCTAAACGAGCAGAGTATAAAAGTAGGGAAGTGTTGCTGCAACTATACAAGGCATTAGTGAGCCTGTACCTGGAGTAATGCATACAGTTACTTGAGGAGGGATCTAGTTGTGTTGGAGGTAGTTCAGAGGACGTTCACTAGATTGATTCCAGAGGTGTGAGGTTTATATTATGAAAGATTGAGCAGTTTAGGCCAATACTCTCTGCAGCTTAAAAGAATGAGAAGAGATTTGATTGAGGCATATGAGTTGCCAAAGGCGATTGTACAAGGTAGGTGTGCAAAGGATGTTTTCTTTTGTGGGGCAATCTAGAATGAGAGGCCATAGTTTTAGAATAAGGAATTGCAGACTGAAACAGAGATGAGGGGAAATAACTCCTCCCAACGACTCATGAATCTGTGGAATTCAGTACCTCGGTGTGTGATGAATGCTAGGACATGGAGTAAGTTTTAGGAGGAGATAGACAGACTTTTAATTAGTAACCGCTTGGAGCATTTGGGAGAGTGGGCAGGAAAGTGGAGTTGGGACTGAGGTGTAATCGGCCATGATCGTATAGAAAGTTGGAGCAGGCTTTAGGGATTGAATTGCCTGCTGCTGCTCCTAGTTATTACATTCTTATTTCAAAAGAAACCACTTCATTTTAAAGATTTGATACAAAAAGGATAATTCTCAGGATCACTCCTAGCCTTTGACACCATGTGCATTGTCTCAAGTCTTTCAATCTCGCTTGTGGCACACACAGTATCTCGCTGGATTTGGTCTTCAAGTCATTGTCACTGGCAGTTTTATTCAATCCAAGGTCCCGTATACAATTAACACCAAATAGGTGCTCTTCTACAAACCCTGTCTCCCTTTATCAGGATTATCATGATAATCCTGAAGAATTAGTTTTGCAGGATTTCTTCCCAGCCAATTAGCGAACAATACCTCTGGTGGAAATACTAGATTCTGAGGATGCCTGAGCTCATCATACTGATTTTTAATTTCAATAGCTAACTTGCACATAACTTTGTTAAAAACTTAAGGACTTTGTGTACTTCTTACTGCCTGCTGACCTCCCTTTTAGGGGGATTTACTACTTCTTCTGAATGCCAGAAGTTCCTTGTTAGTGTCTGTTGCAGCACCGCAGGCTGCAACACAGTACCGCCTTCCAATTCCACTTACACACGCAACCGCCACACATTCGCCATCTAGGGTTAATTGACAGTCTTATGCCTTGGGTTGCTGGCAGCAGCCATCATTCAAAACCACTGTTCTGATCTTCTTCCTGCTCTCAGCAAATGTGAGAGAGAGTTTGACTTTTGCTCACAGAGGTTTTTGATCTTGTTGAAAGCTCGCTGTTGCCCAGTTAAATTCCTGATCAGCACTTTGTGGCAGTGCTTTCCCAAATGAGGTTCTTACCAGCTCTTCAGTTTATTAAACAAGTCCCCTGAAATAGAGCTGAGGTAATTGTGCTGACCACATTGTTTCTCTGGATATTTAAGCCTGGAAGTCAGTGTATTCAAAGTTTACAAATTGTACAAAATTTGGAAGCATTGTTCAGGGGAAGGAAATGACAGACTTCAAGAGGAGAATGGCTGATGGAACAGATAGGCATTTGGCAGGTAAAATTTAATGCAGGGTAGTATAGAATTATTCATTTCAGTAAGATGAGGCAATATAAAGGGCACAATTTTAAAGGGAGTCCAGGTGTACCGACGGGAGGGCTGATTAGAAAGTATTTAAAAAGGCATATAAGATTGTGAAGTCTATAAATAGAGGCATTCAGTCAAAAGTATGGAGGTTAGGATTGTAACAGAACTTTCGGCAGCAGGTGGCAATGGTGAGGGAAATACAGAAAGTAGATGAAGACTGTTGGGAATATAGAATACAGTTGAAATGACCAGTCTCCTGTTGAACTTATAAAAGATTGGGAAAATTCTTAGTCAGTTAATTTGAAAAGAATCTCTCATGTGCAATATCACTGTCTAATAGCCTGGATCCCAAAACAAATTTCATGGAACTCTCCACTCTAATACCAGAATTGCAGTTGCCGTTGCTGCTGTTGAAGATTCACAGTATTTTGATGAATTTTGTAGGTTTTGAATTCTTAATGAGACTGTGAAATTGTTCAAAGTCCTTTTTTGATCACTTGTGCTGAAAGTTATTGTATTTGTTTTTATACTTTAAAATTCAGAAATCTAATCTGGCCTTGGAACAAATTTACAAGAATGATAACTTAACTCCTTAAGTCCAGCTATGAGGAGAAATTATACAAACTAGGCAATTTTCTCTCAAATTTCAGAAGTTAAGGCGTGACCTGACCGACGTCTTCAAGATTTTAACAGGAAAAGACAGGGTAAATAAAGGTAAACTGGTTGGTGATTCTAGAACTACGAGTCATAGTCTTAAAAATTAGAGCCGACCGTTCAGAAGAAATATTAGGAAGCATTTTTACTCATAAAGGGTAGTAGAGGTTTCAGATTCTGTTCCTGAAATGGCAGTGGATGCTAGATCAGTTGTTAGTTTTAAATCTGAGGTAGATAAATTTTTGTTCAGGAAAGGTATTAAGGAATATGGGCCAAAGGCTAGCTTGTAGAGTTAGGTCACAGATCAACTGTGATCTCATTGAATAGTGGAACAGATTGTAGTAGCTGAATAGTGTTCTCCTGTTCCTGTGTTCCTAATAAATACTCAGTAGATAGTTCTTTATTGCAACTGTCCAGACAGAAAACTTACTTTGAGTTTTAGGTAACGTACTGGAAGCATCTTTTGATCTATGCCAATGTGAAGTTGATTGGGAGACTGTTGAAATATAAAGGAGAAAACATGTTTAAGTATTGAACAATTTGCCCAGGCTGCACTTTTTAAAAGAGTAGAGTATGACACTGGGCATGGTCATTGTCCTTTCCTTTGTACAGTATCAGGCACTGTCCATTATCACTTCCGAGTCATAATGATTGTATTTGTTTTTATTTTTCAGTTTTAGACATGCTCAAGTGGATGACTTCAGTACTGGAAGAAAATATTACGAATCTGTGTTTTCTCTAATTCTTCTGTGTAATTAGCATTAGGCATATGCAAACATCAGTGCTACCTGGCTGTTTGGAAGTTGAGTTATAGCTAGTTCATCACTGGTTAATAGATTGGAATTAGATTGGTGAGATGGACAGACATCTGTGTTTGCCATACAGCTCATATCATGCTTCACAAATGGTCCTTTGAAGACGTCATGAGATATGACTGGGCAATTGTTGCTGTACTCACAGATATTGTTAATGTAACATTAATGCCCCGTGATTTGAGTGGCTAATATAGCTTTCAAAACATAAGTAAGACACAAGAGTAACTATTTCTAATCAACCTATTTAGAGCTGTGGTGACACACATCTGGAATAGGTGGGATTTGAACCCCAGCTTCCTGGCTCAGAGGTAAGGACATTACCACGCTGCAACAAAAACCCCTCAGGCAATGAGTACCAGTCGGATATTATATCATAGTAGGGATTACAACTGATTCTGTCTTCAAAAAAAAGCAATAGAAATGCAAGTCAAAGCTAGTTTTTTTTCCCCTCTACTCTCTAGCACAGATGCAGTTAGACTAATTTCTGACACCACTCAGATAGAGGTTACCTAAGCTAACACAGGCCTGAACTTGAATTTGGAGCCTCCTCATTCAAAGTGCAATTTACATTACATGAGCCATCAATTTGCATTTAATGGGTTTGTGGTATCAGAGAGAGAGAGAGAGAGAAAAATCTTTTCCCCCCTCACTCTCTCGCACTCTCTTCCCCCCCCCCCCACCGTCTCTCTTTGTCTGTCTCACTCACTCACACGCATGCGCGCACACACACACACACACACACAAATCAGTGGGGTGAATTTATATTTCTAGATACATTTCATTTTGTTCAAAAAACACACAATTTATAGACAGTCAATGTGGTGTTTTATAAATTCCTACTTTAGAAATGAAAACCAGTCTGACTGCACACTAAAACACAAACATTCTAAACAAGGTCTCACACCTATCATGCATTGTCTGACCTGAAATGTCACCTCTTCTTTCCCTCCCCACCCTTATCTGCCTTCCGGAGGGACCACTCCCTCCGCGACTCCCTTGTCCGCTCCACACTCCCCTCCAGCCCCACCACACCGGGCACTTTTCCCTGTAACCGCAGGAAGTGCTACACCTGCCCCCACACCTCCTCCCTCACCCCAATCCCAGGCCCCAAGAAGACTTTCCACATCAGGCAGAGGTTCACCTGCACATCTGCCAATGTGGTATACTGCATCCGCTGTACCCGTTGTGGCTTCCTCTACATCGGGGAAACCAAGCGCAGGCTTGGGGACCGCTTTGCAGAACACCTGCGCTCAGTTCGCAACAAACAACTGCACCTCCCAGTCGCGAACCATTTCAACTCCCCTTCCCACTCCTCAGATGACATGTCCATCCTTGGCCTCCTGCAATGCCACAGTGATGCCACCCGAAGGCTGCAGGAACAGCAAATCATATTCAGCCTGGGAACCCTGCAGCCCAATGGCATCAATGTGGATTTCACAAGCTTCAAAATCTCCCCTCCCCCAACCGCATCCCAAAACCAACCCAGCTCATCTCCACCTCCCTAACCTGTTTTCCCTCTCACCCCAAGCCACACCCCCATCTCCTATCTACTAACATCATCCCGCCCCCTTGACCTGTCTGTCCTCCCTGGACTGACCTATCTCCTCCCTACCCCACTACCTACACTCACCTTTACTGGCTCCATCCCCGCCTCTTCGACCTGTCTGCCTCCTCTCCACCTATCCTCTCCTCTATCCATCCTCTATCCGCCTCCCCCTCTCTCCCTATTTATTTCAGAACCCTCTTCCCCTCCCCCATTTCTGATGAAGGGTTTAGGCCCGAAACGTCAAGTTTTCCTGCTCCTATGATGCTGCTTGACCTGCTGTGTTCATCCAGCCCCATGCTTGTTACCTCTTCTTTACACTGATAAAACCTTTAGTTCTCTCAGAACCATGGATTGAAAGGAGTTCGGGGATTTACATATACATATTAATCAATTAAATCTTCAATCAGTTAGAAGGTTTTAACAGCTTCTTAGGTTTGTTTAGCACATCCTCATCAATGGTGCAAACCTTTGATCTTTTACTTATAAATTCTGTGTCTGATACTACCTCTCTAACTACCACCTGAAGGAGGAGTAAGACTTCAAAAGCTTGTGTTTTCGAATGAACCTGTTGGACTATAACCTGGTGTCGTGTGATTTCTGATGTTGTCCACCCCAGTCCAACACCGGCGCCTCCACAGCCAATTAAGTACTCTTAAAATGTATTAGATAATTAGAAACCCTTCAGAAGTTTTAACATAGTGTACAAAGTTTTGTCTCAATGCATTGGTTGTCAAGGGATTTTTGTAATTGTTCTTGGAGTTTTAGTGTAACTAACAAGGACAATTTTTTTTTTGTCCAACTGGAATTGTTTTGGACAGGATGGTATCATGAGCAGCCTTGCCGAACCACTGCAGACCATGTGCTGTTGGTACATCCACAATGGTAACTTGGTACAACTGTGTGACTTACTAGGCCACTGCAGAGGGCAGTTGACCATAGTTCTGTGGGACTGGAGTCATGTACAAGCCAAGATGGCAGATTTCTACCTCTGAAGGATATTAATGAACTAGATTGGTTTTTTAGAACTGTTGGACGGTTTCATTATATCTAAGACTGAGACTTTTTTTTAATTCAAGATTTATTAATTAATTTTATTTAGATTTGTCCTCAGCTGCCATGAGGGGTTTAGAACTGATGTCTTCAGAGCCTCTGGATTTCTAATACAGTTCTTCTACCTCTACTGTATCTGTTAATCGTTTGGCCACAGTACATGGAGGAACGTATGAGGGTGGACTTGCAGATTTATTAAGGAGCCCTCCTGACTTTCTATTCACTAATCTAAATGGGCAGCAAGTCATGAAAGCTGACGTTTCGGGCCTTGTTATCTCAGATTCTCCAGCATCTGCAGTTCCTACTATCTCTGAAGCAACTCATGAAGGTTCTTTTAGCAGCACAGTCATCTTCTCATTGTCTTCCATGGGCTAAACCCAGCCAAAGTCCTACAGGAGGGATATATGTTCATCAATTCCTTTAGATTTGTAGACAATGAAATTGATTTTAGGCAGGAGCAGTACCTGTTTTACAGTCCACCTTTAGTGTTTTCCTTCTATTAAGTTCACCACAGATGAAAAACAGCTTGCTGCCGAGCCATATGTCACCATACTCTGCCATCTACTGGTCAAGATTTGATACTGGTCAAGGTTTGATGGTTCTGAGGACAGGTCACTGGACCCGAAACTCTGTTTTTTCCTTCACGGATGCTGTTAGACCTGATAAGCTTTTCTAGCAACTTTGTTTTTGTTCCTGATTTACGGCATCCGCAGTTCTTTCGGTTTTTATGTTGATGGTTACACCTTGAAATCATATATAAATATGGGCTCAATTTTACTAAAAATTAGCTAGATGTCAATTTTGGGGAGGTTCATGGAGTTTGGCAAGTTATCACTTTTAATTCTCCACTGCTCCCCTGGTTGTGTGTGCACCACAACCGCTATAGTGTTGTTCTTTCTCTGTCTTGAACGCACCACTGAAAGTACTCACTACCGCCAGGACCTTCTGGGATTTGTGTCATACCTGCCATGTTTAAATTCCAACTATGCACTGGATCAATAACCACAAACCAGAATTAGCCATTCACAGTTGCACTCTGGGGAAAAATTATCCTGGGATAGTCAACAGAAACAAGCTGGCATCACAATTAGCTAAAAGGGACTTGGTGGATGAGGTGCTGGAGAGGAGGGTTCGTCTTTCCTCAGGAGACCATGGCCTGCTGATAGAAAGTTGCCAACAAGGTTTGCACATTCTCCCTGTGTCTGCATGGGTTTCCTCCGGGTACTCCGGTTTCCTCCCACAGTCCAAAGATGTGCAGGTTAGGTGGATTGGTCATACTAAATTGCCCGTAGTGTTCAGGGAGGTGTAGATTATGTAGGTTATAGGGGGATGGGTCTGGGTGGGATGCTCCGCCATTCGGTGTGGACTTGTTGGGCCGAAGGGCCTCTTTCCACACCGTAGGGATTCTATGATTCTAAGGTCAGTGTGCTGTCCACAGTCCGGAGGTACGCTCAACAATGCAGAAAAAAGGCTAATGACCTGTGGTCCACAATAGTAAGTACCACCACCTTCACTTAGCTACCTCACGCTCTTCTTCTGCACTATTTCCCGCTGACGTTTATGGTCTGCCACTCTCAGTGTTGCATGCAGCATCTCTGTCAATCATTTTCATCCACCCTGACTACTAACTCTGCGTGCCTCCTCTGTTGGCCCCACCTGCACTAGCACTAACAATTGTGCCAGCCACTTTCATTTCACTCAGTTCTTCCCTTTACCTCATTCCAGGAGTAAACTGTTCACATTAGAGTAGAGAGAGCCAACACAGGTGGTGGGATCATGACATTTATTTCCTCACCTTGAATGAGAACCATGACTGCTCATGTTGCGATGTTGAGACCTCCATGTCCTGGTAACGCAATCAGATTTGTTGTTCACTGTGCTGCTCTCCCATTATCATCATTGTGAGCACACTCGTAACAGGCTTGAGCTTCTGCCCATATTTCACAACTCTTTCTCCCTTGTCCTCTGTAGGCACCAGCAGTGTCTGTAATGAACAGACCAGCCCCTCAAAATATCATCTCCTCCTACATCTCTGAGGAAGAAGCCACAGATGCCTCAGAGGAAGCACCAACAACAGTCTCCTGCACTTCCCACCACCTCAGATGCTGACACTTCAGTTGGTATTTTAGTTTGAATACAGTGAGAAGCACATTCTGGTTAGCACATCACAGCTAGCAGCCTAGATCACTGGTACTCTGAGGACTGCAGTGATCAAGTACCTGCTCAGCCCTACACAAAAGAGGTGTCGATCATTAATAACTCCCTTCAAACATCAAGCAGAAACAGAAATAGCAGGCAGGTTTGGCAGAAACAGGGGGCAAACTGATTCAAAGATTGGAGGAGTACAGCAATGCTATCTGTATCATACTGCCTAGCCAGGTTAGTGATTGCCATGGAGACTAGGGTCCAACTCACTCAGTTTCTGCTGGATATATGCACCACTTGCATTCTAAATCATTGGTGCTCAACACTAATGGCAAGAGGATAGGGCAAACAAGGGACCCTGACCTCACTCTGTGTCCCCCTTTTTCATAAGGAGATTGGGCAGTGCCAGTAGGCTCTCAGCTGAAAGATAAACCACATGCAGGCCTCTAGAAGTTTCCTCCAGGGACACTCTGGAGGCAGTCATCTCAACCTCTGCCCTGCCTTTAATCCTCAACCCTGTGGGAGTTCAAGCCAAGGAGGATGAACCTTCAGGGTGGGACACTGTGATTATGCTGGGCCATATAGCCACAAACACCACCAGGGCCACCCACCCAAACACTCCAAGGCCAAAAGGCTGTACTATAGGACAGGCTTCCTCCAACTTAGCTGTGAACCCCAGGACTGCACCTGGACTTAGTGAGAGGGAAAGGAAAAATAAGATTGTCTGAGGGCATAGGTGGCATTTGACAAACTTCATTGTATATGGAATATCATATTTGGAAATATATTTTCACTTTCCTTCATCAGCTTTGTCAGCCATTGTTATTTTGGCTACAACCACAAAAAATAAAGGTAGAGAGGCCTAGACTCCTGTTCTGACCCTTTCTGCACAATGGCTTTCCTTTCTGTAGAGCCCAGAGCAGCATGAAACCTTCTCATGATGCTTTGAAGACGTGCATCAGGTTGTAAGCCTATTCTTTATTGATCAACAGGAAAAGCATAAAAAGATCAAAGTGGTAAACCAAGCTTGCAATTGGGTTTACATAGAGGATGCTGGCCTCCACTGTGTAAAGACATTTACAGTCACTGAAAAATGATTTTAAGCAACTCAGTTTGGCTGAATTATGTTCACATGCCTGAGTTATTTTGCCTGTTGCTGCTGCACTGTAGGATGCTGAAAGTTCTGTTCCTTCTGAAGAACATCCTTGATTTCTTAGTTAATAGAATGCTGTGGCTCTCGCAGATCCTCATCATCCATTACATAATCATGTTGCATCCTCCAGTTGTCCAGTGCAAAAAATCCTCTAACTGTATGGAGCTGCAGCAAACTGCATGAATACACAACGTGGAGAAGACATCGTATGGCACTCTGCCCCAGAAGCAAAAGGTGTTGCATTGCATTTTGGAACATCACGACATCGCATTCTGACCACCACTTCTTGGACAGAGTGTGGTGCCCCTGCACCCCTCTCATCTGCATGGCATTCCATGGGAGATGAGCAATTGGAGCTCTCCCGCATCTTCACCTCATTGTAAGGGTGCCAATGGCTGAAAACCCTGCATTGCAGGTGGCTCCATATCCAATGGAGGTTGACTCTGGTCCGTGTGCTTGTCATCCATTTGTGTTGATGCTTTTTGCAGGGGGCCAGTGAGATGACCACAGCTTCTGTGCTTGGATCCATTGGGGATGGTTCCAATGTATCTGTATGGGTAATATCAGAAACAAAGGAGCTCCTCAGCAATGTATCATTCAACAGCCAAAACACACACGAATAACTTATAAACATCATCATCTGAACATTGGAACATGGAGGTCTCCTACAAGAGGCCAATGAGATGCTGCTGCATAGACCTTGCATATCAATGATCTGATTCAGATGTATGTTACTGAAGCCTTTTGGCACACATGCAGTATGAGAATGTATATGTAGCAATAGTAATAACGATAATAATCTTGCTGCACTCTCAACCCACATATCACCCAAGAAAGCATATTGGATAAATATGTTAACCGCTTATGGTCCAGAGTGTGAGATGAGCAGCTCCTACAGGCCGTGGAACCTTGGAAGGTGATTGCAACATTGGGTATCGAAGGTAGATTTTTACAGCTTGTCTGACATTACAGCCATTAGTAGGATTCATGTATAATGTTGAATGATGTAGTGAAGAGTGCTTATGGCCAGGATTTTTATTTGACTCTGTGGGTGAATACATGATGTCCCACACAGAATTATGTGTTAACAAATGTCTTTAACCTGTACTGTATGGGTATCTGTTAATGCTATTACCATACATGCTGACGTGACTAAAGACTATTCCTCTTAGACTTTGAGACGTGCCAGTTGGTTGAAGCTCAAGTAGTACGTTTGCTGCATGACATGCAGGAGCATGCTGTAAGTGTGACATTGATGGTGCCATTCAGCAACGTAGCCTCCTCCTTGACTGATCATCGCTCACAGCCATGTCAAGCTGTCTGGCTTTGTGCCTGCACTAATCAGCAAAACAAGGCAGTCTTACTATAAGCCTGTAAATTCTGAGTGAGGGGCAAAGTGCAAAAATGCAAGGCAAGGAATAGTAGAGATGCTGTGAGCATCCAAATGAGTCATCATTACCAGAACAAGCTAATATCTCTGAAGTACAACCTGCTTTAATTAATGAGATGGATGCCTGTCTCAATGCGCATAATGGCCTGGCAGCAGCATTGCAATGACATATGTCAGCGTGCTCCAAAGTGCAGTATTGAAATAAAGAACTGTATTCTAAGTGAGCCAGAGATATGCCTGAGATGTTGGGGGGTACTAGCCAAGCTGGAGCTTCCAGGTATTTACTCAGGCTCTCACATTGGGAATTGCTGCCCTCCAGTTTTTCTGCACCATGTACAAGAATAGTAAACTACATAGTAATGAGATGAGAATGGGAAAAAATGAACTGTTAATACATGCAAGTAGCCTTTCTAATGCTCACTAATGAAACTTTTATCATACATTTCAAATCTTGGGTAGAAATATAAACTTTTGTTTCTCAAAATTGAGGATCTCATTATTTCCAGCTCATTTTGTCAACCCAATTATATTTTCCCAACTAATTCGCTATTTCCCACATCATTCATGACCTAGCAGAATTTCTCCACCCTATGCCTTCTAAATATTGCAATGCTGCTACCTTGTTGACTGCTGTCTTGCCAACACTGTTTAAGAAAGTTCCTTCTTGTGCTGGTGTGTTCTCACAATATTATTGTGCCAAAAGACAATATGTATACAATTCGATTAAGTATAAGGTCATGAATTTTAATGAACGAAGTTCTTTCCAAGTCAGAAATGAAAAGCTGGGAGTTGCATTTTCGCTCAGTTTCTGTGTTTCAACTTTGAGCTGCCTATAAGCGTAAATAAAAGTTTTTTTAAAAAGTTAATATAGTTGCAGACTGCTTCCTAAAAAGACTTAAAAGCACAAAAGCTTTATTTTCCAATAATAGGAGAATCAATTTCTCCCTTTCCTAATTCTATATGATAGTGGGACAAAGAGACTTTGATATTTGTGTGGTTGAATTGTAGTTTCTCCTGCTGTTTGATAAGTAGGGTGTCGTTTGAATCCATTCCCTTTGTTCATTTTTTAAAAATACTTTTTTCTTTATGAAGCAACCTTAGTGCTAGAATTATACGCTGGTCACTTGTATCCTTGGCAGCAATGCAGTTGTGCAATTTCAGCCCAAAAAAACATGTTTTGTAAAATATATTGCTTAAGAATGTGCATCAAAACTATTTGATTTATCCTTTACATTTGCTCAGGTTTGTTTTGTTTGTTGTTGTTTTTCTAGTAACACATTCACCTAATAATAAGCCATGAGAAAAAAATTGGTTAATCACAAGCAAATAACTGCATCAGGATCATTTGTGTCCAAATAAATATCAAAGATCACAAGAAAAGGCAGAAATATCATAAAAGTCTATTATTATTTCAATTGTGTACCTCTACAAGGAAGAAACAAATGTGCTTCTTTTAATGTGAATATTAATATTATGTAAAAATCTTAAGATTTGAAATTTAATATGAAACATGATAAAAAAGAATTATGCAGAAATATGGTTTCAAAGTGTTAGTAATTTAAAATGCATGGTCATTGGAGAGTGAAAATTAAATTTCAATTGTATCGGCAACCTTCAAGGAGTAATGAATCTGGAAAGATTATAGATGGAGTGGGGAACCATTTGTGGCTGGTCAATTCACACTACCTCAGTTTCATTTCAACTTTTTTTCTGTTTTTTTCCATCAATCATGGGCCTCCATTCGGTGTAATGAAATCTGACTCCCACTTTAAGCGTGTATCTCCATTAAGAGTTGCATCTGTGCCCATGTAGTAAGCAGGTCAAAGTTCAGAACTTCAGTGACCAGGAGCCACTGATGTTCTGCGCAGCCAAGTAAAAATAACATTTTTTTCACAATCGTTCACAGCAGTTAAGAATGGACAAAAGATATGTAAGGTAAATTGTCCAAAAAGAATGTTGCATCTCTGACATGCTCTCTTATCGATGCAAGGTCCAGGGCTGCATTTTAAAATAAAAGTCATCTGCTTTACATGAGAGAAGCACAGATCTCCATATTGCTGTCCTAGAAATCTAGCAAATTAATGGGAATCTGGTTTCATTTGATTACAGTGAAAATCTGAGAAGATGTAGACCTTAATGCAGACTTGTGCTGAATTTTGAACTACTGTACTTGCCTAATGAAATATTAAAAGCACTTAGTACTGTCAAGCAATATCTTCAGCTGTTCCCTGGAGAGACTTACGAAACTAGGGGTGGGATTCTTGCTTGTTTTTATTTTTGCAGCCATCCTAAGGAGCTCTGGGTGACTTGACAGGAGCCTTGTCTTTCAAACCTCTACGTTTTCACTAATGGCTGATAATCACTTTAAGTCCTTTTGAAGAAGTGTTTTAGCACTTTACTGGAGGAACCAATTAGAGAGCCTCTGAATCATTACATGCTCCTGAATTATCTTGGTGCCTTGGAGACGCATAAAAGAAAATTGAGTTTTGTCAGTATGAGGTAGTGGAAGCTAAAATTTGAAGCTGCAGTCATTGTTGTGAATATCCTTGACATTAATGCTAAGATTGTGTTTGGAGATGTGTAGTTGCACAGAACATCTCCCTGTCTAACAGTAGCCTGAGAAAATCAGACGTCATTTAAACAAAATTACATGTGAATTTCTGTGGCTGTACCAGGTCTGGAACCATAAAGAAAGCTACCTTTGCTCTAATTTGATTCTTTGACTAAATAATGAACAACTGACCATTTCCTACACAGCTCCTGTGTGATATTTATCTTTTATATATGTAACAAAAGAAGCTGCTTTTATGACCAGTAGAAAAATATGAGGCAGATAATGAGTTTTTGACCTTCAATTTGAATTATTAAACCTGTAATCAAAAAGCTTGAGAGGTTTTTAATTTTCTCTTGAGTCCTTCTCTGTCTGTCCCCTCATCTCTGTGTGATGTAATTTTTTTTCTGCCTTACCACAAAAGCAGCTCACATTTAGGTTTTCACCCGTACTGCCATGTTTTAATGTACAGAGTGATGACTTTCTCTTCCTTGTTTGCAGTGAATTGCCATCTATCTATTCCAGACCTTTACTACAACGAGCACCATCCTCCCCACCCAACACTACATTTCAACCCCAAACAACTGGAATTGATAATTCCTCATGCCACCAATTTGTGTTGCAGCATTATTCACTCAACTGCACCATTTCGATATGGCATGGAATTATTTTACAGATCCATGTCAAGCTGAAGTGACTGTAATGGCTTTGTCTCCTCATGCTGTAGAATCCCACACTTTCATATTTGGGACAATTCCTGCTGCTCAAGCATCTGTATATGAACATCCACACAGCTAGGCTGCTCAGTTCCTCATTTGATTCCCAGCACCACTAGAGATGGCAGAAACACTTTTTATTTCACTTGAAATAGAGGATCTTTTATCATCTGTGGATAAGTTTCAAGCTAAATATTGCATGTTTATAAAGTCTTCAAGTAATTCACACTTTCTATGTATTATTGTGTCTTTTGAATAGTTCAGTGGATGAATGCTTTTTTCTTTAAAAAAAGGTCAATATGTGCTGTTCAACAGGATTTTTTTTTATGGCAGCAATGTTGCCCACAATCCTTTGTCACAGTTTCTAAAAATTTCCATTGGTGTGACTTTAGCCCCAGAGTTTCCAGATTGCACTGGGTGCCATCATAAAGAAATTTACTGCTAAAATAAAAATAATGCTCATGCAATCGGTGAACAGAGAGTCGCATGGACTGTGCATAACATAATTTTCCCGTATGTGCTGCAATTCTCACCACCTGCATATGCTCAGAAAACATAGGCTTTAGTCACCGTGACTGCCAGATGACCATTTCTTTCAGTGGGCATATGGATTTTTTTTCGTAGCACTGTTGTCAAAATCAGTTTTACAGCCAAAATCCTATTAAACTATCAATTATTTATCTCTTGAATTATTATGAAATGTCATGCGAACCCTGCACTTTTCTTAAAAAAAATTGAATTATGCACTAACTATACTCATCTCCCAATTTACTTAACAAATTGTCCCGTCATATATATGATATCTTACTCTGCAGAGTAAAATGAGTCTTATTTCCCAGTTCCAGTACATGCTGTGACCAAGGCTCGGGTTTCAGCCTTTTAAAAATAATGATCACCGTTTTCATTTTGGAACATTGTAGCCATGCAGCAAATAGCGTATTATACATTTTTCTGAACATTTTAGGATATTGTTGGTTTCAGTTTCCTATTGAACAAAATGTTCCAGTGTTCCACAATATTTTTGTGTCCATCAAGGAAACCTGAAGAGTCTGGTCTATTTGTTTTATTTTGTATCATTATAGAAAGAACTCTGAATACCTTGGAATCTGAAATGTCTGAAGAAATGTTATAAAGTATTTGATGCTGCAAACAAATGATAGAAATGAAAGATAAAATATTTGACACTATGGAACAACAATCTGGAGTCCCATGTTTACCCAATTCGTCATATAATAAACATCACTTACACAAGAAGAAAGAAACGTTTGTGACAATTTCAGTACTTGATTCAAAGACAGCCCTGGGTTTTTAGTCCAATGTCCTGATACCAGCGTAGCTATATTTGAATTTGGAAATATGGAAATGCCAATTATGGGACCCTGGCAGAAATTTTTGAGAGGTGACTAATTAAGTCTTTGCCTCAGAGAGACCAGTCCAATGAAGGATGATAGGATGGGGTCCTGGGCCTGCTGGGCCAACAGCAAGTGTGCCAGCACTGAGATTGGCAGCCCCAGTGTCAGAATTCAAAGTTGCAGACATTAAGTGTAAGAAAGGTGTACTTTAGAGATATGTTTAGTACAAAAATTACAAAGAAGTCACAATTACCAGGTTGTAATCATTTAGGAGGACTTCTTTTGCAAATGATGATGAATCTATTGTAAAGGTAGTCTCAGTAAAGGTAAGAATGACATTCAGCATTTATTTTTAGAAAAATCCATCAGGTTCATTAATGACCTTTAAGTCTGCCATCCTTTCCTGGACTAGCCTCCATGGGACTGCAGACTCATAGAACTATGGTTGATTCTTAAATGGCCAAACGAGCCAGTCTGTTTGAGATCAATTTGGAATTGGCAAACAAATGCAGGCCTTGTCAGTGACACCTACAACCTATGGGAAAAAAGAAACATAGTTATGGCTTTCCAGGATGGTGTCAGTTTGTCAGAGAGAGTGCCAGGCCTTCAGCAGCTGCCAGACAACTACCTATTTTAGGCCAGTTTGTGCCTTACTTGGGAGCCCACATTGCAAGGAGTGGATAGCTGTCACTTCCTCCACCTTTAAACCCCTCAATCAATTCAACTAGTTAAAAATGCCAGGAAATCAGCGCACCAGCCAACACTAGAAAATTGCAGGCACTTACATCTTAGTAACCTCCTCTACGCCCTTTAAAATTAAAATTAAAAAGGCGAAAGAACTGCAGATGCTGGAAATCAGAAACAAAAACAGAAATTGCTTGAAAAGCTTAGCAGATTTGGCAGCATCAGTGGAGAGAAATCTGAGTTAACGTTTTGAGGTCCTGTCCATGTTCTGAAAGAGGATCACTGGACCTGAAGCAGTAACTCTGATTTCTCCCCACAGACCCTGCCAGACCTGCTGAGCTTTTCCAGCAATTTCAGTTTTTGTTTCTTTAAAATTCTAGGCCTTTTTTGGTGTTTTACCATGTAGTTTGGATTTCTGTGTGTACATGTGCTTTTGAATGTTGATATCTGGAGTTTTTGTTGTTTGTGACGATTATCAGGAGGTTAGTCTGATTTCAAATATTTCCTTTTTAATATTAATGTCAACAACTACATCTAAATCCTGTAACTATGATCATTTGCCAGGTTGTGCATTTCTGCCAAACTTTATTGAACTTTTATTTTAAACATCTTTTCTACCTGCAGTCCTACCACTCAAGTCCTTGATGAAGATGAACCACGCTGCCTTGAAGAAGTTGATTACAGTGCTGAGAGCAGCGATGAGCAAGACATTGATCTAAATGAAACAGCTGACTTTGACACCCAATACTTTGACCCAAGTACACAGGAGGAGCAACTCTCCGATTCTGACATCCCAAAGACAGACTTCTTTCTCTAAGTTATAAATCACCAAAGAGGCTGGAAAATAAGTCTGATATCCTATAACCAATAAAAAAAAATCAGGGTTAAAATAGTCTGCTTTGAGTAAGAACTAGCTCATTCAGACATTTTGGCTATATTAATAATAAATATACTGCTGGTAACACTGGAAAATTCAACTCTGTGTTATTTAGTATTGACTTCAAGTGCATTTGTACAAGTCAGGATAGAATCCTCTGCTGTTTTTATTTTCTCTGGATGCAGTTGCATGGCTGAAGGTTTGTTCCCACTGATCTTGTATGCGATTTTACTTTTCACTTAGTCTGTATGCGCAGATTGTTCTCAAGATATGTACCAGTGATTCTTTGAGGGCAAATAGTAGTTTGTGGAGAAGTTGGTATTGGCTTGTCTGTTCAAACTTCAAATGACATCTGTATTTATTTCTGCAACTTTCATTTTAGTTGTGTCAGACAGTGTTCCAGGATCGCTTGATGAGAAATACGCTGCTTCAGCTACAATGTTCAAATATTGAGAATTATATTGTTATTGTTACATAGAATTGATCTGTCTTGAAATGTATCCATCCTGCTGCTGAAAGAATATAAGTTGCACCTTGCTGTGGATTATATAAAAGGTAAAAGCTGGCTGTTACTGTATTTAAATTTATTGCCAACATTACCATACAATGTTGGCACTATGTACAGCGAATTGTTAGCTTGTCATGAATAATGAAATGATGTAATTTTGATTTTCAGACTACAAATTAAAGAATTGTATTGTGGTAGTGAATTTGCATATTACCTGTCAGTATTGTTTCTACTTTTGTGCCTAAAATGCTAATAAACTAAAAGCTTTAAAGCTCTGCTTCAATACATGGTTGTTGTAGGGCATTCAGAAATCAGAGCCCGACTGACCGTTCCATGCTCGAAACCTCAGCCCGCACTCTCTCTCAAAATCTTTTCTTAGAACAGTGTATCCCAAACTACTTTCGAATGTGACTCAATTTTAATGTTTAAAATTTAATGTGACTCCAGCCACACAATAGCGAAACAGCAATAAAGCAAAATAATAATCTTCAGCATATAATCATTAAGTTTTGTAGATCAACGTTATAAACGTGGAAGTGTTTTTAAAGTACTTTGTAAGAATGTTACTGTATGTATTCACCAGTCTGTTACTTCAACTGACACACTTCAGTTCATGGACATTGGCTACAAAGCAGCAGATACAAGTGATATTTGCATTTGCATTAATCATTGATTTTATTATTCACTCAGTGATGTAGACTTTTCTGGCAGGATCAGAGTTTATTGCAATTTGCCCTTGAGACAGTTGTGGTGATATGCTGCCTTGAACCAGTGCAGCCCATTTGATGATGTTACACCACACTATTGATTTTAATGCGAGGCGAGCTGAGTAAAGTTTTAATTTTCTCCTGAAGATTCCAGTTCCTCTTCCCAACCCCTCAAAACAGTATAATTTGTTCCTCACCCCCAGCACTTCCATACACACACACAGACACAGGCGCACACGCACACTCTGTAATCTGCTGCTAACCCCATTAACATACACTTCAATTATGCTGTAATCACACACACTAGTTGACCCTTTATGGATCAGCAAAGCAGTGATGGGTAGTGGGCAGGTTCAGCATTTTTAACAGGCCAAATCCCATCCTGATCACAAGCCAACAAACTGTATGGCTCTTTGGGCAATAATTGTAAATCATCTTGGAAGAAGAACCAATCCCAAAAGTGAGAGACAAACAGCATAGAATCTGCTTGGAGCTTCGCGCGGTGCTCAGTCTCAGAGGAGGGGATCTTGCACCCACAAATACTGTTTCTATCACCCAAATAGGATTACAGTTTTGAAAGTGTTGTCATAAAAGTTTACTTCTAGCTTGCACAGGGGATAGCCAATTTAATTTTAAAAATATGTACGTAAAGCCTAAAAAAAGACAATAAAAAGTTGGGTGTGCAAAGTAATTAGTCATAATTTAAACTGTATAAATACACGTAGCAGTTAATTGCTAAAATTTGAAACGTGCGTGGAGCTACAGTGCTGTGGTTAAGAGAGCATGCTGGTGCACCAGTTTAACCACCATTTTGTGATGGCAAAACCAGGGTTAAATTCCAGCAGTATGGTTACACAGACTTTGAATCCCTGATTCTTGGCTGTTGTCAGTAGGCACATAAGTTTTAAAGTGTTAACAAGGTGTGGAGCTGGATGAACACAGCAGGCCAAGTAGCATCATAGGAGCAGGAAAGCTTGACAAATCAGATTTTCTGATGAAGGGTCTAGGCCCGAAACGTCAAGCTTTCCTGCTCCTAT
>JAHRHZ010000012.1:72705506-72724821 GCA_024137785.1 Ginglymostoma cirratum | reverse complement strand
ATGAACACAGCAGGCCAAGTAGCATCATAGGAGCAGGAAAGCTTGACAAATCAGATTTTCTGATGAAGGGTCTAGGCCCGAAACGTCAAGCTTTCCTGCTCCTATGATGCTGCTTGGCCTGCTGTGTTCATCCAGCTCCACACCTTGTTATCTCGGATTCTTCAGCATCTGCAGTACCTTTTATCTCTGATACAATTTTAACCCCACTGCGAAGCCTCTTCTAAGGATGCCTACCCTGAAGAAGTTACCCTACTCCCTCCAGACAAACCTCAGGAGATCTCTCTCCCACTGCAACTCTCTCGTAATCTCTTCGGCCTTGAAACTGCTCGACCATGTCCTGAAGCAAACCAGGTACTACAGCTACATCACCTTTCTTAGTACCTGCCTATGGAACCAGATCATCCCCAATAGACTACATTCCACATTCAAGCCTTCCCAATTTGGCCCCAACCGTGACAATATCTGCATTCAGAATATTGAGACCCTTCAGAAGCGTTTCTCCCTGCGACTCCTGAAACACACGCTTGCAGCAATGCGCAGGCATCTCCAGGCACTACAATCAAGCCTACCCCAGCTCAGAGCCTCCCTCTCCCAGACTTGCAAAGAACCTCTCCTGTTTTTTATTCCTCATGATTTTCTGATGAAGGGTCTAGGCCCGAAACGTCAAGCTTTCCTGCTCCTATGATGCTGCTTGGCCTGCTGTGTTCATCCAGCTCCACACCTTGTTATCTCGGATTCTCCAGCATCTGCAGTACCTACTATCTCTGATACAGTTTTAAAGTGTTAGTGAGCACAGTCAGTCTATATGTGGGGCAAGCAGAAACTTTGTAAATTTCTATAGCTAGTTTTGGATTTTTACAGATCTAGAATCATAGAACCCCTACAGTGTGGAATCAGGCCATTTGGCCCATCAAGTCCACACCAACCCTCCGAAGAGCACCCATCCCAGACCCCCACACTATCCCTGTAACCGTGCATTTCCCCTAACTAATCTACCGAGCCTGCACACCTCTGGACACTATGGTCAGTTTGGCATAGCCAATCTACCTAGCCTGCACATCTTTGGACTGTGGGAGGAAACCCACAAGGAGGATGTGCTAACAACCACTGAGCAGCTCTAGCCAATCAAAAATAGAGATTCACCAATCTCTGACATCAGTTATATCTGTTTTTTCTTTAATAATAAATGGAACAAAAAGAGTGGAGTTTTTATAACACCTTTCGTGAGCTTAGAACATTTGAAAATGTTTTACAGCCAACAAAGTACATTTGAAGAAGAACTGTATTGTAATGTTGGGAAATAAAGTTGCTGATTGTGCGAAGCAAAATTGTGCCCTTTAATAGGCTCAAATTATATCCTACTCATTTTTACAGTAACATATTAAGTGTAGAGAGGTCAGAACGTATGAATAAATATGCAGTACATACATGCATATACTTTATGGAGTAGGTTCATGGTTTACCTTCCCATCTTTTGAGTAGCAATAAGTTGAGCAATTGCTATCTCATTAATCAGCAAATAATATACAGTATAAACAACACCATAATAAAGTAAATACATAAAGAGCTGTGGTGGCACAATGGCTAGTTCCCCTACCTCTGGGCTAGAAGGCCTGGTTTCAATTCTGTCCTGTACCTGAAGTGCATGATGACATGTCTGAACAGATTGATTAAAAATATTTATAATGGACTTTAGAAAGTAAACATCACATATTAATGTTTTCTTTGTACTGTTCTGTTCTAAATATGAATATTTCATATTATTCAATTCAGCATCTTTTATTAATACTTCTCTTGAACATCTATCTGGGACAAATGGGGTTACTCCCCTGCTTTTCTTTGAAATTGTGCCATAGATCTTTAATATCTGCCTGAGCAAGTAGCAGAGAATTCGGTTTAATGTCTCATCTGAAGTATGGCATGGTTGTTGGCGCAGTTCTCCCCCTGTATTGCACTAGTGTTTAAGCCTTGATTTTTCTACTCAAGCCTTGGAGTGGGGCTTAGAACCTGGAACCTTGTAACACGGAGTAAGAGTATTACCAACTAAGCCACAACCAATAACTTATTAACAAGCATATTGACTGGGATAATTTGCTGCATATGGTATGCTGCGGTTGATATGTACAGAGTAACTTTGTGGGCTACATGACCAAAAGTGGGATGGGAGGGGTCACCATTCGGAGTGTTGGGGGTAGGGTGGTGTGTGATCTGTGCCACAGGAGAATTCCACCCCCCCCCCCAACAAGATGCCACCTATCTTACTTCTTTGCCATCGGAATGACAGAAAATGAATGTCCACACATTCCTCTTCCTTCCGGGCACCAGGTCACTTGCTGCCCTAAAGCTCTAGCACTAATGTTTCTGGGCCAGTCATGATTCTGTTCAGGCTTCTTTTTGTACCCCCAGCAGCACCCACTACTCAGCTTGGGTGTGGCCAACGGGTGATAGAGCTTACAACCAATCAGTTTAGCTAACATCTCCCAAGGGTGGAAGCCTATCCCATTATGTTCTGAGTTTATGCAAGCACAAGCTAATGGAGTGCAGTCAGTATTTTGCCTGTTGTAAGCAGTCAAAGGGATGTGCTATTTAATGCAATCCATCAGTTGTTAGGACATGCAGTATACATGCCTAGCATAATCTGCACTGGAATTCATATCCCACGTAATTAACTTGTGAGATAGGCTGAATGTCTGATGATTGGAACTTATGAAAAACTTCCCTCCCACAGCTTCTTATCCTCCTTCTTATGAAATCTGAGATCTCACTCTTTTCTCTTGAATTGCCCCTTTCTTTGTAATCATTACCTTAGTGCCTCTACCTCACAGCGCCAGGGACTCATGTTCAATTCCACCTTCGGGCGACTGTCTGTGGAGTTTATATGTTCTGCCTGAGTCTGCATGGGTTTCCTCCAGGTTTTCCAGTTTCCTCCCAAAGGTAAGCTGGTTGGGTGAATTGGCTGTGCTAAATTGCCCTTAGTATCCAGGGATATGCAGGCTAGGTAGATTAGCCATGGGAAATGTAGGGGTTGGGTGGTGGGTCTAGGTGGGATGCTCTTCAGAGGGTCAGTGTGGATCCATGGGCAGAATGGCTTGCATCCACACTGTAGGGAATCTATGATATGCCCCTACCAAAATTGCCAAAACCCCAACTGACTGCAGAAGAAATCTTTTTTTTCTCAATGTCAAGGTTCTGAATTTTTTCATTTTTGCCATATCTTTCTACATTTCCTGCCATAGCCTATGCCACTGAACAAGTGGAAAATTCCACTCAAGATGCCCTCTAACATAAGCTTCCAAAATATCTTTAGGTTGTTTAGTACCCTAGGACCAGTTTGTGTATTATCAGCATCATGCCAACTATTCCAGTAAAATGTATCAAAGCATGAGCATTGATTCCAGGTTTCAAACATACATCATCAGAATCCATAGGATCCTCCCCTTCAGACATTGAACGTACTCCTATTTGATTTTCTATTCAATTCTCAACTTCCTCTGATTATATTATGCATATTATAGATTCTATCATAGATTGTTACAGTTGTGCTTCTGAATTCATAAAGTTCAGATATTTTACTAGTTGCTTTGCAACTAAACATTCATCCCCCTATCTGTGTTCTGAATGTACTTTGTGAACTTTGAACTGTATTTGTTTTGTATCATGTAACCTTGACAGAACTAAATCTTCAATGTTTACTAAAGAAAAGTTGAGCAACAGAGAAACTTTAAGAATTTTGTCATTTGTGTGGTCCTCAGAACTAAGAAACTGTACTTACTTTGGTTTCCCTCCAAATACTTCTCAGAGCTCTCATAAAGTTAAAAGTCTTTGATGTTAAACCTGAACATTTCATTATTTAGAAGATCAAGATAAATTCTATCATTAGATCTTTTAAGTTTACACCCTGTAATATCAAATTTTCTACACCTGGGAGGCGATGGCCTAGTGGTATTATCGCTGGACTATTAATCCAGAGTCCCAGGTAATATTCTGGGGATCCATAGCAAATGGTGGAGTTTGAATCTAATAAAAATCTGGAATTAAGAGTTTAATGATGACCATGAATTTGCTGTCGATTGTTAGAATCTGGTTTACTAATATCCGTTAGGAAGGCAGTTGTCATCTGCTGATTTGGTCTGGTCTAAACGGGACTCCAGACCCATAGCAATGTGGTTGATTGACTCTTAACTGCCCTCTGGGCAATTAGGGATAGATAATAAATACTGGCCTAGCCAGTGATGCCCTTATCCTGTGCATAAATCAATAATAGTTTTTAAAAATCCATCATGATTGTACTTAGGACACAGGAGGAAATCTACATATTAAATGTTGAGAAAGAACTGAACAGAGCTGCGGAATAGTTAGTTTCAAAGGACTGAGGGAGGTCTAAAATGTGTTAATTATGGTCAGATTAGTCAAACACTTTATGCAACTCATTCAAATCTACAATGCAGTACAGTCACAAACTGAATGAGCAGGAGTAAAGAACATGGGATCATTAACAATCAAAGTGAAAAGGCAAACAGATTTATGCTGGTGGGGTTGTTTGGACTGAGGACAGATTAATTGTCTTCTGATTTGGTTTAGCTGAGAGAATCAAAGCTTCATCCAATAACATGTTTCCTGTGAATATCATTTAGGTAAATGAACTGTGGAATATCAGCTCTTCAGACTGATCAGAACAGTTGATATGAGCTAGTTCTTGGGTCTTTAACCTCACAATTAGCTCAGGGGCATAATGCCCCTATTTGAATTTATTTCCGCACAGCTTCAGAATATTTAAAAGAAAATTTATCACACCCCTCAGAATGGCAAGCAAAAGCCTTAGGTGAAATAAACTCATAGTGTCCCAATCTTTGAGTATCTCTGCTTAAAGTCACAAATTATTTATTTTTACTGGCAGTCTGATTAAACTGACTTTGATTGCCAGGCAGTCAGATTCTCAATATGTTAGAAAACATATGCCATTGAGAGAAAAACACAATTCTTTTCTAATTGCAGACTGATGAATTATTGCAATACAAGCTTTTGTGTAATGAAGGCAGAAAAAGGCTGGAAATGCAGAGAGTATTGATCAGCAATTAAAAGACCAAGGTGAACAGTTTTAGGAGGACCTTTCATTCATGTTGTTGAAGGTTATCCTGCCCTGAAACATTAACCCATCTTTCTATCAAATGAAAAATGACAAGTTGCATTTTTATAGAGTTGCAAATGTAATGTACATCTCTAGTGCAAATTCACAAGAGATTGTGAGTAACTATTTAGATGCAAGGAGGGAAGTATTCAGGCAAAGATGGGAATTTGTAAAAAGCTCAGAACTAATCCTTAAGCAAAAACGCATCCCAGCATGCTACATTTACTGTCACACTACTGTCATGTGCTAAGTAATAATGTATCAGTTTACCAGCAATGTGGAGAGCAAAAAAAAATTAAATGATGTTATTCCAGTATTTTGAGAATAATGTGTGATCATTTCTAATCGATGGGAACCAGAAAACATACATGATTGCAGTGGTTGCCTGCAATAAAAACAACACAAACATTTTAAACAAATTTGTTGCTGAGTTAGATTACAAAACGAGTCCAAGTTAGTGCCAGAGGGCAAAATTGAGTGAATTGTGCAAGCATGAAATAGCCATTACAGCAATTAACGTATAGCTCCAGCCCATGATAAACTGAGAAGCTGATAATATAATGGAGACATTTGAAAAGTTTAAAGAAAAGCACAGACTGGCATTCATAGAATGATGGAGTCATAGAGTCATTCAGCTTGGAAATAGACCCTTCGTTCCACCCAGTCCGTACCGAACATAATCCCTAAACAAACTAGTCCCACTGCCTGGTCCTAGCCCAAATCCTTCCAAACCTTTCCTATTCATGTACTTATCCAAGTGTCTTTTAAATGTTGTAATTGTACCCAGATCCACCACTTCCTTTGAAATTTCATTCCACTGGCAAACCACCCTCTGTGTAAAAATTTGCCCCTCATATCTTGTTTAAATATCTCTCCTCTCACCTCAAGAATGTATCCCCTAGTCTTGAAATCCCCCATCCTAGGGAAAAGACAACTACCATTATATACCTGTCATTATTTTATACACTTCTATCAGGTTGCCTCGCAACCTCCTACACTCCAGTGAAAATGCCCCAGCATATCAAGCCTTTCTTTATAACTCAAATCTTCCATACCAGCAACATCCTGGTAAATCGTTTCTGAACCCTCTCCAGCTTAATAATATCCTTCCTATAACGGGGCAACCAGAACTAGACACAGTATTCCAGAAGAGGCCTCACCAATGTCGTATACAACCTCAACATGACTTCCCAACTCCGAAACTCAAAGGACTCAGCAATGAAGGCAAATGTGCTAAATGCCTTTTTAACCAGCTTATCCATATGTGATGCAAACGTCAAAGAATTATGTACCTGAAGCCCTAGGTCCCTCTGTTCTACAACACTACCCAAGGCCCTACCAATATTTGTATAAGACCTACCCTTGTTTGGTACAACCCTTCACTACCATTCTCAAAAAGGAAAATATCAGCTCTGTCCTTATGTGGAGAGCAGGAAAATAGCTATATTTATTTAATAGCTGGGACCTGAGTGAAAATGACAGTAAAAATCAATTGTTTTGAAAGTATCAGCATATATCTCTAGCCAAAGTCAAATTATCAAATTAATCGATAGAAATTTCAAAGCTTGAGACAAGATCCAATTGAGCCTATTGACAATTTCCTAACAGGACTGAAAAAATGACGCCAGAAAATGTAAATTCAGCAACACAAGTTAAAGCCTGATAGATCTGCTTATGTGGTCTTCATAGCCTCAGTATAAAACGAACTGAATTGCAAGAACAGGGTCAAAATATTGCAGGTCCCATGTAGTGGCGGAAAACATGAAGCCACAAGTGGACAGATAAAGGCTCTGACTACCCAAATAGCTAGCCTTTAGTTAAGTCAAGAGAAAGGCAGTAAGTTTGATGCAATGAAACAGTGACAAAATGATGCACAACAGGCAGAGAGAAAGGTGTGTAAGAACAACGGAAAACCATGAGTTCACAGGCAGGAGGACATTTCTCACGTGTAGAACAAACTGCACACCTGCCATGGTAGGATTCAAAACCATATCCCCAGAACATATTAGCTTTGGGATCTGAATTGCTCGTCCAGTGACAGTGCCATTACACCATCCCCTCTCTTTTAATGAGAAATTTATCACAGAAGTGTTGTCTTAAGGTAGTTAAATAATGCACAAGCCTTTCAATAATGTTAAGAGTCGTGTAGATTCAAAGTCTAACATTGGAGTACAGGTAGATCCTGACTGTCTGAAAATTTAGCAGAGATCAGCTCAGCATACTACACATTGTCACTTTAAGCCCCAAGTGAGCAAATTCAAAGCAAATGGAGTTGGGGCAAAAGTACAGAGTTGTTGAAAACAAAATCACTGTTCTACTGGAGCAAATTCTGGTTTATCCATAATGTGGCATGAGTTTTCAAGGATGTCTAATGGAGCAGAGCCGGTGGACGAGGAGTGTGGAACTGGGCATAGTTAGTATTGAAACAGAAACTGTTTTAATGTTTGAGGAGAATATAAATGGCAAACCATAATGAAGAGAAAGGGGACAATTCAGGATGGAACCATGTGGTAACTGACACATTCTCAGGGAGGAGAGGTCATTGCAATGTGCTGCTTAGTCTGGGACCCCTTGCATCTTAAGCATTCGTTGTCTGTCTTTTTACCTTTACAAAGCCCTACCTCATGTGATGAAAGTTCATGATTTGTTTTAGTATTGTTTGGAAACTCTTAACCTAAAATGGACAGAAACATGCATAATTTTCAGTTTGATTTGTATTTCTATACTATGCAGGTTAAGAAGGGAAGGACATAACTTTAGTTCAATTTTACATTAGTTCTGACTTATGCCAGGTTGTCTCAAAATTGTATTTAAATGCATTTAAATGAACTTTTAAACATCCTTGAAGTGAATAGCTCAGTGTTTCAGAAAATAAGGGTAGAAGAGAGAGCAAAATGAGTTGTTGCCCAACGAAAAGGTGTCCTACAACACAGGTAGACAAGACAGAACATGTTATTTTTAAAGAAAGATCAGAACCAACCAAAAGTATAGTGACTGTCCCCATTTCTTTCAGAGAGAAACAGGACATTCAGCGAGAAACTAAACTTGTGATGTCAGCAGCACAATTTATTCCTGAGTGGCTTAGACGTTTGTAAGAGGAAAGCTCTAGAAACAGAAGGCTTTAGGATGCCAAAAAGGAAGACATCCTGCTAGGCTGTTGAATGCATTAGTTTAAGAAACGCACATTAAGGAGTAAGTGAGTTGTGATAGCAGTTTGTTGAAGATTCTCGAATGAAACATTAACTAAAGAAGATAGCATAGAGTGAATGCAGACTTTTACCCAGAAAGCAAGCAAATACAGCCTTGTCCACTGAAGAAGGAACTTTAAAATGGAATTAGTGTGACCCTCCACTGATGTTTGATAATTTATAAAGTAGCTGTTAAGGTACAAAAGGTTGACTTTTCTATTTCTGATATTTGAAATAAGACTGTTTCAACTAGCTGTTGTCATATTGTAATATCAGCTAGTGCTTTTCTTCATTTGTGCGAGATAAACGTAGATGTTCTTTTGTTCAAAGTACATTGACAGCTTCATGTGAATATGTTCAGTGACTAACTGCCATGACTGACATGGTAAACAAATTGCAAAAATAAATCTTGTGGTCTGTCAAACCAAGCTTCATGACTTGTCCAGCATTGCCATCAGCTGAGTTCATAACACTGGATAACTGAAGAATACATTTGAAGACATTCATCTTGTGATGTTGAATTTCTTCATAGTCATTAGGGCTTCAACCTCTTACCTTTTAATAACTTGATCTGTTGTCTGGTACTGGAACATTTAAATGGCCTTCCACACTAGACAGCAATAGATCATGAAAATTCTTGGAGTGATTTCCTTTAGCTCAAGGCATAAAGCACTCAATCTATTGAGGAGAATATAAGTGGCACTTGAAGCACTCAATACATTGAGCCCCTGAGTCTCTAAAATAGCTATTAGTCTATAGTTAAGATGAACTAAACCTATGTGATTTATTTGGATTGTTCTTGTTAATGACATATAACCAGAAGAATTTCTTTAGAATACTGCTGTTAACCATTTTGAACTGTTACAAATTTCAGGTAGACAGAATCATCATAAAGTCCTTATGATTAGAGTTTTGAAACATTTACCCTGAGACATAATTGCGCTATTATGTAATGAACATCCATAGGTAGTTTACCAGAGTATTTGTTGTTCTTCAACTGATGTTACGCTGTGGCATAAGGAGAATAATTGTAGGAATTAATTCCCTATGATAACAAATATTAACAAAATGTCTCAAGCTTTCCTGCTCCTATGATGCTGCTTGGCCTGCTGTGTTCATCCAGCTCCACACCTTGTTATCCCAAGAATTTTAATCCAGGTTTCTGGATTAACAGTCCAACCATAATACCACTAGGCCATTGCCTCCCCTTAATTCACTTCCAATCCAAAGAAAAAGCTCCCTTCCACATCACTGGCTATGTTCTTGCAACTTTACAGCTCAGCGTGGGATTCCTGCAGCATTGGCTTCCAGTACTAGCTACAGAGTGTGTTTGCAAAATGGAAATCTTGTGTGCCACCTTCAAGTGCCTTTGTCTCATTATATCAGTTTAGCTAACATGACAAGGAGCCAATTAATTCTTACACTGTGATGGTCATAACTGTTGAGGCCATAATTATTATAATGCATTCTTGGACACTGAATGGTACAAATTGAAATCAAATATATGACATTAATGAATCAGTGGAAGCATGGTTACTGTAATTGATTCTAGCACGGCCTCCAATTCCGAAAGTTTTAATCCACTTTGAAGAAAACAAAGCAGTAACTTAATCACTCACATTATACACGGCGTCAGCCATTTTGTGTAGTTATTGCACAGTGGACATGTGATCCAACATGACAAGGTTCCAACTTTGTTTCATACAAACATACAAAGTTGGAGCAGAAGTAGATGATTTAGACTTTTGAGATTTCTCCACCATTAAGTAAGATCATGGCTGCTCTGTTTTGTATTTTGAATTTCACCTTCCCAACAATCCCAATAACATTTGATTCCCTCATCTAACAGTGCCTTAAAACTAAGTAATGACCCCTAACTTTGCCATCTTCTAAGCCAGTATTCCGTAATCATGCAATTCTCTGACAGAAATAATTTCTCTTTGTTTCTGTCCTAAAAGTGTAACCCCTAATTTTAAAACAGAACAACAGAATTCTGGACTGACCGAGAGGGAACATCCTGGAAAGTCCAGGACAGTGAAGCCACAACTTTCTTTTTGTGCCCAAGGGAATACTCATCCTCCAGTTGGCCTCCCAAAGGAAATTATTAAACTTACCTGGAGTGCCACCTCAGCCTTTCCACAAGATGCTGACCTGCTTAGTTCTGACAGGAGTGTCACACCAAAGTACCAAATGATTCCCATTGATGCAATAGGATCTTGCTTTCCATAAAATCATAAAGATCTCAACTACTTCAGCCAGGCACTTCATCTCATTGTAATCTCATTGCTGGTTAATTCAAAGTCCCAAGCTGAGTTCCAAGCAGGAAAATAAACTGGTCACTTTTAGCAGGATTCAAGTGACTACGTTAAAATTGGCCTGTTACAATCCTCACCACCCCTCGTGTCAAAATATCTAGCAAAATCTTGAATGAACCCAAAACTTGCATCTCTAATATTCTAATTAGAAAATGAACCCAAACATTCAATAGTCTTTGCATGAAGAAACTCCAAGCCCTTTCTAGATTAAAATGTCCTTTCATCACCACCTAGTGTGTTAATGATAGTATTCTATTAGTCAAAGAATCCCTACAGTGTGGAAGCAGGCCATTCAGCCCAACAAGTCCATACCGACCTTCTAAACAGCATGCCACCCAGACCCAGCTCCCCTACCCCTAACCACTGTGCCACTGTGCTGCCCATCATTCAGCATGGGCTGATTAACTCAATGGTTTAGCTCATTTAAACCCACAACACAGATTATATAAATTACAGAAAAGATATTTGTGCAGAATAACTAATTTTTTTCTGTGCAGCTTCCAGCCAGGCTGACTGATAGTTGGAGTCACACAGTGCCGGAAATCCTTAAGAGGTGAATTGTCTTAATGGCAAGATACATACAGCAATACAGTGCCCACATCTAATGTACAGTTTACCTTGAAGCAGTGCCAGAATAGACCTTGTATGGACCTTTCAATATCTAGTATACTTGCACGTTGTTCCCTCTTATGTCTTTTCAAGGTTAAAGAGTTTATCCTGGTTTTCTTTGTATCATATTATCTAACACCTTGTATCAGCCTTCTGTGTCTTCTAGAACACTATATTTGTACTAGTTAAACATTTCTAACACATGAGCATTTGTATTGGAGAGGATTGAGACAGAGGAGGTGCAAGACAGCAGTCAGACAGAAAATTACCAGTGAGAAAACACTTTTGATAGACATATATAGGAGCAAACTCAGGTTTTGGCAGGATAAAACCTCAATGGTATTGATCAATTCTGATTTAGAAGGAAAATGAATTAAAATTAATCTAGGGTTTAAACAGACCTTTGTTCACATCTATTGCTTTCACAGACCTTTGTTTTCACTGGCAGTCTGACAATAACACTTATGTAAAGTAGCATGGTAACCCTCCAGCATGATTACCGTTGCCATGGTACTTCAAGTGTTTTTAACATAATTGGAGGATTGCCAAAAACTTGAAACTGCTGTGTGAAATGTTGGTGAAGAAATCCAAATCCACACTTTGGATAAGGAAATGGAAACAAGCAGAGTTTATGAGTTGAATCATTGGCCTTCTAAAACTTGAATAATGTTCAATTTGACTGGAATCATTTTGTTTTTGATCCTGTTAATTTAGTAACTACCAAGTTCCATTTATCATTGAGGTGCGTTTTATTGTCATGAATTCAGGTTTAATTTCACTTTTAACAAAGAAATTGGAAAATTCTGTTTCTCATGACCAGAAGGAGATGCAAATCAAAGTGCATTTTTCCAAGACACGTTTCCTGTAATTTCACTGTGGAAAAACAGTCTTCTTCAAACTAATTATTCAAATATTTTCTTCTCCAGTGGACTGAACTTGTCCAAAATATCATTTAAAAATTGCTTTTCCTGATATGTGAATTACTGTTTAGACAGATTGCTCTACAAGTAAGTACTTTGAAATAGAATGGAAAAAGAATTCATGTTTGTATATGAAATGAATTGAATTATTAGCTTTATTGTCACGTACCCAAGTGAGTACAGTGAAAAGTTTACAAGTTGCCACTTACAACACCATCTTAAGTACAGATTCTTCAGTACAAGTTCTTAGGAAAAGAAATTAGAAAAATAGAGAAATAAAAAGTCCAGCATTACAGATCATAGGAGAAAATTAGAAAAAATAGAGAAATAGAAGGTACAGAATAATAGCAGGCATGCTGTTACATCCTCTGAATTAAAGCTTATGGAACACCTTACAGGACAATGGCTTCAATAATGATTTTTTTTAGGATCTGCTTCAGTGCATAAAATGTTCACCTGACTTAACTACTCTGGACAAACATGGCGGAGTGTGGGTGGAAGACATTTTAAGACATTGATGAAATAGAAATATCCATGGAAAGGATTTGCCCAGGTACAGTGAAAGGTAGCAGCACTATCTTCAACATACCTCACCCACACAACAACTCACTGCTGCAATTGAAATGCTGGCCTTCCCACAGAAGTCAAGATAAATATTGACTTTTCAAAGTTGCACTGAGAATGAATTAAATTAAACATGTTTGTTACTTACGTGTTTGTCATTTACCCTTTCTAGACTGAGCAGTTTTGATCATTTAGCGTCGATGTTCAGTAAGCACACTGGAATCTTTCACACTCCAAAACTTCAACCATAAATATTTGTTCACATACAGTATTTACTTGCATGATCTCCACAGAAAGTCTCATATGACACAAAATGCCCATTCCAAGCATTCCCATTCTTTTCACTGACAACTGAGGAGAAGTTTATTTTATTAGTAACTCACATGAGTGGATTAATAATGCTTTAAAAGAGGAGAGAAAGCACAAAATATCCTCTTCCACATCTCTTCATTGATATTCATTAAAATCCTTCAAGTGGTACGTGCATATTCAAAGCACTCTTACCAACTTTATCATTAAAATGTGGCCCACAGTTTCAGGGTAGGCTTAAAAAAATGGAAGAACAAGTATGAGCAGTCAATTGTTTACATTCATGTCGTATTAGTGAAGGTTCATCACAAAATGTTGATGAAAGTCATTCATTTTGTTTGATATTGTGAATATTTGTGATGCACATCATTTTGACAACTAAATACAGCTCAATTTGTTTGATGGGTTGCAATTTATCTCACTCCTATAAATCACAAACATAACTTTTTATATCTCATCAATGTTGGCAACTCTGCATAAGGTGTGATTAAGAGGAACTAATAAATATCCTGTTATCTTCGTGAGAGAACAAAGTGGAGAATTCAGTATTCAGTAGAATACATTTTTTGAGTGGTGTTGTTGAGGAGTCCATGTTTTGGAAGAAAATAGGGAAATAAGATTATTAATGAATTCAAATTCACAAATGTGTAAATTTGGTTTCGTGTGAAGGGAAAATAATAGCTCCTGCTCACTCCCCTGTCCATACTTTCCAAATACAGCTAACTGTGTTTACATCTGATGCTAAGAGTGTGTCATAGACACCACAGTAAGAAGTTAATGCCTTTTTCTTGGTAGGTGTACGTTGTTCGGACTATGCTGCCATACAGCAGCATCTTAAGGAGACAGGCCTGAGCATCATGGTCCTGTAGATAATTTGTTGTTTTCCATGAGTTGTTTGTTAGTCAAACAGAAGTTGGTAGCTGCTTTTCCATTGCACCTGTAGTTTTTTTTCACCAAGTTTGCCGGTCACCATACATCCAAGGTAGCAGAACTAGCTGACTGTTTCCAGTGGTGTGATGTTGAGTCTGATCATACTGGAAATACACACACAAAGCTACAGTTTGCTTGATCCTGACACAGCATGAGACATATAATCATTGAGCGTTTGGATTTGGTCTTTTATCTGGGTAACATGCAGCATTATCAGCATGCACTAGTTCTCTGATCAGGACCTGTTGCATTTTTGTCTCAGCTTTCAGTTTTGAGAGCTTTAGGAGTTTCTCACCTGGTTGTCCGTGGACGTACACTCCTTCCATGTCAGCAGAGAAAACATAGGTCAGTAGTATAGAGAAAAATATACTAAGCAGAGTAGGGTTTAAGCCTGTTCATAGAATCCCTACATTGTGGAAGCAGGCCATTCTGTCCAGCGAGTCCACACTAACGCTCCATAAAGCATCCCACCCAGACCCACTCCCCTACCCTGTCCCTGCATTTCCTATGGCTAATCCTCCTAGCCTAGAGATCCCTGGAGACTATGGGCAATTAGCGTGACCAATCCACCTAACCTGCATGTCTTTGAACTGTGGGAGGAAACCAGAGCACTCAGAGGAAACCCATGTGCAAACTCCAGACAGAGTCGCCTGAGGTTGGATTCAAATCCAGGTCCCTGGCACTGTGAGGCAGCAGTGCTCCCCACTGAGCTACCGTGCCAGCCCTGGTGTCAAATTCTTTAGTGAGATGTACAAAAATAAGGAAGAGTTGAGTTTGCTGCTCTTGGAAGCTCTCTTGAAGTTGATGTAGGGAGAAGTTCATGTCCATCGTAAATCTGTCAGGTCTAAAGCTACATTGTGCCTTCAGGCAAATTCTATTTGCTAGTGGTTGAATTCTCATTACTAAATGTCTTCCCAGAGATGCTGGGAAGTGAACTGTCCTGATAGTTGCTGCAGTCTACTCAATAGGCTTTGTACTTGTATAACATGATTATTTTAGCATAACACACATCCTGTGGGATGAAGCCTTCACTCCAGTAGAGAAGGAGGAGATTTTGGAAGTAGGGCAGCCTTTGGGGCTTTTAATACTTGAGTAGCTCACCTGGTAATCTATCCATACCAGGTATTTTCCGAACTGGTGGACATTAATGACGTTTTCAGTGATGAGGGTTCCACATCAAGCTAATAGTAAATGCAAAAACAAAAATCATCAAATATAAGCAGAGAAATATTCGGCTCACATAAGATTCAAGCTTGGAGTAGTGCTCCACTCAACAAACCATTTGCTGTCTCCTACCAATGAAAACATTCTACCTGCAGATTTTAAAGTAGCTGCATTAATGCTAGTGGAGCCAAGAGTCCTTTTGTTACTATTATACACAGCACAAAGATTACAATTGTTATTAGCAGTTTGAATATATTCACTTTGGTTGATTCAATACCTTACTGACATCTGCACAATTACCTTGGCTCACATGAGACAGTTATGGGCCTCAGCGTGAGAAAGCAGGGTGTAAGCCAGGTCAGCTGTGTTCTTCACTTCAGTAACATTTTTGCAAAGTAGGTTTTGAACCAATCTTCATTCCCGTTTTTTCCCTTGTTTAAATTTTTTTTTGTCATTCACTTGTGGGACATGGGCTAGGCCAGCAATTAATTGACCTTCCTTAGTTGCCCTTGAGAAATGGTGATGAGCTGCCTTCTTGAACGGATGCAGTCTGTTTGCTGTAGATAGACCCACAATGCTGTCAGGGAGGACATTCCAGGATTTTGACCCAGTGACAGTGATATATTTCCAGGATGGCAAGTGCCTTGGACAGATATCTTGCAGGTGGTGGTATTCCTATATATCTGCTGCCCTTGTCCTTCTAAATAGAAGATGTTGTAGGTTTGGAAAGTGATATCAAAAAATCTTTGATGAATTTCTGCAGTTCATTTTGTATGGTACACTTTGATGCTACTGAGGCCAATGGTGGGGTGACAATGTCAGGAGGTGAGTTACTCGCAGCAGTATTCAAAGAACAAAGAACAAATAAAATTACAGCACAGGAACAGGCCCTTTGGCCCTCCAAGCCTGCACCAACATGCTGCCTGTCGCAATTAAAACCCCCTGCCCTTCTGGGGACCGTATCCCTCTATTCCCGTCTTATTCATGTATTTCTCAATATGCCCTTTAAAAGTCACTATCGTATCTGCTTCCACTACCTCCCCCAGCAGCAAGTTCCAAACACCCACCACCGTCTGTGTAAAAAATCTGTCTCGTACATCACCTTTAAACCTTGTCCCTTGCACCTTAAACCTATGCCCCCTAGTAACTGACTCTTCTACCCTGGGAAAAAGCTATTCCTAGGGTCTGATCTACTCTTGTAACCACAGTATTTATATGATGAGACACTCAGTTTCTGGTCAATGGTAACCTCCAGGATGTTGATAGTGGGGGATTCAGTGATGATAACACCTTTGGAAGTCAAGGGCAATGGTTAGGTTCTCTCTAATTGGAGATGGTCATTGCCTGGAATTTTATGATACAAATGTTACTAGCCACTTGTCAGCCTAAACCTGGATATGGTCCAGGTCTCGTTGCATTTGAACAAGGACAGCTTCAGTATCTGAGGAGTCGTGAATGGTGCTGAACACTGTGTCATCGTCAGCAAACATCCCCACTTCTGACCTTATGATGGAGAGAACGTCATTGATGAAGCAGCTGAAGATGGTTGGGTCTAGGACTCTACCCTGAGGAATGCTGCAGAGATGTCCTAGAACTGAGATGACTGACCTCCAGCAACCACAACCATCTTCCTATGTGCCAAGTATAACTCCAATCAGTGGAGAGTTTTCCCCGATACCCATTGATTCCAGTTTTGCTAGGGCTCCTTGATGCCACACGTGGTCAAATGCAGCCATGATGTCAAGGGTTGTTACTCTCACCTCACCTTTGGAATTCAGCTCTTTGGTCCATGTTTGAATCAAGGCTGCAATGAGGTCAGGACCTGAATGGTCCTGGCGGAACTCAAACTGGGTGTCACTAAGCAGATTATTGCTGAGCAGGTGCTGCTTGATAGCACTGATGACAGCACCATCTACCACTTTACTGATGGTAGAAGTAGATGGATGGGGTGGCAGTTGATCAGGTTGGAATTTTCTTGCTTTTTATGTCCAGGATGTACCTGAACAAGTTTCCACATTGTTGGGTAGACCTTGGTTTGGGGAGCAGGAAGTTCTGGAGCACAAATGTTCAGTACTATTGCCAGAATGTTGTCAGGAGCCATAAACTTTGCACTAGCCAGTGCCTCCAACTATTTCTTGATATTGCGTGAAATGAATTGAATTGGCTGAAGACTGGTTCCTGTGATACTGGCGACTGCTGGAGGAGGCCAAGATGGATCACTCATTTGGAACTTCAGGTTGAAGATTGCTATGCAAGTTTCAGCCTTATCTTTTGCAATGAGATGCCGAGTTCTTCCAACATTGAGGATGGCAATATTTGTGGAGCCTCCTCCTCCAGAGAGTTGTTTAATTGTCTGTCACCATTCATGCCTGGATGTGGCAGGACTGCAGAGTTTGGATATGATCAGTTGGTTATGGGTTTGTTAATTCTGTCTATCACGGTATTTGCTGTTTGGCCTGTAAGTAATCCTGTTTGGTGATTTTACAAGGGTGACACCTCATTTTTAGGCACGCCTAGTGCTGTTCCTGGCATGACCTCCTGCTTAGTTGCTTAATTACTGACCCTGCCATGCTAACTGGCTCTATGTGATCTCATAAACATGGGAATAGGCTATATCACACAAGCCTATATCCCAGGCCAATAAATGAAAGTCAGCAAGTTGCACGTATACCTATTCCAATCCTGAGAAATCCACCAAATTAGTCATGGCTGCAAGACTGATTGGCTTAAGTGTAGTTCTCATGAAGAAAGACAAGCTAGAAGACCTATCAATCATTGCAACATCAAGTAGATTGTTAATACCTGTGGATTATTTATTCACAAAAAGAGAGAAGCATTCTCAATTACATGATAAATCTTACAATTTCATCTCTACCTGTATGGAACTATGTTTGAAGTGGTAAATAAATCCTGTGATTTTAATCAACGATCCACATAGTACAGCATTTACTTGAAAAGAGTAGACAAACAGGAGGCTGGAAGAACACAACCGGCCAGGCAGCATCTGGAGGAAAGGATATCTGTTCTTCTGAAGGTAGTTCAGACACCACGAAAATTTGACACTATGGTTGCCTAACATGACAACACTGCATCTCCTCCAACCTAGTCTATAGCATCCGGTACTCCCAATGTGGTCTTCTCTACAGCGGTGAGACCAAACGTAGACTAGGTGACCATTTTGCCAAGCATCTCTGTCTGGCCCATAATGGCCAGCCTGACCTCCCAGTCACTTCCCATTTCAACCACCTACCCCACACCCCTTCCGACATGTCCATCCTCGGCCTCATCCAGTGTCACAGCAACTCCGAACGCAAGTTTGAAGAACAACACCTTATCTTCCACCTGGGCACCCTACAGCTTGGAGAACTCAACATTGAGTTCTCCAATTTCAAATAACCTTCCCACCCATCTCCCGGCTTCCCTTCCAGACCCCCTCTTTCCTTCCATTCCATCTTCTGACCCACCCTTCCAGCCACCAACTGGATTCATCCCTCCCATTGACCAACCAGGTTGTACCTACTACCAGTGTCTACCTATCACCACCTTTCCACCTCCACCCCTAACCCCCCTTTATCTGCAGCTGCCCCTCCCCCACATCCAGTCCTGAAGAAGGATAATACCGAAAACATTGACTGCACCTTTCCAGACAGGCTGATTAGTCATCAGGAAAATGTTGCTGAACAACTTAAACGATGTAAGTCTAAATATGGTGCCAGTGTCACTAAAGCTGGCTGTCACCAAAGCAGCAACAAAACAAGATGAGATATCACATCTATGTATATTGGTTATGCAATCACAAAATCAGAAAAGGGTGATCAAGAAGTCATCTACTACTAAAGATAAAAGGTACTGCAGATGCTGGAGAATCCGAGATAACAAGCATGGGGCTGGATGAACACAGCAGGTCAAGCAGCATCATAGGAGCAGGAAAGCTTGCCGTTTCGGGCCTAAACCCTTCATCAGAAATGGGGGAGGGGAAGAGGGTTCTGAAATAAATAGGGAGAGAGGGGGAGGCGGATAGAGGATGGATAGAGGAGAGGATAGGTGGAGAGGAGGCAGACAAGTCGAAGAAGCGGGGATGGAGCCAGTAAAGGTGAGTGTAGGTGGGGGGGTAGGGAGGAGATAGGTCAGTCCAGGGAGCACGGACAGGTCAAGGGGGCGGGATGATGTTAGTAGATAGGAGATGGG
>JAHRHZ010000012.1:72643970-72705106 GCA_024137785.1 Ginglymostoma cirratum | reverse complement strand
ATGTGGAAAGTCTTCTTGGGGCCTGGGATTGGGGTGAGGGAGGAGGTGTGGGGGCAGGTGTAGCACTTCCTGCGGTTGCAGGGAAAAGTGCCGGGTGTGGTGGGGCTGGAGGGGAGTGTGGAACGGACAAGGGAGTCGCGGAGGGAGTGGTCCCTCCGGAAGGCAATCAGACCCCACCACCAAAGACATCTTTCCCTCCCTACCCTTATCTGCCTTCCGTCAAGCTTTCCTGCTCCTATGATACTGCTTGGCCTGCTGTGTTCATCCAGCTCCACACCTTGTTATCTCGGATTCTCCAGCATCTGCAGTACCTATTATCTCCATTAAAATTCTGGGGACTTAGGTTCGAATTCTGCCACGGCAATAGTGGAATTTGAATTCAATAAAATATCCTGGAATTAAAAATCTAATGATAACCATGAATCCATTGTCGATTGTTGGGGAAAAAAACACACTTGGTTTACTAATGCCCTTTAGGGAAAGAAACTGCCATTCATACCTGGTTTGGCCTACATATGACTCCAGACCCACAGCAATGTGGTTGACTTTGAACTGCCCTCTGGGCAATTAAAGATGGGCAATAAATGCTGCTTAGCCAGTAATGTCATCATCCCATTAATGCGTAAAAAAGAGAATATCATAGTGGCTTGCAGGCCAAATTCTATTCCTGCTCAACCCAAAAACTTTGGTTGTGCAACATACATCTGGATAAGGTGACATTCCTCAGAGCTCCTTATCAAGTCATGGTAAGGACTTCCTTGGGAAGCCTCCTTGCCACAATGTGTGATAGCATAGCATGAGGCTTCATTGTGATGGATGTGAGGATTCATGAATTCTTTCAATAAAATTGTGTTATCTTTCTGATACTCCTTACAGGTTATCTGCTGATGGATGTCACATGGAAATTGCTGTGGCTGGAGGCCTTAAGGCCTTCAGTCTACTCCAAAGACACTGTAGAAGAGGACAGCAATTACTACTTTGTCAGCAAACCTGGCAAGGGCAGAAACCTCCAATGGCTGCAGCACATCCTTCAGAGGGAGAATCAGCAAATGAAGATCGACCAATGAGATGGAGGAGAACCCATATCTATAGATTTGCTGTCACTTTTTTCACTTGTCTGATTTTTTTCATTAATTTGAGACATGTACATTGCTGTCTGGCCAGCATTTGTTATCTGTCCCTACTTACCCTCAAAAATATAGTGGTGAGCTGCCTACTTGAGCTGCAGTAGTCCACAAGCTGTAGGTTGACCCACAATGCCCTTGGGGAGAGAATTCCAGGCAATATAGACACTAACTAAGGACTTCCTAGGCCATCATCACCAAATTGATTAGTACTGGAGTAGGACTTGCACTCAAAAAGGCTAGGTGGTGGCATGGTGGCTCAGCGATTAGCACTGCTGCCTCACAGCATCAGGGGCCTGGGTTCGATTCCACTGTCTGAGTGGAGTTTGCACATTCTCCCTGTGTCTGCGTGGGTTTCCTCCAGGTGCTTTGGCTTCCTCCCACAGTTCAAAGATGGGTCATAGGGGGATGGGTCTGGGGGGGATGCTGTGACAGTCGGAGTGGACTTGTTGGGCCAAAAGGCCTGTTTCCACACTGTAGGGGGTCTAAGGTGGCAATCCCATTCCAGTGGCCATCAAGTGCCATGTTTAAAGGGGCAGCTGGAGATCTGTGTAGCATCTCCCAATCCTTGACCAATAAATGTATCCAGGATGCATCTGATGTCTTTTTCTTCAAATCATTACAATTCATGTCCTTTCCACTTGACAAGGATAGCCAGTCAGCCTGAGCAGTGCAAATGTCCACCATCACTGGCTTCTCCCAGGTGCAAGGAGCTATAGAATGCAACCATGGATAACACAGTGCGGAGCTGGAGGAATACAGCAGGCCAGGCAGCATCAGAGGAGCAGGAAAGTTGACGTTTCAGGTCAGGACCATTCTGAAGAAGGGTCCCAACTCGAAAAGTCCAACTTTCCTGTTCCCCCGATACTGCCTGGCCTGCTGTGCTCCTCCAGCTCCACACTGTGTTATCTCTGACTGCACCATCTGCAGTTCTTACTATCATAGAATGCAACCATGTTGCTTTGAGAGCACCTACTACTACCTTGCTGAGTTCATTAACAGAAAGGGCTTCCATTTCATCAATGTTTAAATTACATGTGATTATTGACGACAAATTTTGGAGGCCTACACCTTAAACATGGGAACTGCTATGACTCTGAAATACTAGGGGTCTCATGGGTTCCCATCTCCTTCCGAGGTTCTTGGACCATACTGGGACAGCTGCTGTGGAGATAGGTGAAACCTCTTCCAAATATGACTTATAACACGTTAGTGAAACCCTGAAACAGATGCAGGACAAAGTGCCATGCTGGTCCCATGTTGATTACAGCCATAAGTTAACATCCCATAGGCTTCCTTAAAATGAAATGTTGATACCTGGACTGTTCTGACAGAGCCTTGCAGGATAGCTCAAAAAGGGTATCCAGCATCATTGTGGTAAGCTGCACCCTTCTTAATGGTGATCAACAGAGCAGAGAATGTCTAAGATGTAGATGGACTGGAGAATTGACACCAATCTTCTGTGGATGCAGATTAGGTTCAGGATCACAACATTAACCATGAAGGCCAGTCAAGAGAACACGACAGAGCAATGCATTGTTGAGTGTGAAGTAACTGATTGAAACGCACTTCCAGGATGAATTAGTTGGGTTTGTAATCCACTTGATTGTTTAAGATTCTGTTGGTAATCTGCAAGCAGCCTTTCCACAGAATAAATGTTATGTGATTCTTGTTATTTCTAGAGTGCCCTGAGAAGAGAATTCCAGGGAGTCCTGTGTGTCACTTCCCATCATGTGTGCTTGCTTGCATAACTCTCTGTTCCTGAGAGAAAGTGGCACTTGGAGTGAGATGGATGTCCTTAGCCCCCATCTCACCTTGTCATTAATGCTGAGCAACAATGACCAGAGAAATATAATGCATGAACAAAAACAATGTTGCTGGAAAAGCTCAGCAGGTCTGGCAGCATCTGTGAAGGAGAAAACATAGTTAACGTGTCGGGTCCGGTGACCCTTCCTCAGAATATAATGCATATCTGGCATGTGCTAAGTGTACCACACCTTCATCATGGTCACGAATCAGTTGATGGACCCAGAAAAATCCATGCATTGCCAGAGTTAGCATGGTTCTCATAACATTGGTAGATTCCTCTACCTTTGATACAGCTTATCAACTGCCTCTGATAAACCTCTCCAATAATCCTGTGCATGTCTGTGAATTTTGGTAAAGTTATTAATGGCTAATAGCAGCTGTCCTCTTCTGTTAGACCGAGCAGGCACCTGGTCTCTTGCAGTCCTCTGAATGCCAACGATCTGGGACATTTCTTCCTTGGCTAGCTGCTGAGATATGTTAGTGACTTGCTCACTAGATTATGTTTCTGGGTCTAATATTGAAAAAATTCCCATAGAGTTGAAAGTCTCCTCCCACCCCATATTCTTCTTGAGCCCTGAGGAGATTTCCTTGAAGCTGGCACCAGGTAGGCAACTCAGTCTTCAGAACTCACACTCATCACTGCAGAACAGTCATTATCTTCTAATGATATTGTCCCTGCCACTATTCCATTCCTTCTTCCTTCCCTCACTTGAATGTCTCCCAGTGCCATGATGCAGCGGCCAGTTTGCTCATCCTCCATGCAGCCCCCACTCTCATTTGCACAGTTTGCAAGATCCTCATGACTGCTGGACAATTGCAGGGGCCTAGACTCCTCAAATGCTACCCTCTGGCACCCCCTACCTGACTCACCTGCTGTGACATACTTCTTCCCCTGACTAAATTTGAATGATCTCATCTAAGGGGTGTGCCTGGAGGAAAGTGACCAGACAACTTTCCCCTTCCCTGATGTTGCACCTCTGGCTCCTCAACTCAGATTTAAGTTTCTTGAGTTACAAAGACTTACTACAGATATTTTTGCCCTAGATCACCTTGGATGTCAAGCAGGTCCCACATGCTGCAGTAGCAGCACATCATCAGTCCTACTATCACCATTTATTTTATTGAACAAATGATTGAATGAATTAATCTAGTATCACGCTCTGTACACTTGAATATTGAATATTTTATTTTACTTAATTATTTTACTTACACTCTGCTATCAGTTGTATATTTAACAAGCTATCTTTAAGCAAAAGAGAGAAGAAAGGAAGGCTAGAGACCTAAATACAAATTAACAACTTTACTTTCACTTTAAAGACAAGAGATATTCATCATTTGGCTGCTTTCCCTGCACTCAAGTTATGTCATGATACATGCCATCACTCTCTTGCTGGTCATAAGGCAGTTTGGTCTCTCAATCACAGGCCTTTTAACCCCTACTTCTCACTTTTCACTCTACAGACTTTACTTCTCGCAGTGAACAATGCTTAAGTTACCTTTATCAGCTCTGTACAAAAATTCCCACTTCAAATTAAATTCTCAGATGTACTCAAATAAAAGCAAAACACTGCAGACGCTCGAAATCTGAAATAAAAACAGAAAGTTTTAGAGAAGCAGGTCTGGTAGCACCTGCGGAAAGAGCACTTGCTATCTCAACAGAGTTAACTTTTTGAGTCCAATGACTGCTTCAGAAAATTCCAGATAAATTTCTGTTGCAGCCAGACAGAGTGTGTCCCTTGCCCTGATGAGAAAGAGTCTGCAAAGGGAGCTAGATAGGTAAGTCAGTGGGCAAAAAAAATGACAGATGGATTGCAATATGAGACAATGTGAATTTGTCTATTTTGGCAGGAGGATTGTAAAAACTACTCTTGTTTAAATGGAGAAAGATTGAAAAAGTCTCTGGTACAGAGTGATTTAGATATCCTGATACATGATTCACAAAGAAGTAGCAAGCATGCACAACAAGTGTTTAGAAAGGTAAATGGAATGCTATCATTTATTGGAAGGAAAATGGAATATAAAATCAGTTACATTTTTCCATGATTTCAAGCGATTGTGATGAGGCGACATCTGGAGTACTGTGTATGGTTGTGGACTTCTTACTAGAAAAAGGATGTAATAACATTACAAGCTGTTCAGTGAATGTTCACTTAAATCTAATTGAGACTAAGTGATCTAAGTGATCTAATTGAAACAAGTAAAATTCTAAGGAGAATTGACAGGGTGAATTATTGCTATATCCAGATCCCAGAAGAGATATCCCAAGTTATTCCAACAGCAGATACAAACACCCCACATCAGAAAGCTCCTGTGTAAGGAGGGATGAATTGGTTCATTTCTTTATTTTTGCGCTCCCCTTCTCCCCCTCCCCCCCCCCTCCTGATTTGGTCACAACAGGGTTAACTTTAGATGGGTCCCTTTCTTTCTGCTAAAAGACTCCCATTGAATCCTTAGACCATAAACATTGGAGCATGTGGGAGTGTACACCCCGAGGGGGGACAGAAACTCAGGAGGCAGGCAGGGTTCAGGCAGGCGGAAAATGTTTATTCAGGCACAGACTGGTTAATGCAGGGAGAGGGCCAAAGGATCTTCCCCGAATCTGGCCTCAACATGAGAAAGCTATTTCTCCCTTAATCTATATCGGAAGAGAGATCAATGGCAAATTCTGAATATTACAGTGAAAATATAGCATTTATACATTTTCTGTTACAGAAATCAAATACAGCATAGTCACTGTCCTTCCCTCTTAATCCATACACCCAACCCATGGGACTCCTAATCAATGATCGACATTCCTATGGACAGCTCCACATTCCCATGGTTTTATAGTATTTACCAGACTTTCTAATCATTAAGCCTTGGGATCTTTCTCTGCATTCTGATGTTACTGGCTACACTCCTTCGGATCTGTGTCAGGCTGCTGATCTCTAAGGACAGTGTGAATTCTATTATTCATTGTACTACTTGTTCTTTCTTTTATCAAATTCAGCCATCCCTCTTATATTTCCCACTGTCCTAATTATGTAAAAATACAAAAGGCAGTAAGTTCTAATTAACTGCTATAAGGTTAATTTCTATTATAAAGTTAGTTATAAAATGTAAAGTTGCACAGCTACTGCTACTGTTAGCACTTTGTAATTAGTGGGTCGTGAACAACCTATCTTGCTCAGGGCATAAGATGTGTTGTTTCCAAAGGCTAATTAATTTTCACATCTAGGTTTAAATGCTTTTCCCCTAATGTTTGTATTATACTTTGGTTAAATGTAAAAACCACTTCTGTGATTAAGGAATTTTTAACTAGATTCTATTTAATATTACAGATAGTTTCAAAGAAGCAACTATTTACTACAAAGTAACTTTAGCTGTTGTCTTTGCAGCTGCTTAGGGAGTTAATCTTGGCTGGCTCATGGGCTGAGACCTGCACTTTTCATTAATGAGACTGGAACTAATCATTTGTATGCTCTTAGGCATTCTCTTTTCAAAACTGTCTTGGATGGTTGGTGGTAAGGCTCTTTTGTCAACCTTGGAGTAGTCTTGTTCTAAGGTAATATTGTGCTTCATTTAAATGTTGGAGCAGACAGTCCCATTTTGTTTTAACCCTTGTCGTCCATTTTGTGCCTTTCAAACATGGGCCACTTTGGTGTAAACAAGTATAGGTCACTTTGTATGAACAGGCACAGTTGACCCCTACAGAGCAGAAGTAGGCCATTCAGCCCATCAAGACTGCTCCAGATAATGTATGAACTGATCATCTTCAAATAGGGCAGGATGGTGGCACAGTTGTTAGCACTGCTGCCTCACAGTGCTAGGGACCCAGGTTCAATTCCAGCCTTGGGTGACTATCTGTGTTGAGTTTGCACATTCTCCCTGTGTCTGCATGGGTTTCCTCCGGGTGCTCTGGTTTCCTCCCACTGTCCAAAGATGTGCAGGTTAGGTGGATTGGCCATGCTAAATTGCCCGTAGTGTTCAGGGATATGTGGGTTATAGGGGGATGAGTCTGGGTGGGATGCTCTGAGGTTTGGTGTGGACTTGTTGGGCCAAAGGGCCTGTTTCCATACTGTAGAGATTCTTAAAAAAAAAATCCACTTTCCTACCTTTTCCCCATAACTCTTGATTCCCTTGCCTGTCTTAGGCTTGAAACTACTTAATAACCCAGCCTCAATAGCATTCTGTGGTAAAGCATTTCACAGATACACAACCATCTGAGAGATGAAATTCCTCCTCACGTCTGTCTTAAATGTGTGACACCTTATTCTGAGATTATACTGTCTGGTCCTGGACTCTCCCACAAGGGGAAACAACCTTTCCACATCTACCATGTCAAGTCCTTCAAGAATCTTATATGTTTCAATACATTTGCTTCTCATTCTTCCAAATTCCAATGAAGACATACCCATTCTATTCGATTTTTCCTCATAAGACTGTCCCTCCATTCCTGGTATCGGCAGAGTGAACCTTGCTTGAACTCCCTTCAATGCCAGTATATCTTTCCTTTGATAAGGGGCCCAAAACTACTTGTAATATTCCACCTGTGGTCTGACTAGTGCCATGTACAGTTTTGGCAAAACCTCCCTCCTTTTACATTTCATTCCCTTTGAAATAAAGGCCAATATTCCAGCCTGAAAATGCCCCCCTTATCCCAACTACCTGGCTTCTGCTGATTAGCCAATCCACTATCCATTCTGATGTTCTACTTCCAACTGCATGAGCTCTTATTAAGTAATCGCATGTGTGATACCAGGCTTTCTTGAGTTAACAAAAGAGTAACTTCATTAGTTACTAAGCACAAGAAAAAATAACAATGCAACATGCACACACAGATTTAAAAAGGTGAGTCCCCAAAAAATAGAAGATAAAGAAAGATGTACAGATCAGCCTGAGTCAATCATGAAGAGTAGACAGTGAAATGTCGCCAAATACTAGTGGCAGTTGAATAGTCAATCTCAAGATTCTTGGTTTTGCAGTGATTGAAATTGATTTGTCCTGGTTCCTTTTGATAACAGCTGGCTGACAGTACTCAGAGTGTGAGTCTGTCCTAGCCTATCTTTACCTGCATTTCATGGGTGTATAATAGCTGTTCTTAAATCTCTGACATTCAGAGGGTGTATGCATACATGTACACACACACACACACACACACACACACAGTCCCAGAGAGAAGTCCCCTTTAAACACCAGTCCCTATGTATTCTTGAAAGGGGTAATCGCAAATATGCCCCTTGGCCAGGCTGCAAGCTTGTTTTAACCATCATGTTTATAGAAGGGTCCAGACCCGAAACGTCAGCTTTCCTGCTCCTCTGATGCTGCTTGGCCTGCTGTGTTCATCCAGCTCTACACCTTGTTATCTCAGATTGTCCGGCATCGGCAGTTGCCACTATCTCTGTTGAAATTTAAATGTTTGACATAATCAGGCTAATGATCTGTCACATCATAATATGCAAAGATATTTCTCTTTATGGGAGAGACTGGAAATAAAAGTCACAGTTTAAAATAAAGGCTGTTTTGTGTTCTCAATTTCACATTCTCATATCCACCTGGTAACCCTTTATTTCCCCTGCCTAACAAGAGTATATCCACCATAACAAGCATGGGGCTGGATGAACACAGCAGGTCAAGCAGCATCATAGGAGCAGGAAAACTTGACGTTTCGGGCCTAAACCCTTCATCAGAAATGGGGGAGGGGAAGAGGGTTCTGAAATAAATAGGGAGAGAGGGGGAGGCGGATAGAGGATGGATAGAGGAGAGTATATCCACCGTTGTCTTAAAATTACCCAATGATCTTGCTTCCTATGCCTTCAGAGGCAGGAAGCTGTATAATTTTCTGAGGGAAAAATTTCTTCTCATCCTTGTCCTGGATGGGCAACAACTAATTTTAAAACAGTGTCCTCTAGTTCTGCACTGACCCACAACAGGAAACATCCTTTCTAAATCCACCTTGTCAAGACTGTTCAGGATGTTATATTCTTCAATTAGGTCACCCTCACTTTTCCAAACTTCAATGGAAACAGGCTCAACTTGCTCAGCCCACACTCATGTGACAACGCACTTCCAGATATGAACCTAATCAATCTCCTCTAAACTGCCACCAGTGCATTTATATCCTTTCTTAAGTAAGGAGACCAAAACTGCACACCGTATTTCATATGTGGTCTCAAGAATGTCCTGTAAAACTGAAACATAACATCCATACTTTTGTGTTTAATTCCTCTCATCAATAAAAATTAGTATCCCATTAGCCTTCTTGATTAGGTGCTCTACCTGTACATGAACATTTTGTGACCACAACACCAAGATCCCTCAGCACCTCAGAATTCCGCAAATGTTCTCCATCCAAGTAATACTCTGTTCTTTCAAACTCCTTGCCATAGCAAACAACTTTACATTTTCTTACCTCATAGCCTATCTGCCAGATTTTTACTTTCTAACCTATCCTACCTATATCTGTCTGCAACTTTCTTATATCTTCTTCATAAGGTGCTTTTCTACCTATCTTGGTGTCATCTGCAAATTTAGCCACCATCTTTCTCTCCCCTCATCTAAGTCATTGATGTAAATTACAAAAGGTTGAGGCCCTAGCATAGACTCCTCTAGGACTCATCACATCCTGCCAATCAAACAAAGACCTATTTATGCATACGCTTTGTTTTCGGCCAGCCAGACAATCTTCATTCGATGCTAATGTGTTACTTCCTACATCATAAACGTTTATTTTCCACAATGACAATGGATGTGGCACCTTATTAAACGCCTTCTGGATGTATGTCTGCAAGCTCCCTGTTATCTACGACACTTGTTAATCCTTCAAAGAATTCCAATGATTCGGTGAAATATAATTTCCTTTTGACAAAACCATATGGACTCTACCCGATTACCTTGAGTTTTTCTCGGTGCACAGTTATAATCTCTTTAATGGCCAATTCCAACACCTTCCCGAGACAGGTGTCAAGCTAACTGGAATATAGTTTCCTGTTTTCTATCTCCTTCCCTTCTTGAGTAGTATATTTGCCACTGTACAGTCTGATAGAACCTTTTCTGAATCTAGGGCATTTTGGAAAATTAACACCAACATCTGTTACCTGATTTGCAACCTCGTTTAAAAGCCTAGGATAAAGTTCATTCATGCAGACTTGTCAGCTCACAGGTGCATCTGTTTGCGTAGAAGCACGCCCCTCATGATTGTAAATTTACTAAGTTCCTCTTCCCCTTTCACCTCCTGATTTATAGCTATCATTGGAATGATTTTTGAATCCTCCGCAGTGAAGTCAGAAGCAAAATGTTTGTTAATTTCATCTCCCATTTCTATATTATTTACTATCAACTCCCCATTCTCAGTCTTGAGACAGGGACTAACACTCACTTAATCTACTCTTTTTTTTTAAATACCTGTAGAAACTCTAGTTATGTTTTCACATTCCTAACTACCTTTCTCTCACAACATATTTCCTCTGATTATCCTTTTACCAACATTCCACCATTCTTCATTTTCTGACCAATCAACTGACCTACGTCTCATCTCTGCATAGCCACAGCTGTGTTGAGGGAGGACACATCAGAGGAATCTTGCATTGAGGCATTATGGATGGAGCTCAGGAATAGGAAGGGTGAAATCACAATGTTTGGAGTTTTCTGCAGATTTCCCAACAGCCCACGGGAGACAGAGGAACAGGTTTGTAGTCAGATACTGGAAAGTGTGAAAAAAGCAGAGTATTTGTGGTGGTTAACTTCAACTTTCTCCTTATTGACTGGGACTTCGTTAGAGCCAGTGGCTTAGATAGAGAACAATTTGTTAGATGTGTCCAGGAGGGTGTTTTGAGACAGTGTGTTGACAATCCAACCAGAGAGGAGGCCGTACTAGTCTTGGTATTAGGGAATGAGCCAGGACAGGCGACTGATGTTTCAGTAGGAGAGCTTTTTGGGCTTAGTGACCATAACTCCATAAAGTTTTGAGTAGTCATGGACAAGGACAAGATTGGCCCTCAGATGACGTGCTTAATTGGGCAAGGGCCAATTATACCCAAATTGATTGGTTTATTTTATTGCCACGTGTACTGAAATACAGTGCAAAGCTTTGTTTACAAGTGGTACAGGTGGATTAGCAAGAAAAGGATGTATAGAACGAAAAGACTTAGAGGCATACAGGTTGCAATGGTAGTTACATTATTTGAGGCTAGAGAGTCCATTCAACAGTCTGATAACAGTCAGAAAGAAGCTGTTCCTGAACCTGATTGTGAATGTGTTTAGGCTTCTGTATCTTCTGCCTGACAGAAGAGGTTGTAGGGGATCATTATCAGGGTGCGATGGGTCTTTGATGATGTTGGTCGCCTTTCCGCGTCAGCGAGACGTGTAAATAGATTCCATGGATGGAAGGTTGGCTTCCGTGATGGTATGGGCTGTGCACACCACCTTCTGTAGTTTCTTATGGCCCGGGCAAAGTAGTTGGCATAACAGGCTGTTATGCCCCGGACAGTACGCTTTCAATGGTGTATATTTGGAAGTTGGTAAGGCTCCTTATGGACATGCCAAATTTCCTGAGCCGCCTGAGGAAGAAGAGGCTTTGGTTGTACCTTCTTGACTGTTGCGTTTACATGGGAAGCCCAGGACAGGTCGTTGGTTAAGTCCAGGACAGGAACTGGGGAATGTGGATTGGGAGCAGTTATTTGAGGGCAAATCTACATCTGGCATGTGGGAGGCTTTTGAAGACCAGTTGATTAAAGTGTAGGACATGCATGTCCTGCAAAGCTGAAGGATAGGAATGGCAGGATTCAGGAACCATGGATGACAAGGGAAATTGTAAGCTGAGTCAAAAGGGAAAAGGAAGCAGATGACAGGTCTAGGCAGCTACAAACTGACAAAGATATTGACGAGTATAGAGGAAGTAGGAAGTAACTTAAACATGGAATTAGGAAGGCTAAAAGGGGCTGGGAAATATCTTTAGCAAACAAAGTCAAGGAGAATCCCATGGCTTTTTAGGCATATATTAGAAGAAAGAGGGCAGCAAGAGAAAGAGTAGGCCCACTCAAGAACAAAGGACATGACTGATGTTGAGGTCAGGGATGAGCTTGTGAATATTCTAGAGAATGTCAATATATTGAAGGAAGAAGTTTTGGGTATCCTAAATTGCATTAAAGTAGACAAGCCCCTAGGTCCAGATGGGATCTATCCCAGGCTGCTGCGAGAAGCAAGGGAGGAAATAGCTAGAGCATTAGCAGATATCTTCACAGAGATAGTAGGAACTGCAGATGCTGGAGAATCTGAGTTAACAAGGCGTAGAGCTGGATGATCACAGGAGGTCAAGCAGCATCAGAAGAGCAGGAAAGCTGAAGTTTTGGGCCTAGACCTTTCTTCAGAAATGGGGGAGGGGAAGGGGATTCTGAAATAAATAGGGAGAGAGGGGGAGGTGGATAGAAGATAGATAGAGGAGAAGATAGGTGGAGAGGAGACAGACAGGTTAAAGAGGCGGGGATGGAACCAGTAAAGGTGAGTGTAGGTTGGGAGTTAGGGAGGGGATAGGTCAGTCCAGGGAGGACGAATAGGTCAAGGGGGCAGGATGAGGCTAGTAGGTAAGATATGGGGGTGGGGCTTGAGGTGGGAGGAGGGGATAGGTGGGATGAAGGACGGGTTAGGGAGGCAGGCACAAGCTGGGCTGATTTTGGGATCTGGTAGGTGGAGGGGAGATTTTGAAGCTTGTGAAGTCCACATTGATACCATTGGGCTGCAGGGTTCCCAAGCGAAATATGAGGTGCTGTTCCTATAACCTTCGGGTGGCATCATTGTGGCACTGCAGGAGCCCAGGATGGATAGGTTGTCTGGAGAATGGGAGGGGGAGTTGAAATGGCTCGTGACTGGAAAGTGCAGTTGTTTAGTGCGAACCGAGCGTAGGTGTTCCGCAAAGCGGTCCCCAAGCCTCCGCTTGGTTTCCCCGATGTGGAGGAGGCCACAATAGGAACAGCAGATACAGTATACCACATTATCAGATGTGCGGGTGAACCTCTGCTTGATGTGGAAAGTCTTCTTGGGGCCTGGGATGGGGGTGAGGGGGGAGGTGTAGGGGCAGGTGTAGCATTTCCTGCAGTTGCAGGGAAAAGTGCAGGGTATGGTGAGGCTAGAGGGGTGTGTGGAGCGGACAAGGGAGTCACGGAGAGAGTGGTCAATCATACAGTATACACGGAGAGAATGATACCTTCACATCATCTTTGACCACAGGAGAAATTCCAGCAGACTGGAGATTAGCCAATGTTGTTCCCTTTTTTAAGAAAGGAAGCAGGGATAATTCAAGAAATTATAGGCTGGTGAGCCTGACATCTGTGTTAGGGAAGCTCTTGGAGAAGATACTCAGGGACAGGATATATGCACATTTGGAAGAAAATGGACTACTTAGTGACAGACAGCCTGGTTTTGTATGGGGAAGGTCATGTCTCACCAACCTGATTGAATTTTTTGAAGAGGTGACGAAGATAATTGATGAAGGAAGAGCTGTGGATATGGTTTTTTTGGACTTTAGTAAGGCATTTGATAAAGTCCCACATGGCAGATTGGTACAAAAACTAAAATCACATGGGATTCGGGGTGCGCTGGCTAGATGGATACAAAATTGGCTTAGTCATAGAAGACAGAGGATAACAGTGGAAAGCTGTTTTTCAGAATGGAGACCGGTAACTAGTGGTGTTCCACAGGGATCAGTTTTACGTCCTCTGTTGTTTGTTGTATATATAAATGATCTAGAGGAAAATGTGGGTGGTCAGATTAGCAAGTTTGCAGATGACACGAAGATTGGTGGGGTTGCTGATAGTGCCAACGATTGTGAAAGGATACAACAGGATATAGATAGATTGGTCACTTGGGCACAGAAATAGCAGTTGGAATTTAATCTAGACAAATGAGAGGTGATGCATTTTGGAGAATCAAATTTAGGTGTGAATTATACGGTAAAGAACCCTTAGGAACATCAACATCTGACGGATCTGGGCATGCAGGTCCGCAGTTCCCTAAAAGTGGCAACACAGGTGGCCAAAGTGATTAAGAAGGCACATGGCATGCTTGCCTTCATCGGCTAGGGCATGGAGTACAGGAGTTGGCAAACCATGTTGCAGCTAAATAAAATCCTTGTTAGGCTGCATTTGGAGTATTGTGTGCAGTTTTGGTTGCCACAAGTGGAAGCCTTGGAGAGAGTGCAGAGAAGGTTTACCAATATGTTACCTGGTCCGGAGGGCATTGGCTATGAGGGAAGGTTAAAAAGATGAGGATTGTTATCACTGAAAAGATGGCAGTTGACAGGAGATGTGTCAGATGTCTACAAAATTATGAAAGGCATAGATAAGGTGGATAGTCAGAGGCTTTTTCCCAGGGTTGAAGTTTCAGTTACGAGGGGGCACAGTTTCAGGGTCGGGGGGAGGTTTAAGGGAGATATGCGAGGAAAGTTTTTCACACAGAGAGTGGCAGGAGTCAGGAACGCACTGCCAGAAGAGGTGGTGGAAACGAGCACATTGGTGACATTTAAGAGGAATCTGGATGGTTACATGAATAGGGAAGGAATAGAGGGATATGGACCAAATAAGGGGAGAACGTTTGTTTTTAGATTATCAGGGCATGATGATCGGCACAGGCTTGTGAGGGGGGGTGGTGCGAAGGGCCTGTTCTTGTGTTGTACTTTTCTTGTGTTCTTTTGTATAGGCTTTTCTGTTAAGTTTGATGCTTTCTGAAACTTCTTCAGTTAACAATGGATGCTGCATTCTCTGATCAGAACTTTTCTTTACGTTAGGAATGTGTCTATTCTGAGTATTCTGAAATATCGCCTTAAATACCTAACACTCTGTTGATCTACCCCCTAGCCTGTTATGTCAGATCACGTCAGCTATTCCTGCCCACATAATTGCCCTTACTTAGATTTGAAATACTAGTCTTACACACATTCTTCACTCTTTCAAACTGAATTCAAAATTTGATCATATTGTGGTACCTCAGGGTGTCTTAACACCAAAGTCATTAATTAATCCTGTCAGATCACACAATACCAAGTTGAATATAACAGGCTCTCTGGGCAATTCCAAAATATGTTGCTCTAAGAAGCTATCTTAACAGCATTCTATGAAATCCTCATCCAGCCTATTACTATCACTCTGATTTTTTTCAGATTATTCGTAGATTAAAGAGACACAATTACCCTACTCATGGAGTCTGACCAATCCAGGTATGATTGAGAATGTTAAACAAATACTGACCCTACAGGATAAAGAGAATCTGTGACTTTGCCTAATATTTTCTCATTTACTTTCCTTATGTATTTTGAACTTTGCAGATAAGGTCATAGAATCATAGATTCACAGAATCATTCAGGGAAACAGACCCTTTGGTCCAAGCAGCCCATGCCAACCATAATCCCAAACTAAACTAGTCACACCCGCCCACTCCTGGCCTATATCTCTCCAAACCTTTACTATTCATGTACTTACCTGAATGTCTTTTAACTGTAATCATACCCACATCCATCACTTCCTCATGGGAGTTCATTGCACACATGAACCATCCTCATGTCTTTTTTTAAATCTTTCTCCTCTCACCTTAAAAATGTACCCCCTCATTTTGAGATCCCCATCCTAGGGAAAAGACACCTACAATTAACTCTATCCATGACCCTCATTTTTTAATAAACTTCTATAAAGTCACCTCTCAACCTTCTACGCCCCAGTGAAAAAGTCCCAGCCCATCCAGACTTTATTTACAACTCAAACCTTCCATATCTAGCAACATCCCAGTAAATCTCTTCCGAACCCTCTCCAGCTTAATAATATCCTTCCCACAACTGGGCGACCAAAACTGGACACAGTATTCCAGAAGAGGCCTCACCAAAGTCCTGTACAACCTCAACATGACTTCCTAACTCTTATATTCAAAGGACTGCAATACCTCACATTATCCAGATTGAACTCCATCTGACATTTTTCAGTCCATTGATCCATTTGATCAATATCCCTTCGTAATCTTAGAAAACCTTCTTCATTGTCTACCGTGCCACCAATTTTAGTGTCGTCCACAAACTTAGTAACCATGCCTTCTATGTTCCCATCCAAACCATATTGGTGGTAACAGGCCTCCAGTCTGAAAACAACCCTCCAGCACCATTCTCTGTCTCCTGCCATTGAGCCAATTAAGTATCCAATTGGCAAGCTTACCCTGAATCCCAAGTGACCTAACTTTACTAATTAGTCTACCATGTGGAAGCTTGTCCAAGGCTTTACTAAAGTCTAAGTAAATAATGTCTATTGCTCTTTGGTAACTTCCTCAAAAAACTCGATCAAGTTTCTGAGACGTGATATTCCTCACGCAAAACCATGCTGACTTTCCCTAATTAATTTTTGCCTCTCTAAATATCTGTAAATATTATCTTCTAAAATCACCTCCAACAATTTACCCATAACCCGAAGTCAGACTCACAGGTCTATAGTTTCCCAGTTGCGCCTTACAACCTTTCTTAAACAAAGGTACAACGTTAGTCCTCTCCAGTCAGTCAGGCACTTCCCATGTAGTTATGGATGATATAAATATTACTGCAAGGGGCCTCACAATTTCCTCCCTTAATTCCCACAAAGTTCTGGGATACATTAGATCAGGTCCAGGAATCTCCACTGCAAGATTTACTCAAGAAGGATGTCTCCTTTGTGTGATGTTATTTAAACTGTGGGATTTAAATGTATAATTTAAAATTAATTAATAATTAAACCTTTTAAGTATTTCTGTAGCAATGGTGATTTCTTTTAAAAACAGTTTTTGAAACTTGGTCTGGGAGTGAATGGGTTTTGTGCACCACTAATAGACTTTTATTAGTTTAGATTATATTGCAACCCAGCACGATAAACATTGGGACCACAAGGTTTGTTAGAGAATATTGGAAACTTTCTTTTTAAACTGAAGGGGAACACCTGTGAGAGAAAATCTTTTAGTTTCGCTTTGACTTCCAGTGGGTAGTCCTATTATATCTTTAGAATAGGATGGCTGTGTAAAAAAGTGCTCCTTAGAAGGAAATGATATATAGTGAATTAGGATACCTAAAGTGAAGAGTTACTGTTAACTCCAGAGCGAAGTGATTAGATAGAACCCAGTAGAGTTACTTAAACCTTAGATGTAGGGTAACTCCAGGAAGAAGCTATCCGCTTCAGTTTTGTTCCTTTCTAAAGTTGAAGTCACAAGTGATTAAAATTACTAAGGTATTAAATACAGGGACGCTGGTGTGACTGCTGTATGAGCTGTGTTTTGCCTCAGGTACTAGCGGTGTGTTCTATTTACAATTCAAAAGCTGTTTCTGTTTTTTGGATTAAAGGGATTATACTTTTATTGGGTGTTTAAAAATCTTCAATTCGTGTTATAAGTAGATGGTGTGGATTCTTCTGTTTCATTGTCAATTCTTTTGTAATAAACTTCCATTTTATGGTTAAAGCAAAATCTGCAGCATTGTACGCTTATGTTTCAGTGGGAGACCACATTTTTAAAACAAAGCAAATCAAGATATAATCTATCAAACTAAGTTCCTGTCTGGGATCAAACTTATCCAGTGATAGCATCAGCTAGGGTCATAACAGTGGCAAGAAAACTGTCAATGAGTCTTTGATTCTCTCAAGCAGGTTCTGCCAGTGAATCCTATGGTCTGCAATGCTATGACCCAAGAAAGTCATATTACCCAAAGTAGTTGCATGACAAAAAGGCCTAGGTGTATGTCTTTTGCAGGAGCAAAATTCTTTGGTTTGGAAACCCTGTCATCTGCACAAGCCAACTGATCCAATGCAGAACATAAGACATTAGCTGCGGGATTCGATATCCTGCAATTTCACACATGGTTACTTGACAAAAAATTGACCATTGAAACAGATCACAAACCAGTGGAAATTTTATGCAAATGATATGCGTAGCATGTCACCCTGATGATGTAAAAATCTCATATTCCATTTTACCTTGGATCACTTGAAGCATGGAATTCTACTGGAAGCATGCTTCTCTGATCTAACAATAGCTTAGACAATTATATGCCTGAGGAATGTAATGTTTTTACATAATATTTGGAATAAATTTCTGCTGGCTTCTTCAACACTATGATATCCATTATGTCATAGGAGGATAACACATGTGAAATAACTTGTCAGAGGCCAACTTGACTATTTCTTTCAGCCGGTCACTGGGCTGTAGAATTCTCTTTCCCCTGAGATTGAGTCACTGAATATTTTGAAGGCTGATTTAGACAGATTCTCGGTTGAAAAGGAGACAAAATTTATAGAAGCCAGGCTGAAAGTGGAGTTGAGGTCACAATCAGGTGAGCCATGATCTTACAAAATGGGACTGAATGCCTTACTCCTGCACTTATTTCCCATATTTGTCTGTATTAAGTTAATGACAATAAACACGTGACCCAGGTCAATAGCCATTATTTACAAAGTACCCATCATAGCTTTATGATACAGCAATCCATGGTGCCCATGTATTTGTATGATCACATAAATTGTGCAGATGAATGTTTAGAGATCATTGGTACTAACGGAAATCTTAATTGATGAAGTAATTTAAAAATCCCAAACTGTAGCAGAAAGCAAGTACAATGGGGCAATACATGTCTCAATGAGAATTAATATAGTGTGTATCATTAAGATGTTTAAGCAAGAACTATGCTGTGTGGAATTTTCAGCATCATACATCTCCATACAGTCTAGCAACTATGTCCGAGTTAATGAATATCAATTACACCATACTGCTGGGATTCAGCTTTCAAGGATAACTTGAGTGAATAAAATTGATACACAATTACAAGTCTGTGGTCCAAGGCTCTTCAGAAATGATTTTATAGCTGGTTGCAGTATCAGATTTCAAATTGTGTAGCATTGTGACTACATTTGTTATGTACTTTCTGTTCAATCTTGTTTGGTTAGGAGACTGTTGCCACTTTTAAGTAAGTGACTGGCAATGGGATGGGCTGACAAAGATGATAAGTCTGCACTGGTGAATGCTGAGCAGGATCTGAATGAGTAAGACTCCAATTTTTCTGACTTGAGTAAATAAAATCCATTTGTAAGGTTCTGTCCTGCCAATGTGGCTTTACACGCACCATTAACTGATTCAAGTGGGAGGTCTGTGTCATTTGGATTGCCTGATGTATTACAGAATTTCAATAAGCCAGTGCCTCTCTGTCCAGATAGTGTGTATAAAGGGCAAGAACCAGGAGAGAACTGGGGGTTTTGCACATTTCCAGAAGATGCTACAATTTCTTTTATTGGTTTTTTCAGTTGTGATGTTAGTTGTGGGACAGCAACATTGATTTATTCATAAAGCTCTGTAATAAAAGTTCACATAGATTCCTATCAAGGTTTTCTTATAAGTTATGATAAGTAGTTTCAGACTGAGATGAATAGGTGAAGGACAGTATGACTGTGTGAGACGTCTTCGCAAACAATGGTTGATATTGGCTTTGGGGAGCTGTTGATAGATGTCACCCAGCAGTTGTCAGTGGAATAATTTTGATTCCATCAGATTGAGTGGAGGTTGTCATTATTTAGGATCCTGGTTCAGGTTGTTTCATGTCTAGATGCCCAAATTTATAACAATCACTCTCTTGATTAGTGTGTATGTGGCAAATTCTGTTTGGTAGCTAGGTAGCTGGGCAAGAAAGAAATGAATGCAAGTTGTTTTCCTGAATTTCATGTGTTGGACATACAAATGATGGTAATTCTGAAATGATCAATCTGTAAAACATTACAGTGATTAATGAATAAGTTATCACTTGCATCTCTGCAATCCCATTATAGGTGTAAGTAACTTGATCATGTTGAGCAGGAGTTGTCTGACATACCAAGTTGAGTGCATCAGTAATGAGGTGACCAGTCATCTGTTGCTAAATCTAAGCTTTCAAGACAATTATGTTACACTTTTAGTGGATATTGGTAGTACTAATGATTGAATGCTTCTCCATTGAAACTCCCTTAATATTGGGTCAAAAGATTCTCAATGTTCAGTCTCTATCTGGAAAATTAACTGTCTGGCTGGAAGAGTGGTCTTGCCATTATTATCCAATTGATTGGACTCTAAAGATTATCTGATTTAGTCTTTTAATTATATTGTTAGTTTCTATAATAAACCAATTACTCAGAGCAGTGTGGTGAAAAAGGTCCTCCTAGTTGATTGCGAATTGTTGACTGAATTCCTTCCTGAGTGCTTGCTATAAGATTCTTGAGTGCATATCTCCAGTCATCTACGATGTATTGAGCACAAGACCAATTGCTTTCTATTATGTTCACGGTATTTGTGACCTGTGTGCTTTTCACACTGTGCCGGGGTAATTGGATGATATGGCAAATCTGAATATGTTAAATAATACTAACCATCATTGCAAGATGCGTTCCTTTAATTTAAAAAGTGAAATCATTCAAGTCAAAGCCCATGATCCAACACCAGCAGAAAAGAAGGAGCCAAGAATGGAGGAAGCTAAGTAGCAGCCATAAAGCTTAATTAGGTAGTCCCATATGTTTGAGGAAAGACAAAATACTTTCTGTTTTACATAGAGACGTCATACATGTCCTTTTATAGAAGGTTCAGTACCATCCAAACTGAATATCCAGTTGTAACATGTTTTTATTTCCAGTCAAATCAAAAGTATTCCAAACTAAGTAGAAATAAAACACTCTGAATTTACCATCAAAGCCATAACCTTATTTTCCCTATAAGTGCTGATTCCTTTGACACATGCTTCTGGAAAGCATTGTGGTTTGAAGTCAGTGCTGATTGGCAAACTGTGGTCTTCTACTTTTGATTAGAAGAACTGGAAATTGGTTTGGTCTGAGGCTCTATATTTCCTGAGTCTAGTTCCCTCCTAATACTACTCACGCCAAAAGCAGTCAACTGTGTATTCAGCCTTAAAGTGTCTTTTTTAGTTATAGTGCCATGCTTTACTGTTGCCTGAGTGCGAGAAGTTAGGCCGATGACATTTGCAGTTTCCTCAGAATTGAAAGGGCATAAATATGCTGGCTCATGAAATAACTCTTGTTACAACTACAGCCATGTTCTAGAATACAGCAGTGCCGGTACTAGCATTTGGAGTAGTATATCCTCACTGGATTGGATGTGTGATCAAACCAAGAGAAACTGCTTTAAATATACACTTTCCTTTAACAGACAGATAACCCTATAAGGAGACCTGTAATCTGCAGAGCAACAGAATATATCTTATCGCTGATTTTTGTGAATCCAGTTAAATTCAAGCCTGTCAATTCTGCCTATGACAGGTACTACTCAAATTGAAGCTCAGGGTCTGAATTCTTTGGTCACATTTCTGTGAGAGGCTTGGTCCTTTATCTTGATAGGCTCTTTCGCAGGTGCCAATGAAATAGCTTCCCCATCCATGGGGGTGAGCAGTTTTGAAATCATAGACTTTTTATAGCGCAGAATGAGGCTACTCAGGCCATCATGTCTGCTCCAGCTCTGTTATCTAGTCTGGCTCTTTTATCAAATGCCAATCTCCTGCTTTTCCCCATATCCCTGCATATCATTATTATCAGAAAGAAAATATCCAATGCCGTCTTGAATGCTTCCACCACATTTCCAGGCAGTTCATTCCATACCAAAACAAGGTAGACATAAATTTGCCATAATGCAGTTTAATCTGAGGTAAGAGGCTGAGGAGGAGAGTCCTATGTGGTAACTCAGCCAGTGCAGGAATTGAGCCCATACTGTTGGCATCTCTCTGCATCACAAACCAGCCATCCAGTCAATTGAGATAATACAGTGTGGAGCTGGAGGAACACAGCAGGCCAGGCAGCATCAGAGGAGCAGGAAAGTTGGTGTTTCAGGTCGGGACCCTTCTTCAGAAATCACAAATGGCAACTGTTCTGCCCAGAACCGGAAGAAACTACAGAAGGTTGTATGCACAGCCCAGACTATCTGGAAGGCATCCTCCCATCAGTGGAGTCTATTTACACTTCCCGTTGTCACAGATAGGCTGCCAACAGCATCAAATACCTCTCCCACTCCAGTAATGCTCTCCAACAATCTCTTCCATCAGGCAGAAGATACAGAAGCTCGAACACAGGCACCAACAGGTTCTAACAACAGTAGGAAAGAAGCTGTTCTTGAATGACATTATAATTTGTTCCAGATGATCCCAAATTGGCAGCTATTGTTAGTACAGAAAAGGACTGCGAGAACATTCAAGGATGTATTAATTAACTTGTGTGGACATTTTTCAGCAAATGAGTTTCAATACAGATAAGTGTGAGGTGATACCATTTTATAGGAAGAATAATGAGGGTACATACTTCTTGGAAAGTAAACATTCTAAATGGGCAGAGGACCTGAATCATCTGGGATGTTTGTACACAAATTGTGAAATGTTGCAACAAAGTAAAATGTCATTCAAAAAAAATAAACAAGAAGGATAGAACTGAAAAGCAGAGAGCCTTAGCTTGGCTGCACATGGAACACGGAACAATTCTGGTTTCCAAGTGATGAAAAGGATTAGAGACACTTGGAGAAAGTGCTAAAAGACTTTACTAGAATGATATTAGGACTGAGAAACACTGACTGGTATGATTAAACAGGCTGAGGCTCTTTCCTTTAGAAAATAAAAGACTTGGGGTGACATGATAGATGTTTAAGATTATAAATTGGCAACAGCAGATCTAGAGAAGATGCTGCCATTTGTAGGGAGAGTCTGCATTGGCAGAGATGTAAATGTAAAATAATGGATGTAAAATAAGAGAAACTTGTTTCCTGAGAAAGAAGTTAGATTTAGGTTTATTAAGTTTAGAAATGTTGAATTCCACACCAGGATCCCTTTGGTTTTTGCTGTGAAAATTTGATATATGATTTCTGTACTCAGATTTTTGTTTCCTTTTGATGTCTTGATGAATAGAAAGCCTTTGTGAAGCCAGACTCAGGAAGAAAATTGAATGAGCAATGTTGTAATTCTAAGGAAGCAAACGCAGAATGCTGGAAAACCTTGGCAGATTACATAGCATCCATGGAGATAGTCAGGCACAGAGTGTTTCCAAGCTGATAAATGATCATGCCAAAATGTGACTACACCAGTTCCCTTCAGAGATTAACCTTGTGTTGAGTTCTTGAGCAAAATTTATTCTGAACTCTAAACTGCTGTCACGTTCAAATGAGAGTCAGAAAAGCCTGCTACCAGCTCCCAGTTCTGAAGAAAAGTCACATCAGATGCTAAATGTTAACTCTGTGGCCCAGGTGCTGTCAGACCAGCTAAATTTCTCTAACTCTTTCTGTTTTAATGTTAGATCTCCAGCCCTCACGGTACTTTGCTTTTATGATAAGTACTGCACTGTGTGGGAAACAGGCAGTCACTTGTAATATTCCTGAGTTGGCCAATTAATATCAGAGCAAAAAGACGCAGCCCAATTAATAAGTGGCCAATAGAGGCTCTATTGGGGCTTTCTCATGAAAGCAGCAGCCTAGGTTCAAAGAGGGAGAGGGTGTTCCCAAATGGATACGTCCTCTCTTCAAGCTTGCCAAATGTAAAATTTAAGATGACCTTTGTGGCTGGCTATCACTTTGGAGGGGAGGCGAAGGCTGAAAGGAGGAACCTGATTGGCAAACCCAGCTGCAGGGTGCCCTGCAGCAGTTGCTGAACCCAGGAATGCAGGAAGATCTCTATAAGCTTTTTTTTGGACAATTGCCTCCCATTCCTGACTTGTTGCCAGAAGAATGCCTCCACGCAGCTACCCAATCGCTGCTGCTTGCAGAAGCTTGGAAGATGACTAAAAAAATCTTCCTTCATAGGCTTTAGATGACCAGTAATGAGCTCCACAGCTGTTGCATGCAAGTGGGCAGTCTTGCCATTCCTCAGGAGATGGAACCCAGAAATTGGCCAATGGCACTGTTTTTAGTGATGCAAGTAAAAAATCCTTCGTTTCAGATTTCCAGCATTTGTCTTTTTTACTTTTTGTTATTTTACGGAACCATTGCATTGAAGAAGCCAAGATCTTTAGTTTCTGCAGGAAAATTCCTGATATTGCCTTACATATGAAAGATGCTTGGGAGAATCACTTACTGCCCTATCATTTTAAATCTACATTAGTTATTTTTTAAAAGCCATTTTACTGCAAGAAAGGCTCAGGCTGTAAAATCACAAAGTGAACGTTTGCAGACAGAAATCCATTCTTTCCCCTTTACCTGCTCTGTGTATGAGAGTTTGTGTATGTGTTTTGGGTTGTTTAGAGAAATAAACATTTTTTTTCATATTACAAACTATGTGTGTTAACCAGCTTTACATTATCATTCATTAAGTTTAATTTCTAATTAATCAATAATTTTTGGTATTTTAAAGAAAACCAATTGTTACATCTTTCTACTTTAAGAGTAATATAGAAAAAGCATGCGATTAGCTACATATTGAACTGGGCAAAACAATTACAGTTAGGTTGTGACCCGTGGAGTAGTGGGACTAGAGAAAGACAGTGCACTCCTCTCATCTCAGTCATAACAGTATGAGCATCCTTAACATTACACAATGATTACAGTAATGCAAAATATAAATTCATGGGAATTTATATAAAATTCAAACTGCTGATTTAATTAAATAATCAACTGTAGAGATTCATTTGTTTACAAAGAGCATAACGAGTCTTCATTCATCAGCAGATTTTAGAAGACATGAATAAACAGTGATAAGTAGTGCTAGACTTTTGTGTTTTTTGAATACTGAGTAACCAAATTGGTTAGGTAATTTTCTAGTGTACTGAGAAATATTTGATAACTTAAGCCAAGAGAGAACAGGCAATGGGAATTATTGATCACACCAAGAGATTGTTTTGCTGCAAATGACAATTAGGAAAAGCACATTCAAAGTTAATCTGGTAAGAATCTGAAATTCTAAGTACTGTTGGCAAGTAGAAGGGAGAGAATGGCTATTGGAATTAACACATAAAGAGTCAAATTTGCTCCTGCTCCCTTTTAACTGATGCATTATGTAGCTGAGATTGAGTGCTAATGTCATGTTTCATTATATGCAGGAGGAGGTGCTGTTGTTACAGATCAGTAAACTGAATACAGAAAAGTGCAACAAGGGATAATGCATAATGAGAACAAATCTCTTTAGGTATTCCAGTTTTATGTGGTTCCCAATATGGTCCACTTAATGTTCATTTTAATTATTCAACAAGCATTGGCTATTTTAATTTTTTAAAAAAAAACAAGGTTCTTGAACTATCTTTAATACAGTACAGCCACAAGCCACTAACTCTTAATAGACACAATTCTTCTTCAACCTTAGTATGGTGTGGTTGTTTGCACTTTGTTTTCTTTTTGTTTAATACAATATCTAATAAGCTTTTCCTATTGATAAACAGCTCTAAATTATTGACCTAGTAAGTACAGATACATTGTTACAGATATTGGTAGCATTCTATTATTGTGGTGAGGCTAATATTGTCATCGGGATTTTTTCTATGATAAAAATGCTACATCACTGTGAATTGTCATTGTTATGAATGTGAAAAGTGAAAATACATTTATTGTAACACTTTTCACAGCTAACAGATCTCTCAAAGTGCTTCACAGGAAATGAAGCGCTTTTTGAAGTGTAGTCTCTGTTATAATGTAGGAAATGTAACTCCCACTAACAGTATAATGCTAATAACTGGATAATCTACTTTTTGTGATTGATTGAGGACTTAATATTGGCCAGGGCACAGAGAGAATTCACCTGCTCTTCTTCATTATTGTACAATGAGATCTTTTAAATTTACCCAAACTGGCTGATGGGGTATCAGTTTGACGTTTGAAAGACAACACCTTCAAGAGTGTAGTCTGTCTATATTGATTGAAGCAATAGCCTGGATTTCTGTGCTGCCTGGAGTCAGAACCTTTGATTTGGAGGCATGCATGGTACCAACTCAGTTGCAGTTGAAACTGTGGGGTGACTCTGTGGGATTAACTTTCCCTAAGCCGCTGAACGATGTGGGCATTGGGGAGTCTGTTGGGAAAATGCAATGTTTTCCTGCTCCTATGATGCTGCTTGACCTGCTGTGTTCATCCAGCCCCATGCTTGTTATCTCTTATGACAGAAACAAGGCTCTCAATGTCAAGAGAAAGAGTCCAATTCTGCAACTACGTTTTGAAAGACAAGATGAAAATCACGCGAAACAGTGTCAAGAGACCTATTCACATGCTTTTACATGTCATTAGAACTTAATCTCAAATTTTCTAATTTTACTCTACGCTGGTTAGAATCTAGACAGTGACAAGTCCCAACTTGGAAATCAGAGTGGGTACCAGGCAACCTGAGCTCATCACTTGCTTCTCTGGCTCTCCAGCATGGACAGCAGTCACTAACATCTCAGGGCACCCTCAATAGTAGTAACCACCTGTCCTCATTGTCCCCAGACATTGGCATCGGATACATACCAGCCTCATTGCATTATAATGGCACGTCTGACCCACTTACAATACAGTTCTCCACTTCAATGTTGACTTTGGAGCTCAACAACACCTTTCATTGTAATGCTGCTGCCAGGACAGCTTGCATGCAAGGTCAGGCATCCAACTGATGGATTGGACCAGGCTCTATCTCAGAGGCACTCACTTGCTGTCTTAGTTTTAACTCAGTGCTTTTTTGGACTTTCACAACATCTCTGCCTGGTCTTGCCTATTTTTGTTTTGCCCCTTCACCCAGAGCTTAAATGATCACAGTATTCTGTCTTGCAGTTGAATGTGGAGTGTACAATGCAGATACAAAGCCATGCAGTTTGTCATGTTTGTCAGCAGTGATCAGTCAATGAGGTGTACCGCACCATGTTATGTCAATGGTATCCTTGATCTTTATGCCAGCAATGTACATGGTCAACACATTGCATGCACTTCAACCAAATGGCCATGTCTCAAAGTGTAAGGAGAGGTAGTCCTCAGTCACGTCATTGAAACCAGCCTTCAGTCAGAGGTCACCAGCACATTAAATCAAGGGCATTGGTCAATATCGGTCCAGGGTTTGGATCTGGTCAAACAACTGTTTGAGGTGGTGAGGGTCGAGGGACCCATATCTCTACAGTACAGAGAGTGGGTCAGGGACAGCCTTGCAGGTCCAGTTCAATCAGCTTGGGAAGTCGTAATAAGTTAATCAGGGAACTGCACAGGAATCAGTCAGGACTGTCTCATGAAGTCAGTCATGGGGGGTGTGCCAAGGCCATTCTTGGAAGGGTCTGTCCACTGAAAGTGAATGGTAGTTCTCAAGGAACACAGCTTTGGTAGGAAAGCTAGGGAACTTGATTGTAGGGAGTCCAGACAGCATGCTGGGGTACAGAGAGGATAATAATTGTGAAGGGAGGCAACTCAATTCATAAGAGTGGGGTCAATAGACCATGGGAGGGAAATATGGGGGGAGGGTCCATTGACATTGAGCACTACTTAGCTGTGATGAGGGGTCAGGGTTTAGCATGACTACATGGTGTGTTTGGGGCACATGGAGTAAAAGGAGAAATGAACAGCTAAGTAAACACATGGGGAGCAGATGTGGGAAAAATCAAATGTGAAGGGGTTGACAAGGAGGACAAGGAAGGAGGGAATATGAGGAATTGGGGTGGTGACCTGGACTGGGAGGTTGAGTCTGTGACTCATGCTGTGCAGCGTGATTGTTGTTGCCTTTCATCCCCATCCAAATCACACGTACATAATGGAAAAGAAATGGCTGTCACCACACTTGGAGTGGGATGAGTCAGTTCTTCCTTCTCTGAGGTGAGGAGGGATTCCATTTTTGTGGCAAGTGAGACCCTTCAGAGAACAAACAGCTATAAACAGGCAAGTATAAGTGAGCCTTACACATTGACCTACTGTGTCGACTAAATCTTGGCCACAAGCAGTCTTGACCACATCATTCAATATCACAAATCAATCCCACTAATAGTTGTGAGGCATTAGCTATGAATTGTGGTCTAGAAAAATTTACCCTAATTGTCAAAGTAGACATTCACTTTTCAAGGCCCCATAAAATGCACAAAGCTGCTCACTTCACACCTTGGATTATAAAATGTCCACATTATTATCCTATTTGTAATGCTGCCTTTCTTGGGCACTGTGGGAAAACAGGTCCTCATTATTATTGCCACACCCACAATCTACAACAGTACGTATGGAAAAAGGCTTGAGCAATGGACATCTGAATCAGGGCAAAGATGTACAACATTCAGGTACAGGCATCCCATCAGCTCTCTGTTAGGCACTTCCATGTCCCAGTGTTTAAATGTAGCTGCTGACTGGTCACATTATAGTGACTCTGATCACACTGACTCACTGGAACTATCTACAGTGGATCCACAGAAGCTGTGGCCTTCTCCATAGCCAATGCACTGAGGGCTGATATACGAAAGGATGAGGACCACATGTGACTGCAAATTTAGGATGAGCATTAACCTTCAACTGATGTGAAGTCTCCCTATACTCAGACCTGCTCTGATAATACAGCAAAGATTCAGGGGAGCCACAGAAGGCCATACAGATGTGGGAGGGGTAGTGGCATTATGCTCTGTCCAAAGGTGGAAGTCAGAATGTCATGTCATGATGTCCAGCGTACCTGCAATGCAACACTGTCTTCCATTGGGACCAATGGGATGGCCCCTCCATATTAGTGTCGTGCTTGAGGCTTCACACCAATGATGCCACTTGATCCTCAGAATCACTGGTTCAAACGCTAGAGGATGGACAAAGTATGGGATAGATAATTGGGATACATGAGAGCTGCAGCATTGCAATGTTGAGGATGTTCTTCTGATAGGTAAGCACCTTCATCCTACAGTGTAGCAACATTGACCAAAGCAACATAGAAAAGATTTCCTTGGTAATGTCATTCAATTGAGTTGTGTGAAGTCATTTTTCACCAATATAATGCTGCTGAAACCAGCATCCCCTGTCTAATCCCAATTCCAGTTGCAGCTTAATGAATCATTGAATCACTACAGTGTGGAAGCAGGCCATTCCACATGACTCTCCAAAGAACATCTCACCCAGACTTGACTCTGCACCCTATCCCTATAAACTGCATTTCCCATGGCTAATCCATCTAACCTACAAATCCCAGGACACTATGGGCAATTTAGCATGCCAATCCATTTAACCTGCATATCGCTGGGCTGCGGGAGAAAATCAGAGCGCCAAGAGGAAAAGCATACAGACGTGGGGACAGTGTGCAAACGCCATACCAATATTTGCCCAATTTGGAGTCAAACCTGTTGTTGTGAGGCAGTGGTGCTGACCACTAAGCCACTTTACCTGCCCTTTGTTTTGAACTTTCTGTGTGGTTCATGCTGTTTAATCAAAGTTAAGGTTATAAATGCATGGAAGCCTTCACAACATTCAGCAACGCCCCCTTCCCCCAACCCCCCAACCCCCACAAACCCTCATTCAATCATGGCAAGGTTTTATGATAAGATTTTGTGGAAAGGATAGCTATTGCTAAAACAGGATTAAAAAATCATGTAGTGCTACAGATGCCTACCCTTTTTGCTTCATTCTTGTAGTTGCAGCTAAAATGACTTTTGCCCACCTAATTGATGATGAAAAGTGAAAATACATATACAAATATGATAAGGAATTTACAACAAAGAGTCATTCATGCCACGTAGACACCCTCAGAAAGTTTCCTTCTTCCTTTGCCTCTGCATATGTTGAGTCCATTCCTGGGGTCCAACGCTCATTGAAGGGAGCCTGTCCTATGTTGGAGCCTGTTGTCCTTGGACTATTGAGTAAATGACCCTGGGCACATTTGTGGCTTGAAGACCCAGACACACTGAAGGTGTCCCCTCAGCTTGAACTCCCACAGTGTTGAGGGTGGCTGGCAGAGTTGAAGAGAAGAGACTGGCAGCCTATGGAATATCCTGAGAGGAGATTTCTGCAGAGCTTGTGTGTGATTCCTCTCTGGTTGGGTGCCTATTGACTGAGCACCAATAGCTAGAACGATGGAGAGTAGGTCTGTGCACTATCCAGCAAAACCTGAGGGTGCTGAACCTGGCTCTTCATTGTGGTCATCAATATATGTCAAAGACAGCACAATACTAACAGCACTGGTACGGTCCACCAACTTTTAAGTCAGTTTGCCCAATGCCTTTAACAAATTTCCTGCTGCTCCTGTGTCTGACTATGCATTTGGATGAAATTCTTAATGGCTGACCCCATGGGGTCCTCTCCTGCCTGAGACTGAACAGTCTTCTGAGTGCCAACAGTTTGGGATGTTTCTCCCTCAACCAGCTGCAGAGATGTAGCAGTGTTGTGTTCTCCAGAATGTGTTCCTGATATTAATCTCCTGAAAGTGCCCACTGAGGTTTATGTGTCTGAGCTGGTGGAGGGTGCAGGAAGCAGCCTTCCTGATGCATCCTCTGAGAGATCTGAGACTTCTTCCTCAAAGATGCAGGAGGAGGAGGTCTTGGGGGGCTATGCTTTTAAGGGCAGACATTGTGCAGGTGCCATTTGTACCCGCAGGAAACAAAAGAGACAGTGTGAAATAGGAGAAGTTCAGCTATGTTAACGATACATTCACAGTGGTGGCAATTGGACAGCAGGACAACACATGACAATGAATCTTACCTGGTTCCTGGGGCATGGCAGTCTCAACATCACCACATGAGAGGTCTCTATCTTTTCTTATTCAGGCAATGATCCACTCTTCACAGGAGTTGAGTATGTGAGTGTTGGGCACCTCACCACTCAGGTTGTCTCTTTTCACAATAGTGTGAGCCATTTTCTCCTGAAATAAGACAAAGGGAGGGGATTGACTCAATGAAAGTGGCTGACATCACTGTTGGTGTTGATGTAGGTGAGGGGAAAGTGTTGAGGTGTCCCGAGTGAGCGAGTTGGTAGTGCAGAGTGCATGCAGGGTTAGTGAGTTGGAGGCGTTGGGGTTAAGGTGGGTGATAACAATCGAGGGAAGATGCTACATGCAATAGTGAGAGGGTAGATCATGTGTTTGGGTGGGAAGGGGGTGCAGAAGCAGAGATAAAGTAAATGTGAGGTAGCAGAGAGAAAATGGTGGCACTTTCTCTCCTAGAGTACAGAAATTATTAAACTGCTTGTGGCATTGTTGGGTGTTCCTCCAGACTGTGGAAATGAACTGACATGGGTGACAACCTCACACAGGTTGGCAGTGTCTGTTGCCGAGATATACTGTGGCAGTCTTGAAAAAAAAGACAGTTCTTCTCTGTACTATCTTGTCCCTTCTAAGTTCCTGTCAGAAAAGCAGCTAACTTGCCTCTATCAGCGCTTTCCAGTGCGATTCATCAGAAGCAGGAAGTGTGCAGAGCAGCTTCAGACTGACAGCACTTCACCTGGTGTGCAGCTGGGTTTTTTTTAAAGATGGCACCGCTGCTGGGGATCCTGGAAGTTTCCGGCAGTGGTGAGCATCTCAGCTGCCAGCAGTGGAAAATAGCACGACCACAGCACCATAGAGACGTAGTATGAAGATAACGAGGCAAGCTGTGGAGAATTGCAGGAAAATAGCCTGCCAGTGTTCAAGGAAAGTGCTCCATGATCACCACCCCTGAAATCTTGTTGATTTCTGGTAAAATTCAGCCCTATATCTTTATGTGGCACTCTTGGGAAGGTTGGACTGGAAGTACCACTAATGCTGACACTTTTCTTCTGGTTCAATCCTTTTCTTCCCCCCAGTGTTTCTTCAATCAACCATCATTTGAAGTTTAAGTGCTTTCAAAATGACTATCATTAGATTAAAGGGTTGTGCCTGAAGCATTGACTCAGCTTTCTCTTTCCCATGCTGACTTTCTTATGCAACTCCCTGTTTTCTGTTATTACTTCATTTTTCCAGCATTGCTGATTTTCTTGTTTTTTGTAATGTTCATTTGATGAAAATTGAGACTGTTTTTATATATATCTACGTTAATGTATTTTCCAATGGGCTGCAATACTATTAACGATCTTGAAGGCATGTGTTTAATCAGGGTTTTTGCCATGCAAGTGATTGCCTTGGAATAGATTAAAGCCAAGCACTATTAATCACAAAAGAAGCCTCCACCCTCTCCAAATGATTAACGCTTTCTTGTTCATCATTTCTTGACTGTTATTAATTTAAGAATATGAAGTTGCCTGTTACTGTTCTGTAAAGTATTTCTAGTATTTAATATTAAAAATGGAAATAACAGTGAACTTCTTTGCTTCTATCTCAGGTGAATTACTATGTGGTTCTTCAAGAGTATTTTATTTTGTATGTTAATATTACTAGATTATTGACAAACACTGCAAGAGACTCAGTAAAATTCTACCACATTTTTGATAGCTGAAGGTTATTGTTTCATTCACTTAAATAATACCATGAGGAGAAGATTCTAAATATTGTTTTCAATGCATTCTGGTGACCTAAAAGATATTATTCCTATAGATAATTATGGGTTGACATGATCTACACAGAAGGACTCAAAGAAGCCAACGTGTGATATTGGTCTGGTGGACAACAATGCTGCGTTCTCATGTTCTCATGTCTTCTGGGTTCACTGGGCACAAGATAGTTTTTTTTGAGACTGTGTGGAGGTGGGTCTAAAAGTTGGAGGTCCTTCTATGGAGGTGGGGTGTGGGGGATTGTTGTCTGTTTGGGTTTTCTCGTATGATTCTATTCTGCTCAGCTCATTACAAGTTCATGCATGGGTAAAATAACAAATTTTGTGGGCAGGAAGTTCTGCTCCCAGCAGGGACCTTCTGGACTCCAACTTCCAGGTGCCATATTTAAAAGGCTCCCGAACAGTGAGAGCAACCCAGAGGTATCACACAATCTCTTGTTCTCACCACTAGCCATCTCTGCAGTCATCAGTCACCAGGTTAAAAGCAGCACCATGCTTTACCCATCCATCACTAGAGGCTGCCCAGGAGAGAAGGAAGTTCTGTTTCCAAGAGAGAGCGTCAATAGGTTGTCCCAACTGTGAAGGCAGCTATGGAGGTTCGCACACATGACCAACTCAAGAGAACTTCGTTCCAGTGCAGCAAGAGGATGAATGATCTGCCATGCTCTGCCAGTTTATGTATCACCATCTACTGAATGCTTCATGCCTTCTGAGTGTGAGTTAACATTGTTAGCAAGAAAATGCACAGGACTGTCACATACAAGACTGGGTGCCAAGCAACTCCATCAGATATCTCATACGCTACCAATTTCTGTCAATTCACTGGGGCTGTTAATGCAGCACCGCTTGCACAACAGTAGTACTGACACTCTCACACAACTGCCAGGATTCACACTTGGATACGTTGGAACACCACCAGTACCTGCAAGTTCCTCTACAAGCCACTGACCAGCCTGACCTGGGAATATATCGCTGTTCCTTCAATTTTGCTGGGTTAAGATCCGAGAGTTCCCTAACATCATTGTGGGTGTATCTAAACCACCGTAGCAGTTCAAGAAGGCAACTCACCACCACCTTCTCTGGGGCAACTAGTGACGGGCAATACATACTGGCCCAGCCAACGACACCCACATCCCATGAATGGATACAAAAAACTCAGTAGTTCATCCATTATCAGCTCACTACCCTTTCTTCACAACTGGGAGAACACCTGGTATCTTTCCAGCATAGGCTTGCATGGGACAAGGATACTGTCACAAAACATGACTTCAGGATGAAAACCTCATAAATGTCACATATCATATAATGTTTTATTGATTTTTATTTACTCCAGCAACTTGACCGCTCTGATCTAACTATCAATCAGAGCCTTCAGTTTCTAACTTCTTCCATACCACATACTCCTTCCTGGTAATGTTTATGGTTAATCACAGCAGGGGTGACTGACATAACAAGGTGTGGGGCTGGATGAACACAGCAGGCCAAGCAGCATCATAGGAGCAGGAAAGCTTGACGTTTCGGGCCTAGACCCTTCATCAGAAAAAAAAAAATGACTGACATCTCTTTCTGTATCTAACAATACAGGCATTGTAAGTGTTTAAGAACTACAAACAAGACCACATATGACTGAGACTTTACAGGAGCTGGTTGACCCTATGAGGCTTCACCCCTTACACTGTAAGGATTTAGCTACAATAAGAAAGATTGCATATAACAGGAACTTTTCATGAGGTGGTTTGCATAGAGGCATTTCACTCCTTACACTTTAAGCTTTTGTACAAAGAATTGGATTGGTTATGAAGCAGCCATGTAATGAAAGAGGTTTGTGTTGGTTAGAGCTTAGAAGTCTATACACCTCATATATATATATACCAAATATACAAATATATATAGTTGGAAATATAAGTGTTTCCTGACTTTGGCTAAGAAGATTGTGCCAATGAGCACAATTCCAGTGGGCTGGGTGTTGGTAAGTACTCACGGTATGATAGAGAGTGCAAAAGAGGTTTCTGATTAAGAAAATGGGGAAAGATGATCTGCCTGAAAGGTTCTAAAATGATAGCAAAACTTTAAATAGTTTTGGGAAACTGACATTTTGTCTCCCACTCAGTTAAGATCCTCTAAACCTCATCCCCTCCCTACTAAAAGCTCCGGGTACTCCCTGGAAGACTCCAATTGCTGTTTCTATTGCGTAGCAGAATAATAAAACTAAGCATGTAGCAAAAATAAGTTTTAAAAAGTAACTGATTGTTTGAGAGTTCCATTCCTAAATTTGAAAATTATGAGTTTGACTTTTAGTGGATCTCTTTAATCATTAACTCCAGTTTCAAATAAAAATGTGTACAACACTAGTTTTGTCTGAAACAATAAATTATTTTAATACATTGCAGCTTAGGGGTTTATTCAGCTCTGGGCTTTACTGTTGGGATGAAGATCAAAAGAGAATGGAATAATTACTTGAAACAATATATAGAGTCCATCAGAGACTGTAAAGAGGACAGGAAGCCTTTTTTACTCATAATTGCAATTTATTGAAAAGATATTCAAATGATGGTACCTTGTGCAATGCTCTTTGTAGAAAAATGTTAACCTGCATGGAGAAATTCACGAGAGTCAGGTGGCCAAGGATATACCTTCAAGTTAATTTTAATTTACAATTCTACTTCTGCTGGATCTGATCATCAGAAGTGTTCTAGGCTTGAGAAACACACCTAGCTGGCAGTACCTTGAGTCATGAGAGCTCTGTATAATGTTCATAACTCTCCTCTAAACCTGCCAACACTGTATCATTTTCAAAATGACTCCCCTTAGGCCAGATCCAAACAACTGCAAACCTTTAGTCATTACTAATATAGGAATGTCATAAAGGTTATTATAGCAGTTAAAAAAAAACAGACTGCCTTTTAATGGTGTTCTGACAATAAAAGAGCCTTTTGTAGAGAAATTGAATCAAATTTAAGGGTAAAAATGAAGGAAGGGAAATACTAAAATACAAACATCTGTGAGTTTTCACTGACTTGATACAAAGGAATGAGCATGTTAACCATCCTTCAGCTTTCAACATCATTCTTTTTCTTCATTGCTTTTCTTTTTGTAACATAAAGCAAGCTCAGAGAAAATCAATACAAAGGTTTGGTTTTCCTTGCAAATTGCAAACATAGAAGCCACGTCATTCTCGTCATTCTGCACTCTTCATGGCTGATTGATTTTAGTCTCACTTTCTCCTCCTGGCTGAGGTTTCTGTGTGATTAGAACCAGGTGCCATAAATATTGCAGCCTGGCTTTAAGTCCAGGTTTTAGAAATTGCTCATCTCTTTATCTTACAATGACGATGTGATTTATTCAGGTACAAATCCATGTGTGTCGCGAGTGCAACTTCCTTTCACTGATTAATGATTCAGTGTATATTAGCAGTGCAAAGTACTGGAAACCTCCTAATGCTAAGACATCTGCCTTGTATTTTTTGCCTGGGACCTGACTCCAATGTGAAAACCTGGCTATTAACCTATTTAGTTTTCCACTTGAATTTTTGACTTCTTTCAATGATGTCGCAAAAACTTCTGAGGCAAAATTTTATGGAACCTCAATCTTCATGAAAGATTGCAGGCTTCGCATGAACAGGATGGGCTATGAAATTCCTTAAGTGGATATTATACTCCCGCTTTCTTGCCTGCGTGATCTATTTGCTATCTTATGCAAAAGGGCCATATGGGCCATCCTCTGTTGCTCAATCATGCCTGTTAGGTTGGCTATTTCCTGCCCAGCCAGAATTCGGAAACAGGGGAAGTCTGACAGATCACCCTACGTTACCCTGAGACATAAAGGCGTGGATTTGGTGAAGGGCCTTTCCATTTTGCGTGCCAACCCATCCAAGGTCTGTACCTCATGTGTGCACCTTCCCCCTCACTCTGTTCATGGAAACTTCCAAACCTGCTTTCCACCTTTTTGGGCCTCAACATCCCTCCCTGCTATGAACTCCCTGGTTACAGAAGGTTAGTGTGCAGATACAGCAAGTGATTAGTATAGCTGATGGGATGATTGTTAATTATGAAGGGAATTGAATACGAACACAGCAAGGTTATGCTTCATTTATATAGGGCACTGGACCATATCTGAAATTCTGTATAGAGCCTTGGTCTCCTTATTTAAGGAAGTGTGCAAATGTGTTGTAGGCACTTTAACAAAATTACTGCGCTAATCCCTGGAATGGGCAGGCTGTCTTATGAGGAAAGGTTGAACAGGTTAGGCTTGTATCCATTGGAGTTTAGAAGAATAAGAGGACACTTGAATGAACTGCATGAGATTCTGAGAGGTTTTCACAGGATGTTCACTGTTGTGGGATAGTCTAAAATTAGATCTCACTGATTGATTAAAAAAAAATGGTTCACCCTTTTAAGACAGAAACTAGGAAAATTTTGTTCTCTCAGAGGGTCTTGATTCTTTGGAGCTCCATTCCTCAAAATGTGATGGATCAGATTCTTTGAATATTTTTAAAGCAGAGGTAATAAAATTCTTGATAAGTAGGACATCGAAAGGTCATTGAGAGTAGGCAAGAATGCGGAGTAATCGGATCAACTGTGATGCTATTGAGTAGTGGAGCAACTTGTGGGTCTGAATACCCTACCTCATATGCTTGTGTGGAACTAGACTGCAGGATTTAGAATTTGTTGATTGCAGTTGCCACTGGGACTAGAGCTGCTGGAATTGCAGAGCTACTGGTCAATTAGATTGGGGTTGAATTCTGTCTCTAGACAATTAATACATCTTGGAACTTTAAATGGCCATGGGGCTGCTTTGATTGATGGGGATGTGTTCCCCACTGACTGTTCGGGTGGTGGGGAGGGAAAGGCCACCTTCCAAAAAACCCTTCCCCTGAAGTCTATACCTAAGTACTTTTAAGAAGGTACCAATTTCCTTTGTTTAATCCGTTATTACATTGCATTACTTCCTTTGCTGATGGAGTTGTCCAAACTTTTCCCAACTGTCTTCCGTTAGTTTACTCACTGAAAGGAGAGAGTTAGTATTGGTTAATATAATTGAACAAATGTTTCATATTGTGGTGCCAAATTCCATAATTTTATTGGAAGCGTTAGCCCATGTATTTTGGTTAAAGATAATATTAAAATTCCAGGAAGGGTTGTTGATTGAAGTACCTTAAAGATTTCCACCATAAGATCACTGAGAGTCATTTCTATCCTTGTATTTCTCATACTCTCAGGACCTCAAATTATATCATGGGATATTAATATACAAACTCTGAATGTGAAGTCAGAAATTTATCTTCCTTATTTTAGCGAAGACAGTATCATGTTAAAAATACGTTAGTATTTCATGCTGTCATTTCAGTGCCTCAAATACATTCCCAGACCTCTTAAATCAACTCTCCCCGTACTTGCCTCCACCTACTTGCTTCCAAAGCAACCCTACTCCCAGTGAAGAGGCAATCCAAATTACATCCTGGTAAGTGGTGAGTTTTATTTGTGAGTGTGACATGGCTGAATTCTCAATCAATTACTAAAATGAGATCCAAGGCCCAAATTTTGTTGAGCTTCAGGCCCCCTGGTTTCAGCATATGATGAAATTAACATACCCGAAAACAGGCTATTATGAATACCAAACTTAGGTTTCATTACTTCCTGACCCACTTAAGTGCAACAAATTGAATTTTGCCAAACAGGATAACCTGACATTTTAAAAACAGCTTTCTCATAAACCATTCTCATCAAGTTTTGAATAATTGGGCGAGAAATTGAGTTATTAGTGCACACTTTGTGGGTTCTGTCACTGCTTTTGGAACAAATAATAAATGTAGTTGAAAGTGAGGCAAATCATGCCAGATGCTAAGTGGGTGAGGGTGTTAGCTCACCATAGTTGATATCCACTGTATATACACAGAGTCAGCTGATAATAGGAACAGGAGTAGGTCTTTCAGCCCATCGAGACTGTCCCACCATTCAGTACAATCATGGCTGATTCAACACATCATTACCTTTTACCCAATCCTACTTGGTAACCCGGTAAACCAGTGGAAATCAGAAATCCATCAGTCTCTTAAATGAGCTTCTGCAGCTGTCTGTGATAGAGAATCCTAAAGATTCACAGTCCTCTGAGTACAAATACTCCACCTTCCATCATTTAAATGTCCTGCCTGGTTTACATTCCCCAATCAGGGAAACATCTCACCTGCATCTACGCTATCTATCCTATTAAGTATTTTGTGAGTCTTCATGAGACTACCTTTTCAAAACTCCAGAGAATACAGGCCCGCTTTGCCCAATCCCTATACATAGGACAGTGTTGTCATCCTGGGAGAAAGTCTGGTGAACCTTTGTTGCGCTCCCTCTATGGTATAGAATCATAGAATCCCTACAGTGTGGAAGCAGGCCATTCAGCCCATGCTGAACCTTCAAAGTGCATCCCTCCCAGACCCATCCACCCACACCCTATCCCTGTAATCCTCCATTTCCCATGGCTAATCCACCTAGTTAGCACATCCCTGGACTGTGGGAGGAAACTGGAGCACGCGGAGGAATATCACACAGACACAGCGAGAATGCGCAAACCCCACACAGACAGTCACCCAATGGTGGAATTGTACCCAGGTCTCTGGCGCTGTGAGGCAGCAATGATAATTACTGAGCCACTGTGCCGCCGAGGTAATAATATTCTTCCTGAGATAAGGAGACCAAAACTGCACACAGTACTTCAGGCGTAATCTGACCAATCTCCTGTACGATTGAAGTAAGACTTCACTACTCCTTTACTCAAATTCTCTTGCAATAAAGGCTAACATTCTATTACCTTCCCTAATAGCTTGTTGCACCTGTATGGTAGATTTCAGTGAATATTGACGAGGGCACCCAGGTTTCTTTGTACATCTGCATTTTTCAACCTTCGTAAGAAATACTCTGCACATTTGTTTCTCATACCAAAGTGGATAATCACATTTTGTTCCACATTGCATTCCATCTGCCACGCTCTTGACCACTCACTAAGTCTATTCAAATACTCCTGAAGCTGCTTTACCTATTCCTCACAGCACATATTACCACTTGCCCAAATACTGATGTTAGTTGATGCCAAGAATACCATTTTGGAATTGCCTGGTCCTGCCAAAAGTAAACGTTGGGAAACTAAAAATCATTTGGACTTGTTCCTGGACAACTGAACATCTCCTTAAATGATTGTGTAATGTATATCTGTAGAGTGGGTTTTTCGTGTTTTAAAAGTGAAGGAGGAAAATTCTGTTTGTAGTTTAAGGTCTACATTGGCTATCAAGTAATATTTAATCAGTGGAGATTTTAGTCTATTATAGTAAAAGTCTTAAAACATCAAATCCTGTGTTGTCATTTCCACCTACTAACTAATATTTTGAATTTCTTTTGAAAAATTTTTGGTCTTTATGGAGATCGTAATAAAGGCTAGGATTGTGCTTTGGTTCGGAATAGAAAAATGCTGTATATACCATTTGCAGCTTGTAAATCAGTAGAGTGTGGGGAATGAGAAAGAAGTGGGATGTGATAAGATGAATTAGATATAAGAACATGCTCATCCTTAATGGCTTCAGCCCTGCTGTTGGCCACAGCCTGGGCAATAGATGTCCTAATAATGGGGACTTCTTTTGTCAGGGTCAGGACATCATGCCTCTCTCCCTCTAGTTAGCTCCTGCTGCCTCTGGTATGGATTAGTTAGTTCTGAAAAGGAGGGTGAAATGGATCAGTGTGTGTGATGCAAAATGTTTGGCTGATGTGACTGTTGTGGTTGAATAGCTGGCAGTGTGTGCAAGTGTGAAGCATGTAGATCTGAGGTACGAGTCCTGATTGATAGGAATTGTTTGTAGTTGAGTGATTGGGATGTGATGTGTTTAGCAGTGTCTGAGGCTAGTGTGGTGTGGTATAGTATTTGAAGGTGCATTAAATTATCTTAACCATTAGAGTGAGGCCATTGAATGTCTTGGACTCCTGGATCCAGTTGCTTGGGACTTGGCTGCTACAATTCAACATCATATCTATTTGCTCCCACTGCCACTTAACTGTGTATCTGAAGGACTCACTGGCTCGCTATGCATAATGGACATCTGCCTCATTGTCCATCACCCCCACCAAGACCTCTAGCAAACCACCCAAAACCTTGAAGCCTATGCATCTCCCCTTTCCGGTTTCTTAGTTCAAGTTCAGTTTCCGTATGACTGCCAATACCTGCTTGAGCCATGGTGCTCATCCCCTTTGAGAGATTTCAATGTCCCGAAGTGCTGGGGTCACTGTTTTGAAACCTCTTCCTTGGGGTAGCTTCCCATTCCTGCTGCTGTATTTAATCACCTGGTAAGATGCATCATCCTTTAGCCAGCTACAGGAGCAGCCTATCATTCCAGCTGCTTTCTGGTTGTCTGAAACAGTACATTGCTTTGTTTTGTTCTGGCCACCTCACTTTTGGGCTGTGTTTAGATTTTGCTGAATGTAAATTTTAATGTTTCTCAAGGCACCAAATGGAGGTATTCAATTAGCATATTGGTCCTGGCTGTGGAGATTCACTAGCTATAATATCACATTTTGTAAGTTTTAACAACTTTGAGGCAATATGAAAAATACTTTCAAGAGCTAACTGGTTGTGAGCTGGCCCCTCAGCAATGATGTTTTAAATGCAGCAGAATTTTTCATTGACAGGTGTTTCAAGGAGAGGAATTTTCTGACATGTTATGCATTCATATATTAATATCCAATCCTTTTTTTTAGGGTCTCATCCTATTAGAGATGCAAGGATAGAAATTACCCTCAGTGATATTATTATGGAATTACTTCATACAGAAAGGCATTTCAACCAGAGTGGGGAATTTGAGAGCATAGCAGACGAATATCCCGCAATGTACAGAGTTAAAAGGGGAAGTTAAAAGATTACTATGGTTTCTTAACTCTTTCTTTGTCTCCTTTTTGGACATATGGATTTGACAATGAACTCATCCTGCTTGGACAGAAATTAAGAGCAGTTAGTTTGGGATTATTGATGTTCATAGTGATTTTAATCAGATTGTAGGCAGGGTTTGCATTCCTGTTATTTCCAAAGTGAAATACAGGTATTTCTCCTACAACACGATAGTTGTGTTCTTGTGCAACCTCACACTATAGAAAATCGCACTATAGAAAATTGCCATAGAAAATTGTGTTATAGGGAAATTGCTATAGAAAATCGCTATACTGTATGGTGGAATGTTTGGGTTATCCAAACAACGTCCACTACTCAACAATTACATTACAGCCCATTCGTGTTAACGAAACACACGTTTTTAGCAGAAATATCTGTAGAACTCATGGTGAAAACTGTATTCTGTTCAATTGTATATGTTTTGTCAAATAAACCAGTTTGATTGCTTATAACGGTACCTTGTCTCATTAAATTGCTTTCTAGCCCAGGTACCAGAAAGACAGGACAAAAAAAAAATGCAAGTTGACCATGTCAACAAACATTCTGTGTTGTAATCCCAAGTGGTGACATTGCCAAATTAGGTACTGATAAGAAATGGATTCTGGATCATAGATCAGTTTACAAGAATAGCTAAGGGAACCAAGTCTGAGAAAAATCAGGTGCAAAACCTGAAATCTTTGTCTCCTTTACCCTGGGGAAATATAGTTCCAAGGCAGTTTAATGTGTGACTTGAAGGGGATCTTTCAGGTGGCAGTCTTCCCCTACATCTACTGCCCTGGTCCTTCTTGGTGGTGGAGATTGTGGGTTTGGAAGGTGCTTGTTTCAAAGAAACCTTGGTGAGATGTTGCAGTGCATCTGTAAGATGGGGTACACTGCTGTCACTACATATCATTGGAGAGAATGGTTGTTGAAGGTAGTGGATGGGATGCCAATCAAGACATCTGCTTTATCCTGGATAGTGCACAGGTTCTTGAGCATCATAGGAACTGTACTCATCCAGGCAAGTAGAAAGCATTCCTGACACACTCCTGACATGTCTTGTAGGTTGCGGACAGACTTGGGATGACATGATGTGAGTTCTTAGAGCTCTTAGCCTCTGACCTGCTCTTGCCACTGCAATATTTAAGTGACTATAAAAGTAAAAGACGCTGGAAATCTGAAATAAAAACAAAATGTGCTGGAGAAACTCAGCAGGTCTGGCAACATTTGTGGAGATACAAACAGGGTTAATGTCTTGAGTCTGGTATGACTCTTCTTCAGACCCCTCAGTTCAGAGTTCTGATGAAATCATATCAGACTGGAAATGTTAACTCTGTTTTTCTCTCCACAAATGCTGCCAGATCTGCTGAGTTTCTCCCAGAAAGTTTTTGTTTCTATTTGTATGGCTGTTCCAGTTCATTTCTGGTCAGTGGTAACTCTGATTGATTGTGGGTAATTAGCTATGATAATGCCATTGAAAGTCAAAGCGAGTTGGTTAGATTCCTCTTTTTGGGGATAGTCATTACCTGGCACTTGTGTGACATGAATATTATTTGCCACTCATCAGCTGAAGCCTAATTGCTTTCCTGATCTTACCATTCATGGACATGAACTGTTTTAGTATCTGAGGAGATGCAAATGATACAGAATCCTGTGAAAACATCATTGCACATCTCAACTCTTAAAATTATGATGGAGGGAAGGCCACTGGTGAAGCATCTGAAGCTTGTTGAGCCTATATGCCACACTGAGGAACTCTTGCAACAATGTCCTGGCAATTGGTCTCCAACAATTCCAACCAAGGAAAGTTTTTTCAAAATGATTGCCATTGATTTCAATATTGCTTAGGATCTTCCATGCCAGGCTAAGTTAAATATTGCCTTAATGTTAAGGGCAGGCACTCTCCCCTTCCTATTTAAGTCCAGCTCTTTTATTCATGCTTAGATCTAGGCTGTAATTTAGTCCATCTAGTATCAATTTAGAGTATCTGTGATAGAAACAATGCTGAACATCAGTGAGCATGTTGTTAGTGAGTCAGTGCATCTTGATGAATCTTGATGGAATGCCTTCTATCACTTGGCTGATAATTGGGAGTAGACTGATGGGATGATATTTGGCTGAGTTGAATATGTTATCTCTTTTATAAACAGGGCTACCTGGGTAGTGTTCTGCAAAATTGGGTAGATGCCTGTGTTGTAACAGGACTACAAATTTGTGGTAAGGAGGATAGCTATTTCTGGTATGCAAGGTATCAGTGCTATATCTGATATGTTACCGGGGCCATAGCCTTTGTTGTATCCACAGCTGTCTGCTATTTCTTGACATTACATAGTGTGATATGAATTGACTGAAGACTGGTATCTGTGATACTATGGCTGAAGAAGGTTGCAAATACTTCAGCTTTATCTTTTGCACTGCTGCACTGGGCATGCCGGCCTTTGGCGATGGGGTAGTTTTGACCTTGCTCCTCTTTTTAGTTGCTTAATTAGTAACTATCATTCCACGATTGAATGTGGCAGGACTGTATAGCTTAGATCTGAACAGTTGGATGTGAAAGTACTTTGTCCTGTCAGTTGCATGCTGTTAACGTGCTGGGCATGCTAATAGTCTTGTGTTATAGATTCAGCAGGTTGACACCTCATTTTTAGACATGTTCTTCTGTACTCCTTAGTGAACAAGGGTCACCCCTAGGTTTGATGGCAATGGTAGATACGTCGCGTCATGAGGTTACAGGTTGGGATTGAATCCAAATTTACTGATGGCCCACAATATTTTGTGAATAACCAGTTGAATCTATGCATTTCGCATGGTAGTAATGTTATAATATGATGGAAAGCATCCTTAGATGAATGCAGGACTACATCTCCATAAGGACTGTGTGATGATCATTCCTACCTCCTTCTTCTCCTTAGGCTGTCCCTCAAAACTGAGGATGACTCTGGAGCTGTGGTGCTGAGGTGACAATACAGTCCAGTGCTGGATCCACAAACCATGTCACAGCAGAAGCAGATGCTGTTTGAAGAGGTAAGTGGCTAATCAATGAGTGCTTTTCTTGCCCATATTTGATTTGATGTCATGAGACTTCATGCGGCCCAGAATCAATATTGAGGAATCCCCGAACAATTGTATTCCATAGGGCTGGCATCCCTGGTGGGTCTATCTGGCTTGTGGCTCAGACATATCCAGGGATGGTAATGGAAGTGTCTGGATTTTTTTGTTTTTAATTCATTTTTGGGACATGATTATCAGTGTTCGGGCCATTTCTAGTTGCCCTTCAGAAGGTGGTGGTGAGCTGCCCTCTTGAAACATTACAGTCCCTTTGCTGTCGTTAGACACACAGTGCCATTTGGAAGGGTATTTCAGGATTTTGACACTGTGATTTTGTGAGTATGACTATATCAAATTGTTGCTTGACTAGTAACTGGAATAGTTTTCCCACTTTGGCACAATGCCTTATGATAGCTTTGTAGGGCAAAAGCACATGTGAACAGCATGGAAACTGATAAAAAAGTAAAAACAGTTTAATCAGTTTGGTTCATATACATACATATACAAATAACCATAGCAGGGAAATACTAAAGCACCTAAGGGTCAGCAAGAAAGACTTTTCAGAGTTGACTAGTTTCTGAGATTTTATTGCTTTTTGGCTTTTCTGTTGTAGCAATGATAGAACTGAATTGTTTACTGGGTCACTTCTGAAGGCATTTAACAGCAAATGAGATTACTGGGAGTTTGGAATCACATGCTGAAGAGTTTCGTGACAAGAGAAAATCAGGGTCCCCTCATTTTCTGTTGAATTTTGATTAAGCTTTCATTTGAATGAGGAGCAACCCAGAGAAGGCCAGGTTATTCAATGCTTCAAAATGCAAAGGTTGGTTCCAGGTAGGGGAGGAGGATTAGGGAAGTCCAGTCCCAGAGTCCAGGAGAGGTGAGGTCCAGGACAGGGTCTCCCAGGTGACCCCTGAGGTCTGGGGTGTGGGTTAGAAATGGAGAAATCAGATACCAAAGGACTTTCTGTAGGGAAGTGAGACCTGGGGGCAGAAATGATCAAAGATCCCGACTGAAAGGAGGGGAGGTTGGTTGCCTTATGTGAAAGGTCAGGGGAAATAAATGTTTTGGGTGGGGAGTTTTTTTTGCAGGGCATTGTCAGGAAGTTACACTGAATCCACCAGGTAAGTGGAGAAGCACTTAACTTCCTGATCTGGCTCTTCCCCTTGGTTTTTTTTTGAATATTCATTTGTGATATAGGTGTGGCTGGCTGGCCAATATTTATTGCCCATCTCTAGCTGCCGGAGATAACATGACTACAGTAACCTGGCCAGTCGCAAGTACATTTCAAAAGGTAAATATAAACAAGGCTATTTAAGTGCAAATTCACATCCTTAAAGTTGATTGGTCATATGTGGATAGGTTGAAGTCAGGATTCAGCGCTTTAATACATAGCACATGCCTGATGCAAATTCTCCCTTCTACCCACATTGTCAATTTCTACGTATTCTGATAGAGTAGACAGAAACTTCAGCTTGTGATTTCCTGACCAGCAGCACCCACCAGGAGCATCCAATCAGAGACTTAGCCTCATGTTCATTTTGGAACAATTGTCTGTCTTGATCAACTGATACAAATTCATTTTTAGAGATTTGCTCTTCAATATAAATTCAGTCAAGTTTTTGTGCATCCTGCATTTGTGGAACCAGTTCTCTAAGATTAGCTATTTTAAATTTTTTATTAGGTCCTGTAGCAAGATCACAACTATTAACAGTAGCATGTTTCAGTGCACTTCAGCACACAAGCCCTGAACGATCTGTAAAAAAGAATGCAATCAAGGTTTTCCCAATGAGTGAGAGTAACTGATGTTTGGTCTATACATCTTGGTCCTTTTTCAACTACTGTAAATAGTAATTCAAAGTCCTTTAATGAGTAATCTATTAACTGGTCTTTGATAACAATTGGAAATAAATTAGCTTAATTAAATTTAGCCATGCATTGGATCCTAGGCAGACGCTAGTATATTTTCACTGTCCTGGGCCATAATTGTTGCAATGTATTTTGTCTGTGCAGGATCGCACTGTCACTGATTCTCCTTTGCAATAATCTACATTGCTAAAATTATACAACTAAGTCGTATTTTATTAATTCGAATTTTGTGGGTTTTGCTAGCTGGGTCATTCGTTTGTTGTCCATTCATAATTTCCTTGGAGAATGGTGGTGTCTCACCACCTTCTTGAACTGTTGCAATCTATTTAATGTAGCTACTCTGACAATGCTGCTGAGGAGGTTGGGATTTTGAACAAGTGCCAGTGAAGAAACAGTGATATATTTCCAAGACAGGATGATGTGTGGCTTGGAATGAAGTCTCTTCAATGCCTTGCACTGATTGGAACATTCATTCCCATTAGCCTCAAGCTGATACCTATGTCTGTCAGTCTCAAAACTGCTGAATTAACCTGTTAATTTGGAGTCGCTCCTTCTCTATAACCACAGAATCACAGTTGTTATGGTGCAGAAGAGGGCTGTTCAGTACATCATGTCTGCACTGCGCATTATGAAGTAGTGCCATTTTCCTGCCTTTTTCCAATGACTCTTAGGGGACATGGTTCTGTGGTGGTAAAGTCACTGCATTAAAAACCAGGAACCTCGGGCTAATGTTCTTGGTGGAGGGAGGGGGGCCGCGTAGATTTGAATCCACAATGGCAGATGGTGAAATGAGAATTTGAAAATAAAAACAATATGGAATTACAAAGCTAGCCTAATAGCAACCAAGTAATCTCCGCTGATTTCTTAAAAAGCCATCTAGTTCATTAATGTCCTGTTGGAAAGGAAATTTATCATCCTTACCTGGTCTGGCCTGTATGTGACTCCAGACCAACAGCAGTCCGGTTGACTTTTAATTGTAGTTAGGAGTAGGCAATAAATTCTGGCCTAGTCAGAGATGTCTGCATCCCATGAATGGATAAAAGAAAAATTGTGTTTATTCAAATATTTATCCAAAACCCTCTGGAAAATCTCTATTGAACCAGACTCCACCATTGTGCATTCCATACCCTAACTACTCTCTGTGTGAAAAGGCTTTTTTTCACCATTGTGGTTGCTTATTCTGCAAATGATCTCAAATTTATGCTTTCTGGTTCTCAATACTTCTACAAGGGAGACCAGTTTCTCCCTATTTACTCTGTGCAGACGTCTCATGAATTTGAAAACTTCCATTAAATCTCCTCTTAGCCTTCTCCTCTTCAAGGAAGACAGTCCCAACCTTTCCAGTCTGTCTTCATTATTGAAGTTTCTCATCCTTGGAACTATTCTTATAAACCTCTTCTGCACACTGTTCAATGCATTCACATTCATCCTGAAGTGCGATGCACACAACAGTTCACAGTATTCTAGTGAGGCCTAACTGGTGCCATTTAGAAACTTAGGATAACCTCCCTGAGCTTAAACCATATTCTTTGCTTAATGAAGCCTACGATACTTTATGCTTTATTAACTGCTCCATCTACCTGTTCTGCAACATTTAATACTTTAAATATATGTAACATTGAACATCTGAAACATACACGTTTCTTCAGAGACTTGACAGGGTAAATGTTATTTCCTCTTTGAGGAGAGTCTAAGACTAGACGGCGAAATCTCAGAAAAAGGGGATGCACATTTGAGACAGAGGTAGGGAAGAATTTTTTCTCTTGGAGGATAGTGAATCCATGGAATTCTCTATTGCAGAGGGCTGTTCATGCTGTGTCATTAAATATATTCAATGCTTGAGATCGACAGATTTTAATCAGTAACGAATTAAGGGTTATGCGGAAAAGGGAGTTGAGGATTATCAGATCAGTGATGCTCTCATCCAGTGGTGAAACTGAAAACCCTACTTCAAGTCTTATGTCCAATGGTCTTAAATATAGACAGATCTCTCTGCTGCTGCAACTCATTTAGAGTAGTACCCCTTTTTTAAATGCTGTCTCTCCACATTCTTTCTACCAAGATATATCACCTCACACTTCTCTGCTTAAACATACCAATTAACAAGTTTCACACTCATAGAATAAATGCCAAGCTATTAGATGTGTGATGGCAGATGGAATTCAACATTGATATGTATAAATTGTAATTTTATTTAAAATAAGCAATAGAATGGAGCACACGTATATTGTAACATTTCTCAGGTAACATAAAAAGAAAGAAGTCTAAGGCTTTTGATTGTTAAGTTGTTAAAACTAGAAGCTCAACATTTGGAGGCAATCAAGGTAGTACACACAAAATACAAAGGTATATATCCAGGGCAATGATTTGAGCTAAGATTGTGATTTTTAAGTTGACCTGGCTTTAATAGCCCCCTTGTGAAAGAAACAGTCCTCTGCTCTTTAGGATCCAGGCTATAATCCTTGTCCAAGATGGGGTAATAAATGTAAGTCAATTCCCAATCTAATTTTGATCCTTCTTTAATGATGAAGGAAATACACAGCTTAATAAGTGCCGATACATCATTCTATAACTGTCTGCAAGGATTTAATTTACTATTTTAAGAAGAAAGAATTTAGAGCATAAAGTTTCTTGAAGATACATTGAAATCATAATGTCCTTTTCCTAAACCATCAGCATATTGATTGTGTGGTCCCTCAGAACAGCAGCACAGCCATGTAGCTGAGAGGTAATGCTGTGTATGAGTTGCAGCAGGTGGAAGGTAAAATAATTTGTTTGCATTTCTATTTCAACCATCCCAAAATATTGGCATAAAGATTTTTATTTAGCACTTCATGGGATGTTGTCGCCGGCTAGACCAACATTTATTGCCCTTCAGCACCTCTTGGTTAAAAAGCTTGCAAGTGTTTTAGCTTTGTCTTTTAGACTGATATGTTGGGCTCCTACATTAGTGGGGATTGGTTTTATGTACAGCCTTTTCCTCCAGTGAGTGGTTTAATTGTCTGCCCATTCTTGGTTTGATATGGCAGTACCTCACAACTTAGATCAGATTCATTAGTTGTGGGATTATTGGTGATGGAGATTAAGCATGAAGCATTGGTTAGGTTGTTTTGTTTACAACAAACAAAGAAAGAACAAAGAACAATACAGCACAGGAACAGGCCCATCAGCCTTCAATGCCTGTGCTGACACATTTTGCCTTTTCATACCAAAACTGTCTTCACTTACAAGATTCATATCCCTCTATTCCCTTCCTACTCATGTATTCATCCAGGTGGTTCCCGAATGCTGCTATTGTGTCTGCTTCCAACACCTCCTCTGGCAGCGCTTTCCAGGCACTCACCACTCTTTGTGTGAAAATCTTGCCTTGCACATCTCTTTTAATCTTCTCCCCCGCACCTTGAACCTGTGTTGCCTAGTATTTGACCTCTCCACCCTGGGAAAAAGCCTCATTCGTTCCACACTATCCATGCCATTCACAATCTTATAAGCTTCTAGCAGGTTGCCCCTCAACCTCCCGAGTTCCAGTGGAAACAAACCCCGTCTATGAACCTTTCTTCATAGCTAAAATCCCCCACACCAGACAACATCCTGGTAAACCTTTACTGTATTCTGTTTAATGTTTGTAATGTTTTTCAATGTTTGTTTGCTGACAGAAGCAGGCAATTCAATTTAGAAACAGACAGAGGTAGTTTTGGAATTGGTTTTGTGTGGGCAACTCACCGTCCAGGAAAACCAAAGGAAACAAATGTTGATCAGCACTGCATTCAGCAGAGAACTTTATTGTTCATCATGTGGAATGTGGATGGAGACTTGAGCTCAATTTGCACTTTATGAACAGTAAAGAAGCTGGACGATTTACCCAGATTGCACCAAGAGGAAGACTTTCACGTTAGTCCTCACAGAAATTTGTGGCAGAAAGCAGCTTCAGTAGTTAGCTTGGGGATAAAAAACACTACGGTAGCATACTGGAATAAAGCAATTTATGTATGTCTGTAGCCAGGACAAGGAACCACAGTCATGGGCTCTGTAAAGAAAATTTGGATAGTTGCATAGCTAAAAAGCTAAGGAAATACTCCATGAAATCGTACCTCAGAGAATGGCTGAAATATTGAAGAAAATGTCTGCTGGAGAACAGTGGCATACCCATGAGTTGTTCCTTAAAAAATGTGAATTAATTTTTCAGAGTTTGTAATATATGGGAACTCTTGTGAGTGGGTAGGTGGGTGGAATAGATGTAATAAATAGAACTGAGTTTGTATGTTTTTTTAAACATACATCTTCATAAGTTACAGTGTAAGGTTGTGGCGCTTGTTTTGTTCAATTTATTTTTATATTCTATAAGGTTTGCTTTTGTTTAAAAATGTGAAATCAGTCAATTTCTGAGTGTAAGCATTTCTTCAGGACAGTAACAATATAGTCAGTGTTGTTGGAGGAAACCGCGCAGGTAAAGCACTCAGCCTGAGGCAGCCCATGGTAAGGGAATGATGGCAGTGGTTTGGGTCATGCCATCTGTGGTTCAGGCTTTAGAACCTTGGGTAGATAGTGTTCAGGCCTCAGCGTGGGTGACATGGGGGATTAGGGACCTGGGTCAGAATTTTTGGGCTGTCAATGGGATAATGTTCATAGAAATCATAGGACCCCTAATGTGTGGAAGCAGGCCATTCGGTCCATTGAGTCCATACCAACCATCCAAAGAGCACGATGCTGATGAGAACTTAACTGTTTCTATGTAGGTGACCTTTAGGTTTGTTTCTTTCACACTAGCTCCTCTTACCTTAGGGCAAACTAATTTTGCTGCAGGAGATCTGAAGCAGATTATTCTCTTTGGCCAAATTAGTGTTTGGAGCACTTCTGTTCAGATGTTTGCATGTGCTTCCTGCCTGCCATTTTGATTCCTTCATAGGCTTCATGTAGCTTCTGGGCAAGTGATGCCCAATTTGACATCCTCTGACCTCACTTTCCACAACATGGGTTAGATTCTTAAAAGTGTGCGTCTTCAGGAATGGAAATAATGGTTTATGAAACATATTTTTCTTTGAGAAATATTATTAAAGTAATTCTTCATAAGAATAAGTCAGATAATATATTGCACATTGAATATGATGGCAAGGTTAATCTTTATGAACACGAAATAATGCAATTGGATGATTGGTCATTTTGTGAGATAACTAAGTGTAATTAATAAAGGACACAGGCAAATTTTGTGAATTATAATCAAAAAATATTGTTTATCTAATCAGTGATAATGGATACTTATATCAATCATAATGACATTCCAGTCAGTCTCTGAAGACCAAAGGCTTTTATCTTAATGGACAAGCCAACAGAATCTATCTTAAACCTGGGATACACTCACTTTTTGTAAACAGGGCTAATAGCTTAGAAATGTTTATTTTTGTCATGATGGTTGAGTTAAAAAGTTCACCATTCACAAGCTGCAATGCCAAATCAAAGCCCTTTCAAGCAGTTGCAACACTGGAGCTTTTAACATAAATTGGGTAAAATCAAGAAATAATATAAAATGAATAATACGGACTACACTGCGGATCAGTGGTTTGCACTGCTGCCTCACAGGGCCAGGGATCTGCACTCAATTCCAGCCTTGGGTGACTGTCTGCATGGAGTTTGCATGTTCTCTCTGTTTCTGTGTGGGTTTCCACTGGATACTCTGGTTTCGTCGTCGGTTAGGTGGATTGGCCATGCTAAATTATCCATAGTATCCAGGGGTGTGCCACAAGATGGATTAGCCATGTTAAATGCAGGGTTAAAGGAATAGGGTTGTGTTTGGCTGGAATGCTTTTCAGAGGGTTGCTGCAGACTCAGTGAGCTGAAAGGCTTCTTTCCACACTGTAAGGATTCTATTCTATGAATATTAAGAATAAAGGGGTATGAATATGCTAAGAAATTTATTTTCCACCAGAGCTCTCCAACCACTAAAGCATTTACCAGTCTCAAAAAAATGAAAAATATTCATTAAAACGTCAGTAATCTTCTGTGGAGTTAATATATCTGATCTCAGCATGCCCGTGATCAGACTCCCAATGTGCTGTCTCTCCGTTCAATTTCCCTCAACTGAACTTCAAACCAACACCTGAACAGAAATAAAAGAGAGAAACAAATATGAACAGTTAGCAAAGTTAGATACATGGCTGGTCAAAGGAACTGTATTGAATCAAATGAGACTGGAGTGGGAAGGCATAAAGAAGGTGTGATATGCAGTAAACCTAGGGGACTTGCTAGTTTCACAAGCATGCTGACACCAAATTACCTAGAACATTAAGAGCTTCTCCTCCAATGGGTACAATGACATGCACCTACAGCCCCCTTCTCCTTTTAAGTTTCAGCATCTCCTGAAAAAGAAGGAATGTTATTGGCAACTTAGTGAGATATCTTGAGGATTTGTATGGCAATGATACATTATTGTGCTTGCTGTGTTTTTTTTGTAAATTCACTAATGAGATGCGAGCATTGATGATTAACTATCATTTATTGCCCATCACTAGTTGCCCCTAAGAAAGTGGTATTGAGCTGCCTTCTTGAACCCCTGCGGTCCATGTGCTGTAAGTAGACCCACAATGCTGTAACAGAGAGAATTCCAGGACTTTGACCCAGCAACAGTGAAGGAGCAGTGATACATTTAAAAGTCAGGACTGTGAATGGCTTGAAGAGAAACTTGCAGGTGGTAATATTCCCATGGATCTGCCGCCCTACTCCTTCTAGATGGAAGTGATCAAGCATTTAGAAGGTGCTGTCAAAGGATCTTTGGTGAATTTCTGCAGTGTATCTTGTAGATAGTAGATACTGCTGCTACTCAGTGTTGATGGCAGAAGGAGTGGATGTTTGTGGATTTGGTGCCCATCAAGGGGGCTGCTTTGTCCTGGATGGTGTCAAGCTTCTTGAGTGTTGTTGAAGTTGTATTCATTCAGGCAAGTGGAGAGTATCACATTCCTGACATGTGCCTTGTAAATTGTGGACATGCTTTAGGGAGTCAGGAGGTGAATTAGTCACTGCAATATTCCTAGCCTCTGACTTGTTATTGCAGCCACTGTACTTATATGGTGAGTCCAGTTGAGTATCTGGTCAATGGTAACCCCCAGGTTGATAATGGAGGATTCAGTCATAGTAATACCATTGAATGTCAAGGGAAAATGGTTGGGTTATCTCTAATTGGAGGTGGTCACTGTCTGGCACTTGCATGGCATGAATGTTACCTGCCACTTGTCAGCCCAAGCTTGGATGTTGTCCAGGTCTTGCTGCATTTGGACATGGGCTGCTTTGATATGTGAGGAGTCATAGATGATGCTGAAGATAATGCAATCATCAACAAAATCTCCACTTCTGACCTTATGATGGAGGGAAAGTCATTGATGAAAAAGCTCAAAATGGTTGGGCCTAAGGCATTACCCTGAGGAATTCCTCCAGAGATGTCCTGGAGCTGAGATGACTGACCTCCGACAACCACCACCATCTTCCTTTATGTCAGGTGTGACAACGGAGAGATTGCCCCCTAATTCCCAATGAGTCCAGTTTTGCTACATGATGCATGTGGCTTCTTGATGGCACACTTGGTCAAACGTAGCCTTGGTGTCCAGGGCTGTCACTGTCCCCTAACCTCTGGAATTCAGCTCTTTTGTCCATGTTTGAACCAAGGCTGTAATGAGGTCAGGAGCTGAGTGGCCCTGGCAGAACCCAAACTGGGCGTCTGTGAGCAGGTTATTGGTGAGCAGGTGCTGCATGATAGCACTGTCGATGACACCTTCCATGTGAAAAGGGGCAAATGTATGGGAAGTAATTGTGAGGCTAATAAAAGCTTCAGAGTCTTGAAATAGTAACAGAAGGAAGTAGTGTGAGGTGTGCAACTGTGATTGTGATAGCAACAAGGAATGAGAAGAGTTTTGTGTACGGGGGCTCCATATGGTGCAGATTTAATATCAGCATCAGGAGTGTTGCGCATAGCTACCATTGCCAGGTCATTACACTTCTCCTTACATTGTTGCCAAACCCAAGCACTTTGATGTTTCCCTCCTCCATCATTTGTTGCACTTTTGCTGGAACACTTCATGAAATGTTCCTCATCTCATTGATTTCCTTTTCCTGGATGTCTAATGTTGCATTTGAATATCTGTGGCATCTTCTAGATTTTGGTCTTTGACTCATATAAAAAGAATATAAGTGAATGATGGGTGCCTGTGATCAAACAGCATTTCACCTTTAAAACGTTCAGGTTACCCTAACATCATGCAGAGTAGCTGAACTTTTGCTCCACATAATTTCCCTCTGTCCTATTCCCCACACATTTAGCCAATCAGCAGCATATAAGCTGTACTAACAGCTCACCTGCCAAAAACAATCAGCCTCAAGCAAGAAAATTATTTTTGTCTGGTCCAGTTGGCTGGATGGGGAGATCAATCACTCCTTGCATTTCCACACAGAAGTCCAGCTTAAAGGACTATTGTTTGTCAACGTATTTGTAGCTGGATGGAAGTAAGAGGCTGAGGCTCTAAAATTCCATTTGTGTACTAGAATGGGGTTTAGGATGATCACTTAATGGGGGGCAGAATCTGGAATAGAATATAGCTCTATCTTAAAATCTGTGTAACAAGCCCAGCAAACATTTTGCGGACAAGTAGGGAGGTTTTCTGATATCTCATTCTGAGTCAATGGTTCTAGACTGTAAGAATTCTTGGACAGACAGCTAGCAGTAAAACTCTTAGAACTTTGCCAGAAAATGTCCTTAACAGTGATTACCTCTCCCAATGTTGAAGCTTTTCTGCCTTGGACTGGCATGTCCTAACCAAATTTTCCAGGCCACTGTTCAAGGAGCAGTATTGATTGACCTGTTCAGATCAAGGTCAGTTGCCCTCAACTACGTAATGACTCTTTCGTTTGGATCAGGCTCTGTATTATTGTGGCCATAGTATCATTCTGACATAATCCTATCAACAGAATGATATCCAGAATTGTTTTATTATTCTTTCATAGAATGTGAGTACCACTGGCAAGGCTGGGATCCATTGCCAATCCCTAATTGACATTAGAAGATGGTGGTGAATGGCCTTTTGAAACTGTTCATGTCCATCAAGTGTAAGTACAAGCATGATGCTATTTAGGATGGAGTTCCAGGTGTTTGATCCAGTGAATATGAAGGAATACAACATAGTTCTATATCACGGCAATGAGGGGCTTCCAATGTCTGTTCAACTGTTTTCAGTTTTGGGATTTCCAAGAACACTGAGATCCATTGAGTCTAAAATTGTTCATATTTTTGCCACTTGCAATGCACAAATTGAGTGCATTGGATGTTGGTAGAACATTCATAGGCCAGCCTTCAGTATTATTTATACCATTTTGTTTGTGGCTATAGCTATGTTCAAAACTGGGACTCTTTCATATCTGTGTGTGGCTTCCTTCAAGCCTGAACTGGTGAAACATGAATAAGGACAGCTACCTTTCTGGTCTAACAAACAAACAAGCAACAGGACGTTTATAGTATTAATGCTATTTACAAATTACACAAATATGATCGACATTACTACAGAGACTATTAGGAGCACACTATCATCAGGTCTGCCTTTGACCAGTATATTCTGACCAAGTTCCTGTGACATCATCGCAGTGGGTAGTGATTACTGTACTCAATCAAGTCCTGAACGTATATTCCTCACAGTTTCTATTCTGCTTCAATCCAGTCTCTGAAAACACAAGTTTGACATGCTAAATGGGACAGCCTTTGCACAGATCTAGCAACTCAAGACTGGGCATCCATGAGGCGCTGTGGACCATCAACAGCAGCAGAATTGTAGTCCAGCATAATCTGCAACCTCATTGCCCGGCATATCCCCCACTCAACCATTACTGTCAAGCCAAGGGAACAACCCTGGTTCAATGCCAGGAGCTGCACCAGGCATACCTGAAGATGAGGTATCAACCTGGCAAAGCCACCAACAGGACTACTTGCAGTCTACTCTGCAGTCCTGTCACACCTAGTCATGAATGGTGGTGGACATTTAAAAACTCACTGGAGGAGGAGGCTCCACAAGTATCCCCATCCTCAATGATGGAAGAGCCCAGCCTTCAGTGCGAAATATAAGACTGAAGCAATCGCAGCAATCCTTAGCCAGAAGTGCCGAGTGGATGATCCATCTCAGCCTCCTCCAGTTGTCCCCAGCATGATAGATACCAATCTTCAGCCAATTAGATTCATTCCACGTCATATCAAGAAACGATTGGAGACACTGGATACTGCAAAGGCTACAGGCCCTGACAACATTCTGGCAGTAGTACTGAAGACTTGTGCTCAAGAACTTGCCGCTCCCCTGGCCAAGTTGTTCCAGTACAGTTAAAACACTGGTATATACCCGACAGTGTGGAAAATTGCCCAAGTATATCCTGTACACAAAAAGCAGGACAAATCCAACCGGCCAATTACCGCCCCATCAGTCTACACTCGATGATCTGTAAAGTGACGGAAGGTGTCATCAACAGTGCTATCAAGCAGCGCCTGCTCACCAATAACCTGCTCAGCGATGCCCAGTTTGGGCTCTGCCAGGGCCACTCAGCTCCTGACCTTGGTTCAAACATGGACAGAAGAGCTGAATTCCAGAGCTGAGGTGCAAGTGACAGCCCTTGATATTAAGGCTGCATTTGACCGGAGTGTGGCATCAAGGAATCCTAGCAAAACTGGAATCAATGGGTATCAGGGGGCAAACGCTCCAGTGGTTGGAGTCATGCCTGACGTATAGGAAGGTGGTCGTAGTTGTTGGAGGTCAATCATCTCAGCTCCAGGACACCTCTGCAGGAGTTCCTCAGGGTAGTGTCCTAGGCCCAACCATCTTCAGCTGCTTCATCAATGATCCTCTCTCCATCATAAGGTCAGAAGTGGGGATGTTCGCCAATGATTGCACAATGTTCACCACCATCTGTGACTCCTCAGATACTGAAGCAGTCAATGTCCAAATGCAACGAGTTCTGGACAATATCCAGGCTTGGGCTGACAAGTGGCAAGTAACATTCGCGCCACACAAATGCTAGGCTATGACCATCACCAATATGAGACAATCTAACCACCATCCCTTGATATTCAATGGTGATACCATCACTGAATCCCCCACTATCGACATCCTGGGTGTTACCATTGACCAGAAACTCAACTGAACTCACCACATTAACACAATGGCTACAAGAGCAGGCCAGAAGCTAGGAATATGGCAGCGAGTTACTCACCTCCTGGCTCCTCAAAGCCTGTCCGCCATCTACAAGGCATAAGTCAGGAGCATGATGGAATACTCCCCCCTTGCCACCATCCAGGACAAAGCAGCCTGCTGGATTGGCACTATATCAACAAGCATTCACTCCCGCCACCACAGACGCTCAGTACCAGCTGTGTGTACTATCTCCAAGATGCACTGCAGAAATTAACCAAAGATCCTCAGACAGCACCTTCCAAACCCACGACCACTTCCACCTAGAGGGACAAGGGCATCAGACGTATGGGAACACTACTATCTCCAAGTTCCCCTCCAAGCCACTCACCATCCTGACTTGGAAATGTATCGCTGTTCCTTCACTGTCGCTGTGTCAAAATCCTGGAATTCCCTCCCTAATAGCATTGTGGGTCAACCCACAGCATGAGGACTGCAGCGGTTCAAGAAGGCAGCTCACCACCATCTTCGCAAGGGCAACTAGGGATGGGCAAGAAATGCTGGCCAGCCAGCGACGCCCACATTCCACAAATGAATATAAAAAAAAGTTACCGCTTAATAGACATTTTCTAGGGTTTCCATCGTTTGCCTTATTCCACAGCTGCACACAGGTGTTAAACAAAGGATATCCTACTGAATGTAGATAATGGGATCACGAACAGTAAATTTGCATTATGGTGTGTGCAGCAGTAATCCTGGTTCTAAAAGCAACATTTAATCTTATTTCTTCTGTAAACTTCTGAAGAGGACAGGGTTCAGTGTTGATGCAGGCAAACAGCAGTAAGCTTGTCAGTCCTGGCACTGAAGCAAGGTTAACCTCATCAATTATATACAGTCAGCTCCCAGCCCTGACTGGATTCATCAGTGGAAGCTCACTATTAGTGACAGGGCAGGAAATAACATGCAATTAAAGCTCATAAAGGCTAGAGCTATGTTTAAAGGGCTTCCTTAATTCTTTTTGGGCACAAAAGCTGGAAATGGCTAGTTGGATGATGAGCACTTCAATTTTTTTAATGTTGTTTCATAATGTAGCTTGGAGCCCCAGAAGCACTTCCCCACCCCCCCAGCCCAGTAAGAATTCATCCATTCTGATTGGCCTGAAGTGAGCCAGTTTTAGGAGCAATACAACAATATGCAAGAAGGTTAGGAACATATTTAGCAACAAGGAATTTTATGTGGTAAGGTGGACCTTACTATTTGTCTCCTTACAACAATGAAAATGTTTGTGTTGAGCTGCATTGGCTGCTCTGAAATGCTGGGGCAATTAGTTTGACTAATCTATCTCTTTCTTTCTTTGTTCTCCACCAAAAATTGTCATAATTCCTGGACCACCCTGAAGAGCAAAGCATAACCCTTGTTTTGTTTTATCTTCTACACTCTGCTTCCTCCATCCTCACTTCAAATAATAGTTGCAAGGAAATCATGAACTTCTTTGCTTATCAAAATTGAATTGATCTATTCATTTCCCTCTGAAGATTCCTTCTGTGCTTCTGATCAAACCTGTTCGATTTCTCCTCCCTCGTCTAGCTGAAGTAAATTAATATTTTCTCCCCTATTTCTCCGCATTTTCTTTCTGAGCTCAACTTGATCATGAGACCCACTTCCTGCTTTCATTAACACTAAATTGATTACCACCAAATTTCCTTCCTGGGCTTTATGCTGAGCTACATTTGTAAATGAGTTGGTCTATCAGGCAGGATCTTCACTTCTTCCAAAACTTTCAAATCACTATCATTCTTCCACTGTAAAAAGCCCACATATCTAACCTCATAAACTTTTGGTGTCTTCCTTCCTTCTCTAAAGCCTTTGAAACTGTTAGGTAGAATTTAATGCTGACAGCAGTTGGCAATCCACCAGCTAGACAGGCAATGATGTGCCCTTCTCGACCATTCCACATTCCCCTAATGAGTACTTCTGGTGTTGTGGGAACCTGCAAAGATAGTAGGGGAGATGGACTCACAAAAGGCAGTCTGTAAGCTCTGGCAAAGGGGTTTGGCTGATCTTCAGGGAATACAGGGATCTTTCAAATTTGGGAGACCCTACAGGAATTCTTTCACACTATTGATTTCTGAATATATGTACATATGCTGGCTGGTCTTGTCTAAGACCTCATCAAACACATCTGAACACAAAACAGGTCTTCATGATCATGGAGTAATTATAGAACTTAAATACAGTGTGACTAAACCATTGTGTTGAAGTGAAAATACGGTGTGACAGCTTATGGTAAACAAATCCTATAAATACATTTCAAAGTTTACACAAGTCCTCAGTATTGTTACAATTTACATTGTAGTGTGTAGTCTGTGATTATTTGTCCAAAGCGGGGGCCATCAAGAAAAAGCATTTGAAATTTGAAAACCTGCTCTATATCCTGACTGGAATTCTGTTCCTATTCTGTTGTTCCAGTGGGGACTTAATTACATTCGTACTTCTCCATCACTCAAATCTCCAATCCAGCTTCCCCAGTGAAAAGGGAGAGCCAGTCATTGCTTGGCTGCAGATCCTATTGTGTTGCAATGGTTTGCCATTTCCGCACCAGAAGCAGTAGGCCTGTTGCACACACACCTGAAAGAAACTGAAGCCTGCAAAACATTGCAAGTGAGGATTATAAAGGAAAGACAGGAGCTTCTATGTCATCCCCTCTTCTCTTGGGGCATTATCGTCACTTCGTGGGGCCTTTTAACATCTTTTCCTGTGGTAGATCTGAGAAGTTGCAATAATTTGCATGATGAAACCAATCTCCTGGGAACTTTTCTTGCACTATCTTTCTCTTGAAACAAGTAATGAAGGAACATCGTATGATGGTCCTAGGCTGGGCAAAGCAGTGTACGCCTCGCTCACTTTCCTTTATTTTCTGCTGCTATCCTATCTAGTGTCTTGTAGGATCATGATGAATCTAGCCTCAAGTCACTTCAGGTTATCATTGTGGCTATTGTTGCATCCATGCTGTTCAAAAACAACTACCTTATCCAATTTTCCAGCACTTAGCTCATAGCCTTTTATGCCTTAGAATCACAAATCCACATCTAAATACTTCATAAATGTTACGATTGTTTCTACCACCCATATAGTCAATGAATTCCAGATTCCCACCATCCTCGGGTGAAAATGATTTTCCTCATATCTCCTTCAAAACCTTCTGCCCTTTACCTTAAATGTAGCCTCCCATCCACACTTGCCCCCACCCTGGTCATTTATCCCTTCATCAAGGGAAAATATTTTTTCCTCAATTGATCCCTTCATCAAGGGAAAATATTTTTTCCTCTTTACCCTATCAATGCCTGTCATCAATTAATCTCTTTTCATAATGGGAACTTTCCAGCCCAGGCAACATTCTGGTAAATCTCCTTTGCCCCTCTCCAGTGCTATCATATCCCTCTAATAATGTAGATTCTGGCACTGCACACATACTCTGCCTGTGACCTAACCAATACCTTATACAGTTCCAGCATACCATCCCTGCTCTTAAACTCTTCGCATTGACAAAATATTTTTACTATGGACGTCCAGTCCCTATATACCTGTATTCCCCATGCTGATGGCCTAAAGGCCCTCCGCTTCTTCCTGTTCCGCAGAACAGACCAATCCCCCTCCACCGACACCCTCATCCGCCTAGCCGAACTCGTCCTCACCCTCAACAACTTTTCTTTCAATTCCTCCCACTTCCTACAGACAAAGGGGGTGGCCATGGGTACCCGCATGGGCCCAAGCTATGCCTGCCTCTTTGTAGGTTATGTGGAACAATCCCTCTTCCAGATCTACACTGGCCCTAAACCACACCTCTTCCTTCGTTACATTGATGACTGCATCGGCGCCGCCTCGTGCTCCCACGAGGAGCTCGAACAGTTCATCCAATTCACCAACAC
>JAHRHZ010000012.1:72594797-72643570 GCA_024137785.1 Ginglymostoma cirratum | reverse complement strand
TTCCACATCAGGCAGAGGTTCACCTGCACATCTGCCAATGTGGTATACTGCATCCGCTGTACCCGTTGTGGCTTCCTCTACATCGGGGAAACCAAGCGGAGGCTTGGGGACCGCTTTGCAGAACACCTGCGCTCAGTTCGCAACAAACAACTACACCTCCCAGTTGCGAACCATTTCAACTCCCCCTCCCATTCCTCAGATGACATGTCCATCCTTGGCCTCCTACAATGCCACAGTGATGCCACCCGAAGGCTGCAGGAACAGCAAATCATATTCAGCCTGGGAACCCTGCAGCCCAATGGCATCAATGTGGATTTCACAAGCTTCAAAATCTCCCCTCCCCCAACCGCATCCCAAAACCAGCCCAGCTCATCTCCACCTCCCTAACCGGTTTCTCCTCTCACCCCAAGCCACACCCCCATCTCCTATCTACTAACATCATCCCGCCCCCGGGACCTGTCCGGCCGCCCTGGACTGACCTATCTCCTCCCCACCCCCCCGCCTACACTCACCTTTACTGGCTCCATCCCCGCCTCTTCGACTTGTCTGCCTCCTCTCCACCTATCCTCTCCTCTATCCATCTTCTATCCGCCTCCCCCTCTCTCCCTATTTATTTCAGAACCCTCTTCCCCTCCCCCATTTCTGATGAAGGGTTTAGGCCCGAAACGTCAAGTTTTCCTGCTCCTATGATGCTGCTTGACCTGCTGTGTTCATCCAGCCCCATGCATGTTATCCCAAATATAGCATATGTCTTCTTAACCACTTTAACCACCTGTCCTGATACCTTAAGGGACCATTGCATATACATACCAAGGTCAGTCTGATCCTCGGTACATTCCAGAGTACCTATATTCTTCATGTATTCCCTTGTCTTGTTTGAATGAACCATTTTTATCTTAATTTAGATGTATTCTATAATTTCCTCCAATTATTATTTCAGACTCTTGTACTCCTGTATTTATTTAAAATGGTATGACAGTCTCATTTACTACTAATAATGGCACCCAATAACAGGAATTTTCCTTGAGCAGCAACATTAATGTGGTATGACATTAAGTGCCTGTTTACTCACTGTGCAATATTCAGATGATTGCAATCAATGCCACTGCACTCTTCTCTCTCAATGAGATCAGCAGCATCTTCATTATAGTTTGTATTTTGAAATGGAGGATATTGTATGGGTTAGAATGGAGACATATTTATTATGTCCACCTCGAGAGAGCTCTGAATTGTATAGGATTTGCTGTACTTAGTACGCGTAGGTTCAATTCCTGCATTGGTTCAAAAAAGGAAGTGAAGCAATCCCCACAATGCAGTGTATTCAAAAATGGCATTTTAAAATGATCACAGTTTTCATTCACAAAACCTGCTGAGTGAAACAATTCAGTTCAGTGAAAACCTGATGGTTTTCCTGAGCAACATGCTCCCCAGATTATCCTATTTAACCTTTGACTTCATAAAGGATACATCTTGCTTTTAAGCTGATGACCATTACACTGAAGTCCTCTATTAGTATAATAAATAATTGTTCACCAACTTTGATCTTTGTCTCTGCTGATTAAGTTCTTGTGGGGTTTGTTGCTGTGGGTTTTTCCATTAACTCTCCTGTTGATTCTCAATAATGTTGGGTTAAAGACAAGTGTCTCTCTGGGACTTCGGTTATACATGGGAGTGGCACTAAAAGATTCTCTTTCAAGTCATTGGCAAATTAGTTAAGATGTACATATTATATGGCAGCTGATGTATTCCATCCCTTCCAGGCACTGCATCTTATAAAAGCTGTAGTATTGTTTCTTTCTGAACCTTTTAAAGGCCAATTTGTAATATTGCATGAAGTACATTTCTTCCCATGTGAATTCCTATAGATCTTGTTTTATGGGAATTTTATCATTTAATATGCAGCTACAATTCATTGTAATAATTTACATCCTGAATATATTCTAAAAGTTGAAGGAATTTGATTCCAAGCTGCTTTATTCAATTTAATTTACAGTGGCCTGTGGGCAATTGACAAGTGAGTATTATAGTTTTTATAATGTTAAGTCGTTACAAAAATGAATGAAAAATGGGAGCCAGTGGAAAAAGAATTCTATCGTTCCTTGGATAGCTGATCAATGCACCTCAGTAAGAGGTTTCAGTGATGCCTAAAGTAACCATGTCAAATTTAGTTGTAAGTTCTCAATCAAATACCTGACAAAGTATGCTTTAACATCAAACATTTGCAGAAGAAAAGCCACGTATAAAGGTTAAGATTACTTCTTAAATCCAGATTTGGACTATTGTTCAAACTCATTAAATTGAATCAAATGGCAATCTTATCTGTCTCAGTACATTCTTACAGGTTTGGTTATCTAGAAATGGCCGAGGACTGGCTTCTATGATGCCGGATTATCCATTCTGCACTTCTGGCTGAAGACACTAGCGAATGCTTCAACTTTGTCTTTGCAACAAGATTCTGGGCTTCCACTGTCGTTGAAAGTGGGGATATTTGTGGAACTTCCTCATCAGGTTGTTTATTTAATTGCTCCATGTCATTCACAGATGGGTGGAGCAGGATTACAGAACTCAGAGCTGATCTGTTGTTTATGATATTATGTTTCTATGCGGTGGGATATTTGCTATTGTTAAAGCCACTACTTAAATACAAGATATAATTGTTGTCATATTTTTCTGCAGCTAAGAAAATTAACTCACACGGTAGTTTTTGCAAGAGGCAGAGGAACAGGAATTAATTTGCACCCAAACCGAAGCGTGGCAACAGTTACTGTGCTGAAAAGAGTGTTCAAAAAGGCCACATGAAGTAGATTTGAAGAATCAGCAGGACGTGACTGGTGTTCTGGGTGCTAATTGTGACATAGGAGCCTGTGTTTTATTGGAAAGAGGCTAAATCTGGCCTCAGGAATCCACCTTAGCAGATTCTGAGACCCTGTGATCATTTTGCCGTTCAGTAATCTCTCAGTGCAGAATGAGTATCTGTATTCTCATATATCCATTGGCCTTACTGGACACTTCATTATTCTTTTCTCACTTGAAAGACATGTTCTGAGCAACCTAATTGCTCAAAGCTCTGATGGATATTGTATTAAAAATGTCTTGAGTCATGCATATCTCTTTAATCTATTAATTATCAAGAAAAGAAATTATTATCTAATTTTGAAAGATATACTTAATATGTGAGTGGATTTTTTTTGAAAAATAAAAGTTAAAACACTTGTAACATTTTATGAAGGCAATGGCACTTCAAGAGATAAGACACCTGTTTTAAAACTGTCTGTTATACATTCATGCATTCATAAAGTTAAAATTACTTAAATTAAGATGGTTGGACAGAAATTAATTTCACATGAGATCAGAAAGTCATGTGATACCAACTCCTTGACTTCAATTCCTCAGGACAATAGTATATTGTTACAGATCTCATATACCATTACCATGAAACTTGTTACCTTTCATTCTTCCAGTAGATGCTACAGGATTGAATATAAGAATCTATTTTGAGTTGTTAAATCACTTCTGATGTTAAATGTTCTCACTTCTGCAATTAGCTATGAAACAGTTTTGGACAATTTCCCTCCCTTTATCTTTGACAATTGCCTTTAGGAAACATATTTCTGACAGACATGTTGCGTATTCATATATTAATATGCCTATGTTATTATATCAGGGCCTAATCCTATTAGAGCTACAAGGATAGAAAATACTCTCAATGTTACTATTATAGAATTCCTTCATATAGGAAGACATTTCAATCAGAATGGGAAATTTCAAAGCTTTGCAGACCAGTATTCTGCAATGTATAGAGTTAACAGGGGAAATTAAAAGACCTTTACAGTTTCCAATCTCTCTTTTGCTTTTTCTTTGGAATTGATGAATTGATGAGGAGGAATTTCTTCTCTCAGAGGTTAATGAGTCTTTGGAATGCCTTGTCTCCGAGAGCTGTGGGGTGGGATCCTTGTACATATTTAAAGCTGAAATAGGTAGATCCCTGATCAACAGGGAATTGAGGTTTATGGGGCAAAGGCAGGAAAGTGAACATGAGGAGTGTCAGATCAGTCAAGCTTGCCATTGAATAACAGAGCAGGATCAAGGGCCAAATGACCTACTGCTGTTCCTATTTCTTGATGGAAAAATATTTAGAATTCGTTCTTGCAACTGTCTGTCTCTTTTGCCTCAACTGGGCTTCCTGTGATTATGGGCAAAGCTATAATTTTCATTCTTGCTAAATCATTCCGAAAGAGTAAATCAACCCTGCCCCCAGGTCATTTCTTTATTACTCTGTGTATCACTAGTCCAGAGAACAAGTTGTATTTTCCACCTATTCCATTTCCCATTGCTTTTGCTTTCCTTGAACTCTCTGGAGGGAAATCTAAATCCTTCTCCAACTGGAGAGTTTCAGTATCTTCTGTATCAATTAGTATTGCTATCGGCTTTGATACTTTAGTTGAAGAAAAGGGGGTTATGCTCTTTTTAGACAAAAACGCTTCACAGCTCTCATCTACCCTGTGAATCTCTTTTGCACTCAACAGCGTTCTCTCCAGTCTTTAAGTTTAACTTAAAGTTACAACTCAATCCATGCCATTCTCCTCTGAGTTTCCTTTTAGGACCAATTCTCAGAACCTCCAATAAAATAATTTCCCAAGGACACTACCCTGAGGAGCTACGTCCCTTGTGGTGCAGTGGTAGTATCCCTACCTCTGGACCAGGATGCCCAGATTCAAATCCTCTCTGGTCCAGAGGTATATTACCTCTAAACAGTCTGTTTAGGGAAATATCTTCTTGAGGAATTAAATGTATGGATGAGGTAGCTGAATGGAGATGTTGTGTTCCTATTTCTTCATTCCTGCTACCATCACTGGCTGAAATGGCAACTGCAGCAATAGCTGCTGTTAGCTCTTTAAATCCAACCCTCACAACTTCAGTTCCACATTTTACCCTCTTACGTGACTCCTGATTGGACAACGGTCAGCCAATAAGGAAGAAAATTCATGAAAATTACAAGTCTATCTCTGATGTAGTGTCAGACTGGGATCCAGAAGTTTAGGTTCCCAATTCCAAAAGTAAAACCCTGTCCCAAAAATTTGTTCTGCTTTTGGGAAATTGTGTACAATGCATCACAACTCTCAGACTGTGATTTTGGACAACTGCTTTAACACCTTTTTTCAGCATGCTTACTGATTCCAATTAGCTGTAGTGAATCCTGACAATTTTCTGCTGGGAGTTTTCATTTACTGGAATTTGGTTGTAATTAACCAGATTTGTTTTGCTTGTCAATTTTGTAGTCAATAGAGAAGACTCTGCATTTGACTAGATTTTAACCTGTATTCAATACCATATTCCTAATGTACCAACCAGTTTCTCTACTTAATCTACTTTAATTTGTACACTTATAATAGTGGTTTAATTGACCAAACTTAATGAGCTATGTCTATCTTCCTTTTGTTCCCTCAGGGTTGACCATGACTTGCTTCCACTCCAGCAGGAAGTGGGCAACATTGTGTGACTGAATTGTCCAATCCTGGAGGTGCAGACTCTGCCATTGGATGACTGGGTACTATTTGATGAGGAATGGGTGGGACGATCTGAATTCCACACTCCCTTTCCGCTGCTTGCCCTTGGCTTCCACTTGGTGAAGCTCAAAGAGGTTGACGGCTTCGCAGCTGCTTCTTCTCCAGTTTGTGAAGTCAATGGCGAGCGATTCCTACATGTCATTTGGGATGTTGCTTTGTTTAGGAAGGTTTCCATTGTTTTCCTGTAGCATTTCCTCTGGCTTCTTGCCAATTGCTTACCATTACAGAGCTTGGAGTTTGTTTAGCGAGTCTTGTGTCAGGCATTTGGGTAATGTGGCTCACCCATCGCAGCTGGTCATGTGTGACCAGTGCCTCAGTACTCGGGATATTGACCTGGAGGAGGATACTCACATTGGTACGTCTATCCTGCCAGTGCATTAGCAGGATTTTGCGCAGGCTGTGCTGGTTATAACTCTCCAGGGAAGTGAGGTGCCTGCTATATCCGATCCATATTTCCGATGCATACACTTTGTTCCTCAGGCATTCCAAGGCTCCTGGCACATTGGGGTCAATGCTGGATTTCATTGTCAATGCCTGGTGACACCAAGAGGAGGCTCCCTAGCGATGGGTCCACATGGTGCAGGGGCTTGCTGCGTTTTTGTTGGTCAGGGCCAACGCTGTGTAGCTGGAATGGACTGGTTGAGAACCTTTGTTTTCCAGATGTTTAGTCCGAGGCCCATTGTCTCATACGTTCGGTGAATGAGTCTATGGTGGTTTGTAGCTCAGTCTGTGAGTGTTCACAGTCAGAATCGGGACAGTGAGATGGAAAAACCAGCAATAAGCATTCGTACCATAAACATGCCAAATGTAGAAACTGGTTAGTGAGTTATGAAAGTGCTGGACTGCTGGTTACTGAGTGTGCAAGTTGGTATCAATAGTTAGAGTGTGGAAATTGCTGAACTGCTGATTAGTGAGTGTGAGAATTAGTGCAACTGGTTTGAGAGTGTGGAAATAAAGCTTGTAAAAAATAGCATAATGGAGTTGAGCTAAGTCAGCCTGGTATACAAAGTGGATATATGCAATGCAACAACTCCAGTTCTCCTTGTTAATCTGTTAATTTTAGCAATCTGGTGTTTACCAGCATTCTTGTCATAGCTGAAATTTTACCAGGCAGTTCTCAAATGTAATGAAGCCAATGTATTTCTTGCAAATTTTGATACCTGCAGGTAGTGGATCAGGACCAATAAAACGGTGCCCTGGGTTAATGAAATGCTCAGTGCTTTGAAAGCCATGGTAGTTTGAATGCTGTTTGTATTTGAACCAATGAGCTGAGATTGCTTCTGTAATCATTGCCATGGATCAAAAACAAGCAAACAATTTAAAATTTTAGAATATATAGTAGGACAGATTATGGAATAAATCACATTTAATCTCTTTGAACTGTTAAAAGAAAATGTTTGCCCGAAGATAATGTCTAGACATTATTGCTCTGCTTTATAAGGTGTGCAATCTAACTTCAAAAGACAGGCTGTAACATGAACATTTCCCTTAGGGTTTAATCACATTGCAGATTGACCATATGTTGATTGAAGTTCAAAATTAGAAATTCATACCATCTACGTAAGTTCCATTATGCAAGTATATAAATTATTTGCTTCAAAGCAAAATATTGTCCTTTTCAGGATGTCTAAGAAGTACAAAAGTAGAGTATTTAAAGTCCACTGGCACCAAGGGTTACAGGTGCTTAAACTGACCTTAAACTTACGTTGATGGCCTGAGTGCTCTGTTAACCCTGGCCAACGCTTCTGTGAAAAGTACAGATTGTTGGGTTCTCAAAATGCCTGGCTATTTTGGCCATTAAACTTCCTTTAATATTTCCAGACCCTCAGATGAAGATTACCATTTCAGACTGAAATAATGAAGTGTGTGCTGTGCTGACTTGATTAATTATTACCAAGGAGCAAAGAGGCGTAACCAAGGTGAACTTGTCATTACTTTTGTGAAGACAATAAGAAGACTCTTGTCTCAGAACTGACCCAGGCCATACTCTCTGCAATTATGGCCATACCTTTCCACACTTAGTCAGCTCTGGCAGCCAGCGATATTAGTAGGTTACAATCCAGCCATTTAAGGCCCCACAGCTTACTGATCTGTTGTTCTTGAAGCTATGGCTCAAAATCAATATCGTATCCTCATGGTGAGTGTGGGAGACCAGTCTCCATCCAACCAGTTAGTCATTGAAAACCAAACTTAACTCTGTTTTTATGCATTGTTCAAGTTATAAATATAATATTATACCATGAATAAACATAATGGAGGTCTTCTTGTTCATCTGCCAGAACATTAGTGGAAGAGCTACAGAAACCTTGGACTGAATTTTGCCAGAAATCAGCTAAGTATCAATTTTGGTGGGTTGCACGCAAGATTTCACACCATGAAGCCAAGTGAGTTTTCTCATGGTCTCTTCCAACTTGTCTTATTGTCTATGCAGCAATTCCCTTTGGTGCTAAGCTCATCATATCTGTCCACTCCCCACAGACAGATATACTGGCCACTGCCAGGACACCCGGGATTTCTGGTGCCAGTGCCATCTTTAAAGGTCAGCTGTGCAGTTGGTCTGCATGGTTCCTGTCAATTGCCCCAACAGAGGGGAATTGGTACACACACTTTGTTGACAGGGACCTGGAGGTCTTTGTGAATGGGAGTTACATGTGTTCACTGCCCATGAAACATGTGCTGAAATGATGCTGCCTGGTGTCCAAGATGGAGGCTGAGAGGAGTGAGTGGTGAGTCAGAGTTGTTAGAAAACTGCCCTGTTTTTCATGACTGGGGGAATTGTCACAGTCTAGCTTTTATCTGGTGTGTGGGAATATGGGAAACTTCCTATCAATAGGCAAGTTGATATAAGAGTGATCATCCTAATATGTGCAAATAGGCCTCTCACTGCTCACTGATGAGAATCTTGTCTCACATTCAACACTTTGTTGGAACATGGGACTTTCTGCTCACAATGTCAGGACTCTCCTTTTTGCTGACCTCATGCAATTCTCCCAAGTTCCTCATTGATGCTCTTGATGTTCAGTGACTGCAAAGATTCCATACATTCGTTTAAGTTTCATTTTTCTGCCGCTGAAGTTCAGGTAGTATTTAGACTTAGAAATCTGTTAGCTCAGATTAGCCTGTAGAAGTCAAAACAAATGATTGACCTGGTTAGGAGATTGGCTAAACAGCAAGAGTCAGTGGATAAGATTGTTCTACTGGCAGCATATATATGGCTAGGAGTGAAAAGATGTGTCAGAACATCAACTGTTCAAAGTAAATATGAAAGATTTAATTGATGGATTAGAAAGCCACATATTAGAATTTGCTAATGATGTCAAAACAGGAGCATTTTTAACAATTTACCTGGTAGCTCAAAATTGCAAAAGGATAATGATTGATTAACTGAATGGGAAAAATACTGGCAAATGGATTTCAATGTAGGTAAATTGCACTCATACATTGTACAGCAGGGTATAATCTAAATCATGAAACATTAGAAACTGTGGAGTTCTTTTCTTGTGTTGTGGACATTGTGATTAAGCATTTATTCTTCATTTCAGATTTCCATTTGAGAATGAGTCGTGAACTGCCTTCTTGAAATGCTGGAGATCATCTCTTGCAGGTGCACTCATGGTGCTGTTAGGAAAGGAGTTTCAGGATTTTGACCAGGTGACAGTGAAGGATAGTGATATAGTTTCAAGGCCACAGGATAATGGAATACTAGGCTTTACATCTGGAAAGACAAACACAACGTAGAGGAAGTCATGTTTCAGCTATACAAAAAATCCTAGTTTGACCACACCTGGAGTATTGTGAACAGTTTTAGGCATCACAGCTTAGGAAAGATTGCACTGATTTAACAGAATGGTATCTAGATCCCAAAGGTTCAATTATTTGGAGACACTACATATATTAAGATTTTATTTTCTCTAAATTAGGAAGTTGCTGTGTGGTTTCTTGGAATGTTTTAAGATCATGTGGAGTATATAAAGATAAACTATGTCTGTGGTTAGAGAGTTTAGGACTATGGTGCATAGTCTAAAACTTAGACCTTTCAGCAGTGCTATTAAGAAAGATTTTTGCACCCAAAGAATGATAGAAGTTTAGAACTTTTCATCTGTAAATCGCATTTGATGCTGGATTGCTTATTTCATACACATTATCTTTTTATTAATGTTTTCACTGTTTTTAATAATACTGTTGTGTTTGACCATGAAGTGAGCTTCTGATCACAAATTTGCTCCACCACCAAGACTACCTATATTGTCCTCTGTTAACATGAGCCAGCTCTACCTCTGACTCAGCTCATCTGTTGGTCAAACCACCATCCATGCATTTGTTATTTCTGGACATGTCTATTTCAAAGTGTGGATTTTATTTTTCCATTTTGCAATTAATGAAGTGTTTTAATTTTTTTTTCAAATAATTGTATTCTTATCCAACTCATTAGCCTCTCAATTTCACTCTTTACTCATTCAATATCCAGTTTTCTGTTTCTTTATTTACACTGAATGCAATTCACTTGTCAGCCTTGCACTCATTGACTTATATTGGCTTCTCTTCTAACAGTGCTTAAATTTTAAATTCCTCATGTTTGTGTTCAAACCATTCTATGACTTCACTTTTGCCATATCTGTATAATCTCTTCGAATGCCTCAACCCTGCGATTTTTCAAATTTGCCTTTCAACATCCTGAATTTTAATCAATGCACCACATGTGGAATTGCTTTCAGTACCCTTATTTTGGAAGACCTTCCCTAAAACACTCTATTTTCCTCTCCTCCTTTAACATGCTCCTGAAAACTATCCTTTTGAACATGCTTTTTGCCATCCACCCTTGTATTTGTCTGTCATTGTGTCAATATTTTTATTCTTAATCTTCCTATTGAGTTCCCTCAGACATTTTGCTACAATTAAATGCAGCTGATGTGGTTGTTTATGGTCCATACAAAACAAAACAAGATAATTCCCTATAACATACAAGTAATTTCTGTCACTGTTAACATCAAATACTTAACACAGATATTCGACATCTCCCTTTCCACTACTTGAAAAGAAGTATTAACCCATTTATTTTAAATGGGCTATGTCCTCAATAGATTAGTGTATAGTTGAACTTGATACAAAGTAAGTGCTCTAGTAATTTTTCACTGTACTTATTTCAGTCAAAGAATGTTTCACACTGACTCTGTTTTCAAGAAAACAACAGAGGTTTTCTTTAGTGTCTGATAGACATTGGTGGATTTGCCTTTTGAGGCGCACTCACCTCTGAGTCATAAAGTTGAAGATTCAGCTTCCTTTCAGGATTTGAGTGGAGAAATGAGGTCAACACTCTGGTGCCGTACTGAGGGAGTGCTAATGAGGACTTTCAAGTTCCGTCCTCCATCACAAGTCAATGTACAAGATTCTATGACATATGCAGATTAGGGGGCTGGGTCTGGATGGGTGCTCTGAGTGTTGGTGTGAACTTGTTAGGCCAAAGGGCCTGTTTCCAAACTGTAGGGATTCTATGATTCTAAGATAAACAAGAGCTGACGAGTTATCTACCATATGCTGATCAATATTTATTCTTCAATTAACCTTACATAATTAGATTTATCTGGCCATTATCACATTGCTGTTGTGGAAGTTTACAGTGCACAAATTGCCTGTTGCATTCCTACAGGACTGATGACACTTCAACGGCACTGTATTTGCTGTAGAATATTTTGTGTGGTGCTGTTTTTTTTTAATCAATGTAAATTACATTATGGACAGTCCTGGAAAAGGACTCTTGTAATGGCTGAGCGCAGATTCCAGAAGAGATCCAAGTCTGGAGTCAGTTCTAGCATTGGAGGCTAAGGGTTAGATAAGAAGATTGAGAACTTCTCTGAAAGTTGCTAATATCTAGAAGAATGTATAATTCCCCAAAATCTAAAGAATGAAGGAGGAGTTAAGAGTTCTAGTTTGTTGATCTGGAACTGCAAGTAGAGCAAAATATACTTTGGCAGCAGGAAAGTACAGCCACGCTGGTACAGCTTGTTGTTTTGACATGTGAGCAGTAATGATTGCAGCATAATAACCACCTTCCACTGAAAAGGATTTGTTCCACATTTCCCATCCCGTGGTTGGCATAATGATGCACCGCATACAAAACAAAGAGCTGGGTAAGATTATGCTTATTCCTGGAGATGCTTGGAGTGTTGATACCGGGCATGAATTCTGAAAATTGATGTGATGTGAAATGGAACAACATGGACATGTTTGCCTGATAACTGGAATTAACTCACCAACAAATCCATTTAAGGATGTGATTTACTGTGTCTTTAAAATAAAATGTCTTAAGTCAATAGGCAGAAGGAGACTATTAGAAATTTGTTTTGTCTGGTCAAAATATTCTTGCTGCAAAGTGGCTGCAAAGTCAACAGCGTGGGTAGCTCGGAGATTAATTCATTATTTTGCAAATTACTTTAAACTATAGCTTTTTTGTTGGACTTGTTTGGTTGGCATCTGCATTAGTATGGAAAAATGTGCTGCTAACAGCTATCTATCATTGCATCATAAAGCAAATAATTATTTACTGAAGTGTGCTTCTGTTTTGAAAAGTGTCTCTCTATGGCTCTCATGAAGTATTGGTGTGCAGAAGAACCTTGCACTCCGTGGAAATCCATAACTTGAGAGAGGCTGGAGAAGTTCCGATCATTCCTGTGGATTGCATTCTTGACTTTTTTGCAGGATAATTTGTAAAGTAGAGATAAAAATACAGGGGTGGTGATTCCCAGGCCCTTGGAGATAGATTTGGAGATGGGTGGACAGGAAAAATTAGCATATTATGTTGGACTGGCCTGCCAGCATGTTTTCATATTCCAGCATCTGCCCACTTTTCTCTGTGAGAGTTGATGGGTGTGTAATCGGAAACTGAAGTGGAAAGGTTGTCAAAATCATCAAGGGGACAATTGCAAGGATCCTACCAGTTGAACAGACTTAAACTAGGCTAGATTTTCATGGAGCAGGTGGCAAGTTTTAGTTGGGAAACTTCCAGGCAGACTTTTCTTCTTTGAAAAGGACCTCAGTCTCCACCTGCCATATAATTGCTTTGGAGGTGGGGGAAGGGGAGGTAAATGCATGTCAAGGCTGCAAGCTGGAATGCTTGCTTCAGTTTTCTGGAACAGCTCAGTCCTAATGGAGAAGTAAGGTCCTCAAACTCTCAGCCACCCTGCCAATATCTGCCCCACCTCATCCCTGTGTCTTCATATCTCTTCATATTCCCCTTGGTGTCTCATATTCCTTATGTACCACCCATGCACTCATATTCCCCATGGCCCTTCCACTCTTCATAAGTCTATGGCCCCCGTGTATCCACCATATATCCAGCTACTGAGTATATACTATAGATGGACATTAGTATCCATTCCTTTAAAATAAAGATGAGAAAGGATTAAACTTCTAACAATCTAATAGGACTCTCACTCAATCATACATTTGACTGATAAAGTTACTATTCATAAGGCCTATTCAAAAAATGTAAATCCTCTCAAGTGGTCAATCTGTTGTAAAAACAAACAGCTGAACATTTCCCTATATTTAGGTCCATATTAAGAACTGGGAATCTTCCATGGTTCACCCTTCTTCTGAAAGCTTGAACTCTGTTTATTTACGGAATTAATCTAATTCTACTGAAAAATACAGAGCTGGAGGGGTTTAAATTACTCTCCCTTATAATGAAGCTGGCAAGGGCATGGGCGGTACATGTGGACAGGCTAATCATATCTTGATCCAACACTGGGGAACAAAAATGGCTAGAAGAGAATTATGTGAGTTTCAGTAGGAATCCCAGAATCAGATTCCCACTCAAATAAAGTCCAAGCTGTTCTGTCTCCAACCTAGCAGTTAGGAGAAGGTGAGTGCATGTTGGGAAATACTTTCCCAATGACACTAACAAGCTATAAAAGTTTTGATCTGTTGTAATAAGAGTTGCAGAAACTTAATGTCTTACAAAGAGCATTCCTTCTGTCAAAGAGGGTTGTCACTTCTTGATGGGTTATTGCTGACCACTAGCACTTCCCCACCCTCAGATGCACTCTCCTGCTGCAGAAAGTCATGGGAGCAGCTTTTGCAGTTCCACTGTCTTCTTCTGTTGTACTACTAGGGAAAGACCTTTCCACTGCAACATGCTCCAGCTGTAGCTGAGCCAACACCACCGGCAGCAGCTCTAGTTACCTTCTGTGCAACTGCATACCCCTCCACAGAGCAGAGAGGATGGCCTCTGAGATACAAGTGGACGGATGCAAGTTCCCTATCAGACATGCAAAGGACCAGGTACTCAAACTTACACAGGCATCAGCGCTTCTGTCCATTCCTGTTCATGTAGTGCATGTTTTTAAATCATGTACTACATTGTCATATGGCTTGCCAACATATTTTGTCTGCTAACTGTCCTTGGGACGTTTACAGTGTAAAAATTACTTTATAACTACAAGTTGCTGTTTGGTCATTTAAGAATCGTGTCTTTTTTATTATTGTGCATTTAAAACTGTGGACGGCAAGGAGAATGAAATATTTTTACAAGTAGCAATTGACCAGGATTGCTGCATAATTTCACAGGAAGGGTTTTGTACCTTTTGTGAACTCTGCTTTTTGTGACTGTGCGTTTTCCTAACTGTGCAGATGATCAAGAACTCAGGGGATGTTTCCAAATGAAACTGATTGGTTCTCAGCTAACTGAACAGCTTAAACTGGAAGCAAGTTACAGAAACACAGAAAGACAGAAAGACAGAGAGAGAGAGAGAGAAAGAGAGACAGAGACAGAAGTGTGTTCACTTATTCTCCCTAGCAGAAGCTCCCCGTACTCTGCAGTAACAAGTCAGTTTAAATTTGAAGAAACCCAGTTATCTTTCCTGCAGCAGTGCTGTGAACAATGACTTTTGAATGTATAAATCAGAGACATTTTCCAGATAAATCAGTCACTCTCTACTTCCTTAAAAACCAGTGGAAGCTCCCAGGGAAAGACAACTGAACACCAAAGTAATATAAAACAAAGAACTGCAGATGGAACTGAAACAAGCAAAAGCAGAAACTGCTGGAGAAACTCTCGCAGCATCTGTGAAGAGAAAGCAAAGTTAAAGTCTGCAGTGCAGTGACCCTTCTTTGGAACCCCAAGGTTTTGGTTAACTAAAGTAGGATCATCTCGATGTCAGAATTGGGAAGCAAAGAGCACTGAACAAAGTTCTCAGCTTTTTCTACCTCTACCGACAATCTATCTTCTCTATTTGTTTGTCTGTGCATTTCTGTGCAAAGAGGGAATTTTTAAGGGGATTAGAGTTTTGGTTAGTAATATCATATTCCAATGGTCTATATCTGTTTACTTTATAGCTATAGTTTAATTATTTATAATAAATAGTAATTTCTTGTTTATTACAGAAGCCCGGTCCTTTCTTTCTATCAACCTTAGTCTGAAAGTTAGGTAAATTTTGATACTATACATTAAAAATGCTTTAATATTTGGTACAACTCCGAGAACAGAGGGCTTGATTTACAATGTGCTACCCCACTGAGTCATCACAGTTAACAGAAACAAATTTTAATATCCCATCTTTTAGCCTGGAGTTTCTGCTGAAAGCATCCCGGCTTTATTTTAATTGCCAGACTGTATCTATACTATGTGAAAGCAGGCAAGGTAAGTCCAAGTATGGAATAATGAAGTGGAAGGAAGAGCTGTCCAATTCCCTGTTCGCACCCGAGAGGAGTGGAGGAGTGACCAAGAAATGCTGCAGTCATTCCCTGCAGAGGCAAACTAAGAGTGTCAGTTACGGATGCTTGGTTACAACGGGATTCACAATCCCTACTATGGAGATCATTTACTGGGAGAAGAAAATTACATACTAAGAAATAAATCTAGAGTCCATATGTGCGGTATTATACATTGTTTTAAAAAATTAGTAATATAAGTGAAAGTAAAATGTGATCATTGTTGCAACACTAAGATTAAAGGAGTAGTAGTTAGACAGAAATGAGTAGTCATCCTATAATTTTTGCTACTACATGAGCAGGGACTAGCAGCAAGCACACAGTACAAAAGACTGGATCCACAGGTTAATGTTGCATAACACCATTTGTATTAGTAATGAATTAGGCATTTTTAAAATGAGAGTAAGTATTTCATGATAGGAGGAAGCTATTTAAAGACAAGGGTTTGTGTAAGACAGCGGTTTGGCTGGCAATGATCTTTTATCCACCCAGGATATGGGAAGTCTGAAGCTGGCCTGCTGTGAAATTAACAGTTATTGAACAGGCACATCCTGCACAGAGAAGGCAATCAGAACAATTATTAAAGAACTAACTACAGTGATCAACTACATTTATCCCAGACTTTAAATACCAAACGCAACCTTTCTGAAGCACTGAATAATTCATGAGGTCAAATCACACTTAAATCATTACAGCTTTGAAATTTGTTTTTGCATTTTAATTTCTTTGAAATTGGCTAATGGCACATGAACGCCATTTTGAAGCTTCACATCAGTTGTAAACAAACATTAAAATTCTGAGCATACCCACATAGCCTACAAGCACCCTCTAAAAACAGCTGCAGTCTCTAGTTCAACAGATGGTGTTTAATAATAGTAATTTTTTTGTTGTCGAGGTGCTTCCATTTTGCATCCCAGAATTCTATAAAACTGTTTTTATCAAATCGCTTGCAATTATATGAAAGGTGTAGTGGTGACCCTTTGTGCAAGTTGCCATGGCAATGCCTGTGTATTATTTCCTAACAGCAGTAACAGATCAGATTTTTAAAAAAAAAATCTATCTCACTTATATTCAAGTGAAACTGCGTGGAACATTTGAAAGAGATTTCATTTTATAAATAATTAGCTTTCATTCTCAAACCACATTAACTGGTTGAATTCTGATGATAGACTTGGTTGACTTACAGTGTATCCTTGAGTAATGGTTGATCTTGCACGAAAGTTGATTCCTAATGTTTAGCCAAAAAAAAATCAGTCATTTTCCATATATCTCATTTATAGGTTGACCCCAACATTTAGTCAAAAAATCCAAACTCTTTGTTCTTACCATCTGCTTGCTGCTGAAATCAAACACACTCGGGTGCAAACCTACTTGATAAAATCATGGAATCAGGTTATGCCTCGCAGATAGTATGCAATATAACCTGAAGAGACAAGCTCATAATATCATCACCATATGTGACCTGATGGTATAAAGCTATCAGTCTCTATCTTAGAGTGACCTCTTGAAGCATGATATGCTGGCGGAAGTGTTTAATAATGTACGATCAAATTGCTCAGTACTAGGCCAAGTACGACATGTATTTGCAGATACCAGGAGCTGTAATAAAAGTCTATTGAATCTTTCAATACTACAATACCCATGTGTAGTTCTTATGTTTGGGAGCTAACATTGCTTCATCAGGTACCAAATACCCTGTTGAAGGGAGAAAGTGCATCATTGCAACTACAGCAGATTGTGAAGACAGACCAGATCAAATAGCATATCACTGAAAGCAGTTGTTCAGCTCCTTGTGTCTGTGCATAGACTTATGGCTCTTTTGTGTTACCTTTGAGGAGAGTTGGTGGGAGCAATTTTTGACCAAGCAACTGTTTGATAGCGAGATGATGGGAAAGGACGGATTTCAACCCCTTCAAATGTATCTTGCACTACATTTTGACTAAAACTTCAGTTTGGAGGCCAGTTAATGTTCTGTAACGGGATGTGAACAGGCAAGCCACTCTAAGGCTTGTCCACCCTACCCCATGTAAGGAATTTTATGACCTTCCTGCCTGCAAACCATTGGGTGGTTTGCATAAAATCCTTCCATGATGCGTCATAATAACATGAAAATCTGTGTTTTTAAAGTAATTTTAAAGAATGTTATTATTTTACACATTCACTGTTCCATTATATCATCCGAATCCCTGCAGCTCATGAATCTTGGCCAGGAAATCAGTGGATACCATAAACAGTTGTATTTGGCATTAAATTCAGTATCACTGGTCTATAACAACATCATTATTGTTCTTGACATCATTTAATTTAATGCGAGGCAAAAGAAAGAACATTTTCATTTGTGACTGAAGGTCTCCATTGACATAAAATAATAATTATGTCCTAGAATATGGAGATTTTGCAGTGTATTGGTAACATCCCAACCTGTGGGCCAGATGCTCCAGTGCAAATCTCAGACCAGGATTGGTCAGCTGCGGAAAGACTATTCATGATGGCACATGCAAGATTCATTAGGATACACAAACAAAAATATTGTCCCGGAGGCTGCAGGCTCACTGTGGGTTCTGGCTTCAACTTGATAGCTTGGAGCTTTGCCTTGGCGATGTAGAAATGAGACAATGTTTGGATCCACTGGTGATGTAGTATCTAATAGCCAACTTGCCAGTTTCCTAGTCGATTTGGGAGGATCTCTCCAGTATTCACTGAAGTAGTCCACTTTGTGGAAGTCATAAAGTCATCGTACCATACAGCACAGAAACAGGCCTTCAGTCCAACTCATCCATGTCAACCAGACATCCCAATCTGATCTGGTCTCATTTATTCATGTACCCATCCAGATGCCTTTTAAATGTTGTAAGTATGCTCACCTCTACCACTTCTCTGGCAGCTTGTTCCATACTCACATCAGCCTCTGCATGAAAAAGTAACCCCTTCGGTCCTTTTTAAATCTTTCTCCTCTTACCTTAAACCTGTGCCCTCTAGTTTTGGACTTCCCGACCCTACAAAAAAGACATTGGCCATTAATCCTAACAATGCCCCTCATGATTTTATAAACCTCTATAAGGTCACCTCTCAGCCTCTGATGTTCCAATACTCCAAGACTTGGACATCATGGAGTCAAAGCATTTGTTATCGTGGGTACCTTGATCTCAGGACAATGAGAAAGAGGAGGAGACTGAGAAAAGGAAGAGGTAGGCAGCACGAGATTGATTGCCTGTGAACACATCACCAGGCCTCGGTTCCCTCGAAAGAGATCTTGCTGTTCAACTGTCCCACAGCTTTCCATCACTGAGGGCCATCCCTCCAGGCACTATCCTGATTAAAACTCAACACAAAACAAGTAGTTGATACCAACCTTCATTGTAGCATCATCATAGAATCAGAATCATACAAAACAGAGGACGCCCATTGAGCTCATCGATCTGTACTGCCAAAGATACGCTAAATCTACTCTAGTCACATTTGCAGCACTGGGCCCATAGTCATGAATGTTATGACATTTCAAGTGCTCATTTATGTACTTGTGAGTACATAAGCTTGTGAGGTTACCTACCTCAACTGCTCTCCCTGATAGTGCATTCCAGATCCCCATCACCCTCTGAGTGAAAATGTTTTTCCTCAAAGCCCCTCTAAACTTCCTGCCTTTTACTTTAAAATTATGCTCCCTTGTTATTGACCCTTCAACTATGGGGAAGAGTTGGTTTCTATTCAGCCTATCCATGCCCCTCATAATCTTATGCGCCTCTATCGGTCGTCCCCCTCAACTGCCTCTGCTCCGAAGAAAAGAACCCGAGCTTATCCAACCTCTCTTCAGAGTTAAACTGTTCCATCCTGAGCAATATCCTGGCAAATTTCCTCTGCACCCCTTCCAGTGAATCACCTCCTTCTTATAGTGTGGTGACCAGAAGTGTACACAGTACTCCAGCTGTGGCGTAATCCAAGTTCTGTACAGGGCTCCCTCTGTTACTGAATGCATGTTGAAGAGAGGACATTAGTTGGGTGATAACGTCAAAAATGATAGGCTGTCAAATCAGCTTTCAATGCTGACTGGTATCACAATCTCACTATACTATATGATTCCATTCATTCATATAATGCTTGCATTATTAGTGCAATACCTTAATGTTTGATGTAGAATATACCAGATGTATTCACAGAAGCAACTTGTTTTGCCTAAACTGGCACCCATGCTGAAGCTATGGGGTTGGAGCTTGCAGCCCTTGACTTCTGATTCACAGAATCCCTGCAGTGTGGGAGCAGGCCATTTGGCTCATCGAGTCCAACTGCCCCTCCAAAGGGTATTCCACCCTGTCCCACCCCCCTACCCTATCCCTGTAACCCTGAAATTCCCCTGGCCAATCCACCTAACCTGCACATCTTTGGACTATGGGAGGAAACTGGAACACCCAGGGGAAACTCACACAGACACAGAGAATGTGCAAACTCCACACAGTCACCTGAGGCTGGAATCGAACCCAGGTTTGCGCACCTTCATGCATCATGCAGTGCTAACCGCTAAGCCTCCCTGAATACTGAACAGTAAAAAAAAATTTTTAAGACTATCCAATCCAGAAAATTTCTGTCAGCATGTGGCACCGTTGAATTTTTCTTTCAGATGGGGTGTATCCGTTTTGATATTATTTAGTGAGTTGTTGCAACATATTAGTCACAAGAATTGATGTAGACTATTAATTGGCAATTAGACACCATTAAATATCCAAAAGGAAAACAAACAGCGCATCTCCAAAATGACATCTGCTACAATATCCTCTTGAGCCAAAATATGTTACTTAAGTTTACAACATTTATTACCAAGAGATTTCAATCATTGTCATTTTCAATATTTTGTGAGTATTTCAAAATAAGTACTGCAAATGCTTCACTGTCAGATTTTTTAAATTCCTAACAGGGCAGCCTTGGTGGTGTGAGTTTTGCTTGTGGACATTAATTGTATAGTCCTTTATTGCTGATTATGTCAATCCACAAAGCAGTAAACATGAAAAAATAAATAACTTATTCACCAATTTTTTTGGCATATGTGTGTCTTTAATAACAACAATGGAATTTCCTGCAATTGTCAATATCTAATCTTAAGCTAACCAGACCCCTGTAACTAAATCTTGGCTTCATTTAGCCTCAGTTTTGCTGCACATGAAGAATAATCAAACCAACTTAATTTTGAAGAATTTAAAACCGTGGACTCATTGGCCTAGATCCTTCAGATAGTCACAGAACAGTTGTACAACTGAAGTTGCTCGTTAGAACACAACAGCAATCCTGACATGTTAACTTCTATAGGAATTACCTGGGAAGTATGAACATCCAATGGCAATTCCCCTGGTCCTTGAGTCCAGTCTTCAGGCAACTCAATTCACTCAACATGATATTAAGAAATGGTTGAAGACACTGGATACTGCAAAGGCTATAGGCCTTGACAACATTGCGGCAAATAGTACTGAAGACTCGTGCTCCAGAACTTGACACTCCCATAGTCAAGCTGTTCCACCACAACAACAACACTAGCATCTACCCAACAATATGGAAAATTACTCAGGTATGTCCTCTACACCAAAAAGCAGGGCAAATCCAACTTGGCCAATTACTGCCACATTAGTCTACTCTCAATCATCAATACAGTGATGGAAGCTGTCATCAAGCAGCACCTGCTTGGCAATAACCTGCTCAGTGACGCTTAGTTCGGGTTCCGCCAAGGTCACTCAGCTCCTAACCTCATTACAGTTCCAACCTGAACAAAAGAGCTTAATGTCAGAGGTGAGGTGAGAGTGGCAGCCCTTGACATCAAGGCTGAAATCGATAGAGTGTGGCAAAAGGAGCCCTGGAAAAACTGGAGTTAAAGAGAAAACACAGTGTACAGCTGGAGGAACACAGCAGGCCAGGCAGCATCAGAGGGACAGGAAAGTGCTGAAGAAGGGTCCTGAACCAAAATGTTGAATCTCCTGCTCCTCTGATGCTGCCTTACCTGTTGTGGTCCTCCAGTTCCACACTGTGTTGTCTCTGGTGTCAACATCTGCAGTTCTTGCTATTTTAGAGTCAAAGGGAATCAGGTCAAAATCTTTGATGGTTGGAGTCATATACATATAAAGATGGCTGTGGCTGTTGGAGGTCAGTCATCTCATCTCCAAGACATCTCTACAGGAGTTCCTCAGCGTAGTGTCCTAGGCCCTCACTCCATAATAAGGTCAGAAGTGGGGATGTTTGCCAATGATTGCACAATGTTCAGCACCATCAGCGGCTCCCAAGAAACGAAAGCAGTTCTGTTCAATTGCAACAAGATTTGGACAATATCCAGGCTTGAGCTGACCAGTCGCAAGTAACATTCACACCACACACAAATGCCAGTCAATGACCATCTCCAATAAATGACAATCAAACAACTGCCCTTGACAATGGTGTCACTATCACTAAATTCACCACCACCAACAGCCTGGGTATTACCATTGACCAGAAACTCCACTGAACTCACCACATAAACATAGTGGCTGTAAGAGCAGGTCAAATGCTAGGAATACTATCACCTCCTGATTCTGTGAAATCCGTCCATCACTTACAAGACACAGCGCAGAGTCTGATAGAATACTCCCTACTTGTCTGGATGGGTGCAGCTCCAACAACACTTAGGAAAACAACACAGCTGCATGATTTGCACCACATCCACAAACATTCACTCTCTCTATCACTAATGCTCAGTAGCAGAAATGTACAGTATTGACAAGATGCACTTGCAGAAATTCACCAAAGATCTTTATGCAGCACTTCCCAAACCCACGATCACTTCCATCTGGAAATACAAGGGCAGCAGATATATGGGAACACCGCTATCTGCAAGTTTTCCTTCCGAAGCCACTCACCATCCTGACTTGGAAATATATCATTGTTCCATCACTGTTGCTGGGTAAAAAATCCTGCAATACCCTCCCTAAGGACATTGTGGGTCTACTTACGGCACGTGGGCTGCACTGGCTCAAGAAAGCAGCTCACATACATCATCTCAAGGCCAACTAGGAAAGGGCAATGAATGCTGGTCCACATTGATGTTCCATGGCCCAAATAAAATAAAACATAGATATGGAATTGGAGTCTTATTGGAATTGGAGTTCCACAAATGGTTACACAAGGTATGTTAGACAGCTTACAACCTAGTCTCACTTCTGGATAACTATAGGACTGACCTCTAAATCTCTTACACTGACCCCTCTCCCCATGCCCCCACCCCTCGTTAATCCCTTCAACCACTAGACTACAATCCTGAAGCCCTGATTACCCCTCCCCGACCCTCCATCTATGCAACAACTCTACTTGACTACCACTCCCAACCTGATTGACTTCCCCTTGTCCCATCTCCCCACCTACCTACACCTAAGGTTTAAGAAGTGACTTAAAGCAAGAAAAGTAGAGAGGTAGAAAGGTTAAGAAGAAAAATTCCAGAATTTGGGTTGTCACAGCTGAAGACGTGGCTGGTCTAGGTGGAATGATAAAAAATGGGGATGCCTAAGAAGGAGGAGTGCAGAGATCTTGCAGGGTTGTACTGCTGAAGGAGCTCACCTACAGAATAGTCACCCTGACAATATACCACCCTTGTCATCTGCCACTATACCCACCTGCCATCTCACTCACCTGCCACCTCACTCTTATCACCAAGACCATCCATTTCCACCTCCATACTGTTGCCCTGCTCCACCACTGCCTCAGATCATGTATTGATGAAATTCTCATCCATGCCTTTGTCGCCTCCAGATTTCACTATTCCAAGAGTCCCCTCCCTCTGTGCACATGTTGTAAACCTGGGCTCATCCAAAACTCTGCTAGCTGCGTCTATTTTGCACGTGGTTCCATTTAACCATCATATCTGTACATACAATACCTATACTGATTCCTGGTGAAGCAACACCTCAATTTCAAATTTCTCAACCTATGTGTAAATATCTCCATAGCCTCAGCCTTCCCTACCTTTTTAAACTCTTTCAGCAGTACAACCCTGCAAGATCTCTGCACTTCTCCTTCCTAGGCATCCCCGTTTTTTATCATTCCACCTAGACCAGCCATGACTTCAGCTGTGACAACCCAAATTCTGGAATTTTCCCTCTTAACTTTTCTACCTCTCTATTTTTCTTGCTTTGAATCACTTCTTAAACCCCGACTGTTTGATTCAGCTTTTGGTCATCTATTTTAATATTTTCTCATGTTTCTGATGATCAAATTTTGTTTAAAATGTGCCTTGGGATGTTTTACCATGTTAAGTCATTATATGAATGTAAATTATTATTGTGTAATGTAGAGATACGAAATATGAACTGTGAAGTTTTTACATATATCAGCATATATAGGGTATGTACGACCAGGTATGTACAAAGCTACATTATGTTTTTGGGGTGATTCCATAATTCGATGTTCTCAATGAGGATGGTGCTGACCTGAAGTAAATTCTGAGAGATACCATGTTTTTATTCATAAGGAAGGATGTTTATTTTGTCTCTTAACAGGAGGAAAATCAAAGACTTCACTCCTGTAAATTCAGGAAATGTGCTGCCTCGGAGTTTTGGAAATTCTGCATCACAACATCTTCGCCTGTACTAGTCAACATTCTGAATGCACGCCTTTTATGAACATCAGCAGGATGTTTCCTGTGGATAAAAGAGTAAAAGCTTCCAAAATTGTTGCAATTGGTCTTAAGTTGCAAATACCACACAACATTCTATTCAAAATAGAAACTTGGTTTAAAGATTGTCATTGTTTAGAAGAAAATAAATAAATGGCACCAAAATATGATTGAATATTCTGTAAATGTTCCAAGAAGTTGGCTTATGATTGCAGGCTCACCTTTACCCGCTGTGTAGAAGGTGGACTGTGATGCACACTGTGAATTTCCTTCATTTGAATAGGTTACTGACACATGAACGGCTTGCACATTTGGCTGGAGATGCAAGCAGCAACTCTTAAAAGCCTTTGTCTGGAAACTGTGATGATCAGGCTGTGGGGAGTTTGCTAACTATTCTCGAGGCAAAGCAAACGTTAGCAATACAAGTAATAGCAATGTCTTGCATTTAGGGCTTTAATATCGTGAGACCTGCCTTAAAACCTATCTCATTGACCAAACTTCTTTCCCCTTCCTAATTTCTTCTTCTTTGGCTTCTTCTCTGCGACACCACAAGTAATTTTCTACATTAAAATGCAGGATGAACCTTGGTGAGTTACTGCAGTGCATCTTGTAAATCATACATACTGCTGCCACCTTATGACAGTGGTTAAGGCAGTCAATATTGAAAGTGGTGAACTGGGTGTCAACCAAGTGGGCTGCTTTGACCTGAATGGTGGCAGGTTTCTTGGATGTTTTTGGAGCTGTACACATCCAGTCATGTGGCCAATATTCCAGTATACCCCGGAATTGTGTTGTGTAGATGTGGACAGGCATGGGAGTCAGGATGATGAGTTAACAGCTGCATAATTCCTACTTTTTGACCTTCTTCTGTGGCCACAGTATTTCAAGAATCATAGCATCATACAGTATAGAAAAGGGCCTTTGGGCTCTCGAGTATGTACTGTCAACAATATGCTACTACCTCCACTAGTCCCACTTTCTCACATTTGGCCTATAGCTTTGAATGTTACAGCACTTCAAGTGTTCATCCAAGTTGTTGTTAAAGGTTGTGGGATTACCTAACACAACTATCCTCCTACACAGTGCATTCCAGATCCTTCTGGCTGAGAAAGGTTTTCCACAGATCCTTTCTAAACCTTTCACTTTAAATGTGTGTCCCCTTATTCTTTATATGATATATCTATGTAAATTTATATTTACATACATTATGTATTTATACAGTAATGCCATTGAAATTCTGGAGGCAGTGATTTAGTTCTCATTTGTTGAAGATGGGCATTGCTAGGTGCTCGTGTGCTGCAAGTATTCAGTATGTAAGGAATTGCAAATGGTGCTGGACATTGTGTATTCATCACTGAACAACTGTACTTTGGACCTCATAGTTAAAATGCGAAGAGACAGACGCCATGGTCGAAATTAGCCCCTGTGACAAAGGTAAAAAGAGACATGAGAGAATTTAGGGTTCGAGGCAAGAGACTAAAGGTCATGATTTCTAAGGCAGCAATCTTAATATTGCACACAGTACTATATGTTAGTGAGTGCAGAAATAGGAAGATCATGTGAATGAACACATGGCTAGAAAAGTTGTTCAGGAGGTAGGGCTTGTGACTTCTGGGGCATGTGAAATTAATACAATCACAGAAGGGACTAGTTCTGGGCCTCATGTTGGATAAGGACTCCTTAGCACAAATGAGAATAATGTCCTTGCAGGGAGATTTGCTACTATTGTTGGGGAGGGTTTAAGCTAGCTTGTCAGGGGAATGGGAAAGTGAGAGGGAATTCTGATAGAATAAAGCCATCCCACTCCTGCAGATATCAATTTAGCTGTTTCCCTGCAAGGCTCACAGTAGTTAAAACCATGTGGCCATCTTATCTCCTGGAAGGGATGGCGGCTGGTTGGATCTCAAGCAAAGGCACTCAGTTTCTAATTAAGGAACTCAACATCAGGAAGGGGGACTGCTGCTAAGCCCTCTACACCCTTCCCTTTTTGTTGACCCAACTACACCCTTTTCTCCATGAAGCTCACTCTATGAAAGACCTCTGCACATTGCCTCCCTCTCGACTGGGTCACTCCTTGATCCTGCCACTGTTGTTTTAGTGTAGCCATAGGCTCCTTAGTGGTACAGCCTTTCAAAAGAGTCCTCCACTCACCAGGGCCCCCGATTCCAGTGAAAGGCCCACTCCAAACTGTAGCCTGAATGGCTCATGGCTCAATGGTCCTTCTGGCAAAATTCAGCGTGGGTTTTCTCTTGGTGCTCCAGCTGGCATGCAAAACCCTTGGTGTCTCAATAAGATTCCGCCCATGGGGTTTTTGGCTTCATGGAACTACTGCCAGTTCCCCAGACTGACACCACAGCAGTCTTAGTCATCTGCTGCAGGATGTACTGTTGTGCTGCTCAGAAAGCCTCCTAGCCCCTTTTGAGTCCCAGTATCTGCATCAGCAATGGCAGCAGCGTGAGCCTGTCTGACACAAGGCTCGGCTGGAAAGGCAACAGGTATGGATCTCATTATCTGAGTCTGAGCTTGCAGTGTAGTGTTCAGATGTCCGGTGGCTTCTGCCTATCTCAAAATGGAAGCTGAGAAATTGAGACAAATCTTTATCATGGCTGGATCCACAAAAGCTGCTACAGAGTAATTCCCATTTCCATACTGGTAAGGATGGGCTCCGAGTTCTGAATGAAGCTTTGTGGCAACCTGGACCACACTCTACTATAGTTCTTGATAAGGACAACACGCTCTTGGTGGGCCTGTTAATCTATCAAACATTTCAGGGTCCATATCCATCAGCCTTCTCCTGTACACCACCCATCAAAGTCCTCAAACTAATGCTCTTCAGGAGAACTCAGTTGTGACCTTGTTCTCTGGTGTTTTGGCACAAATGATCCTTACTGTCAAGTGTTTTTAGTTCACTTTTGCTCAGTGATTCACTACATGCTGATTCAAACCATATACCATTCTTGAGTGTAGTACCAGTTTCTGAACCAGTGGCTATGATTGTGAGATCAAGTGACCTGTCTGCTATTGCTCATGCACCTATCTGAAACAAAAATGTAAAAGGTTGGGGTAACGGGAAGGGGAGGGATGTAAAATAAACTGTCCAATGGTCAGACTATCAGCAACACACCAGATAGAAGCCTGAGTGTGAAGTTGGATTTGATAAACAATGCTAAATGAAAGGGCTTCAGCAAGGAGATGGAGTACAGCATTTCTTTCTACACTCTTACAAACTACAGAGATGTCATTCCCCCACTGCTAGTCTCTGGCATTCCCTACCAACTTGTATGTACCAACTTGAACTGCAAGAGGAGGGCAAGAATACATGTGAGTGTGGTATAATGTGTTTGGGTCATGTGCCTTCCATAGCTGAATAACTGGAAACAGTGAGAGATGGGTGTACGCTGTTCATGTTGGTGAGTGTGAGTTGGGGTATCTGAATGTTTCCATAAATCCTGGCTACTGATAAATGGGACTGCGGTGCTTTGTGACCTGTGCCTTGTCCAAACCTTGCATGCACTTGAGCCTCCTGCTGAGTTTACAGCCAGTCAACTGCTCACTTCATGAGATAACAAGGTGTAGAGCTGGATGAACGCAGCAGGACAAGCAGCATCAGAGGAGCAGGAAGACTGACGTTTCAGGCCTAGACCCTTCTGTGTTGGACTGCATGCTCCAAACATGCAAATGTTTGCATGCTGCCTATTATCACCAGGTACAGATCTTTACTTCCATTTTGAGCCAAAACCAATATTTCCCTCTGAATCTGGGTCTTTCCCAACCTGCATAGTGCTGGGTCATGCTGTACATTGATCTATTATGTAATTGAGGAAACATTCCAATGGAAGAAATGTACAGTACTGGTACACTAAGCATAGTAGTTCTTGAGGATGCCATTATTCTCCAATACAAGATCACATAGATGAGGTTACAGTTAATGGTTATTTAACACTCACATTCACAACATGGTTTAAATTTTTCACAGATTCACAGATGGGTCTAGAGGCTTATTCAATGATATTGCTACTCTGGGTCTAGCCACTAACCTGACAAGGGCCTTAGAAAATCTGTGGTAAAGACAATGAAAATTTGATTGCTAGAATGTCATAAAATCTAAATGCCGAAGAATAGTCAGCTCTTCACTCATGTTGACAGCAGACAGAGGGTAAGTGGTATAAGATTGTGCAACTATCCCTGAATGGGCTTGTATATCTTGTGGTGAGTTTACAATGGCTAAGATGAAAGAGTGAGATTCATAGTGACGAGAAACTGCTTCGGGGGATGAATGTGGATTAAAAATATTAATTCTCCTTTCTAAATAGGTCCCTAATAGCAAAACTAAAAGCAGTCTTCCCTGTGTGTTTACAGAGTTATTCTTAATATCTTTTTGAAGAAAATGTAATAATATTTGCAACATATACATTTGGAACGTTGGTATTTGTAGTATATTTAGCCTTTTATCAAAAAATTCAGCTACATATCCAACTTGTACTGCACAAAACTAATACATTTGATTAGAATTATTTTTAAAGCCATTAAAATGAAGCACTTGTGAAATCTAAATTCCAGTACTCTTTTTCATCCGTTGTCATGGCAGACTTCACGTGCAAACCTAGGCAACAAAGCATTGAGATAGGAGGCTGATTTATTTTTTACCATTTTGCGTAAATGTGGCAGGCAACAGTTATTAAGGAGGCAGTCAGCAGAGACCAGTGCTTTTGTCTTCCATTTCAGACCTTTCATTAGCGCTGCCTGTCACTTCACTTTCCTAACTGCAGTCCTATTCAGATAATGTATGCCTCACGTCACCTCCACGGAGGGGAATCATGCAAAGAGTTGCACAAAATAGCCTCGGCATTTCATTTCTAGGCTCATCAGCACGATGAAACCTGCTTGTCTTTAGATTTTATCACCTTGAATTTGGGTAGGAGCTTAAAATGCTCTCCCAATCCAACTGATATTTCTTCAGGTTTGAGCAATGATCTGAAAAAAGCATTTTCTGATGCATCATATTGATTTCTGCTTCCATTTTATTCCTTAAACAGCTGTGCTATTAACTCCTGAAGTTTGTATTCAAGGACAGTCAGAGCCAAACAAAGCTAATTAGTGTACTGTTAAGATTAACACATTTAATAAAGGCTGGTGGACTTACCTCCTTTGCTGCCTGAGAAGGGAATGCTTGGCTATTAAATACTGGCGTTGTTATTATCAACATTTTATTTCACTGCAATGAGCAAATTAGGAAACCTAACTAAGGATTCAATTTATAATTTCTACAAAGAAATTATTGGTGTTCAATTATCCAGCAAAAACTACAGTTTTAGTTCAGAGAATACACATATGTTTAAAAAGAAAATCTGTCATGGCAGTAGATTATACCGTTTGCCTGTTTTGGTTTTTAACACATCAACCATTCAAGAGCTATTTTATTTCTCCAGTTTTTTTTTTGATAGGATATGGATTTGTCTCTTCATGTTGCTCTCCTTGTGCTTTAGCACAATATTAATGAAAATCTTAAAGGAAATCTTATTTGAAGAAAATAAAGATAACAGGAAACTCTCACTGCAGCAAAAAGACAATGACTGCAAAATTGGGCCGTGTGACACCCAGAGCTTTGTCCATGGTACAAAAATTATGCCTGTGCTCTTGATATACACTTTCAGTTGGCTAGGCTGGAATGCCATCTTGATGAGTGTATTAGTGTGGGCTTTAGGACTACGTGTACACAGAATCAGTCAGTGTGTTATGTTAATTTGATTCTATTGCTTTCCCCTGAGAGGGGATTTCATTGTATTCCCCCTAAACAGAGCCACAGTAGGCAGTGTGTGTATGTGGCATCTTCAGGATAGCTGGCTTACCATGGTCCTGTTCTCACTGACTGCACGTATGTGGCTTTGCACATGTTCTACTTCAATGCTAAGGTGTACTGAAACCACAATGTAGAGTTGGTGTATAACCATATTCAACAAGCCATGTTGGTGAATGTCTACTATCTTGGCAGCAATTAAGATGGTTCCATTCTGAGCCAGTCTGCTGCTTCTTTAATCTCAAAGCACCCACACCAAAATAGGCAGTGGCTATTGGATCACAAGCAGTGTCTGCTTTACATCCAGCTCTGTCTCTACTCTTCCAGTGAACCACACATGACCAGCATGTGTACAATGAGAGTCATACAGTCACAAGTAACATCATCAAACAGACAATTAGGAGGCTGAAGCAATGGTTCTGCTCTTTGAATACCCATCAGTGTAGAGGTCTTTTTAGGTGCTGGTCTTCTATATCATCCACAACGTGGCATTCAAAAGGGAACTGCACATGGTAACAGGGACGAGACAAGCAAAGCAAGAGAAGGAAAAGAAGAGAGAGAAGAGGAGGAGAAAGAGTAAAGGAGAAAAAAAACAGTTTTCCAAATTCCATCTGGGGTGCCCGTGAATTCCTAATTCAAGTCTGATTCCTGTTGACACAACTCCATATCCAAGATGTACATCTTTATCACCCTTCTGTCATGGACCATCAGAGTATCTCTTGACTACAGTTCTGAAATAATGAATAGCACAGAACAACCATACCAACTCAGAAGGCAAATGGCATGTTAGCCTTTATCACAAGAGGATTTGAGTACAGGAGCAAAGAAATCTTGCTTCAGCTGTATAGAGCACTTGTTAGACTATGCACATAGACTGCTATAAAGAGAGAGCAATGAAGGTTACCAGACTGATTCTAGCAATGGTAGTCCTGTGCAAGAGGAGAGATTAAACAGACTGGGCCCGTATTCGCTGAAGTTTGGATGAATGAGAGACAATGTCAAGATAGTTACAAAGATTTTAAAGGGATAGATAGACTTCATGCAGAAGGGATTTTTTGCCTAACTATTGGGGTCTAGAGCCAAGAGACTTAGTTCCAGAATAAAAGGCAAACTATTTAGGTCTGATCTAAAGAGGAACTTTTTTACTCAAAGGGTAATGAATCTATGGAATTCTCTAACTCAGAGTTGTTGGAACACAGTCATTAATTTTGTTGAAGACAGAGATTGATAGGTTTCTGGTTACTAATGACATGAAGGGATATAGAGGCTGCACAGGAATATAGTTTTAATGTAGATGACCAGTTAAGATGAAGAAATGTGGTGTTGGCCTGAGGGACTTAATGGCCTACTACCAGTACAATCTACTTTATCCAACACACTGTCCAACACCCCATACAGAACAGAACTCATCACCTTTGCAGCTTCCCCTAGTGCTTATTTTGCAAATGCAACAGTGAAATATTGTGGACACTGGAAATCTCATCACAGCTTTGATCCAGGCATCAAGGCAGTATTTCATCCAATGTTGCATCTAAGAGCACTAACAAAATTGAAGTCAGTGGGAATCAGGCAGAAAACTCTCCATTTGCTGAAACCATGCTTAGCATGAAGGAAGATGGTTGTGATTGTTGGATGCTAATCATTTTGGCCTTAGGACATCTCTGTAGGGGTTCCTCCTGGCAGTGCCCAAGGACCAACAATATCCATCTGTTTCAATGATCGTCCACCCATCATTAGGTTAGAAGTAGAGATGTTCGCTAATGATTGCACAATGTTCAGCACCATTTGCAATTCTTCAGATACTCAAGTAGCCTGAGTCCATAAAGGCTGGGGCTGTAACAGTCAAGTAATTGTAGCAATTAACATTCATACCTCACACATGCCTGATAATAACTTTTCTTGACTAGAGAAAATCTAACCATCTCTCTTTGACATTCAGTGACATAAACATATTTTATCCGCTCACCATCATTGGCCAGAAACTGAATGGAATCAGCCATATAAATACTGTAGATGTCGTAGTATGTCAGAGGCTGAGAATTCTGTGGTGACCTTTCCAAAGCTTGTTCACCAGCTACATGGCCCAAGTCAGGAGTGTGATGGATAATCTCCACTTGCCTAGATGAGTAGAAAGCAGCATTCAAGAACTTTGACAGCATCCAGGAAATGACAGCTTGCTTGATTGACACCCCATCCACCACCTCAAACATTCACTATCTCCACTGGTACACAGTGGCTGTAATAAGCATGGTCTGCATGACACGCTGCAATAACTTGCCTACATGCTTATGACAACAGCTTTGAAACCTACAACCTTAACCACTAGTGCATGAATGGGAATTCCATCACTTGCACGCTCCCTGCCAAGTCACATCTCATCCTGGCTTGGAATTATGTCAATATTCTTTACTGTTATTGGTATATTGGCAACAGTTTTTGCTTTGTGACAGGAGCTTTGTGGCTGAATTTTCAATGACAGCACCTTGAGCCTTTGTTACAGCAGCTAGATGTTGGGCGGCCTTTGCTTGTTCTGTGTAGAAACAGAGAGCTTGGGCATCAGGCAATGTCGTTACATTGTTTATATATTGTTATCTTCTATAGTCTCTCTACTGGTCAAAGCCTCAGTAACAGTAACATTATGCAACCACTGACTTCCCTAAGCAGGGATAAGTATGTGCAGCTGTAGCTTAGCAAGTTGGCTGCTCTTGCCTGTAGTTTTGTGTAACGTTGGCCTGGAAGAGGGAGGCAAGAGCGTTAGTGAGAGTGGTGCAATATAATTGGTGATGTGGCTGTCTGCTTGCAAAACATATGAGATGTGAGTGTAAGGCTTGTGACAGTGTTCAATGTGTGGGGGTAAGGCAAAAGTAACTATGAGGTATGATAGGGTATGTGCTTGATAAGAACTGTTGATAGGTGAGTGAAATTGATGTGCCGTATTGAAGAATATTTGAGGCTTGTGTTTCATCTGTGAAAATAAGGTTTTAAGTTGAATTCACTCACTTTAATCACCAGTGTAATATCATTGTCATTATCATTATCAGCACTACAACCAAGTTTGCAGGATGGCACTGTTTACATTGCTTCTATTTGCACCATTTCTTTCTAAACATTTGGGAAGGCTGGTGCGCTAAGAGAAACTTTCTTCCCTCTACATCTTGTGCCTGAGACTTGAATCTGTGTCAGAATCTCTTGGAGCCTGTTCTTTGCCATGTTGTACCTTGTAGGTTAGACATTCTTCTGCAACAGCTTCCAGGACCTGCTGCAATGAGAAACTGTCTCTGTTTTAAGAGGTATAGGTTAGCTTTAAGTGCTAACCTTGTGTGAATGTGGGCTGCCTGCTGAGATGTGCAGCCATTCAACAGTATGTTAAGCACTGGGCAGAGTGCCACTATCATTTAAATTAGCAGGCAGTCGGAAGTTTGCTTGCTGTCTGCATTGCTTTGAATTGGAGTGTGCTAATTGCCCACTGACTACTTTCTACCAGCCATTGGTCACTATGGTAGTTACACGTGGTTAAGTACATCGGTTGTCCTGAACATTCATCACCACTAACAAGAAGCAGACATGATTGGGAACTGACATGAACAAATTAGACTTTTTATTTGACTACCAAGAAAGCAGTGTAATTGAAATAGAAAACCATTATTCTATTTGTTGTTGTTTTCAAAAGGTTTCATTTGATAGCACTGATCAAAAAAATTTGTTTTAAGTGTAATTTTAGATTGACCATTTTCTAACCAAAAACTTCTGTATATTAAATTTTCTTTGTGATGTTTTCAGTGTTGCCTTGCTACTCCGTATATCAACAAACTATAAGTGAGAATAATACTTTGGCAATAGGCTGTCTTTACCTTCAGGTTGACGTATAAACTGGTTCAAAGTAACATCAGTGTTTAAGAGAAAACATTAAAGACAGAATCAAGCAATACAATAAACAATACAAAATGACAGCACCCACATGGGAATGGGCTCTCAGCCACCAGAGGGTGGTAACATATAGCATGACCTTTTACTCTCTTTCTTGTGCATCAAGTTCACAGAATCAGAATCACAGCATTGTTAAGGTACAGAAGGCCAAATAACGTCAAAAAATAGGTAACATAAATATTTGCAATATCTTCTTTGCATCAAAATGAACTCCTAAATAATCGCAAAATCATAAACATAAGACATAAAAACATCTTTGCAAAGGTAATCCCAACAAACACATTGAAATTACAATAAACAGTGTGCATTTTGGGCATACTGACACATTTTACAGGTCACGTTACCTACCATCCTCTCCGTCAATGTTGGCATTTATAATGAAGTATAAAATCTGCCAGATGATTTGGGAGGGGTCGCTGACAATTGAATGTCTCAAAGCCAGGAATAACAGAAAGAGGGCTAGTGGCGTATGTTGACAACTGGCTAGGTGTGCTAAAAGCCAAAGTGATCAGGGACCCAGGAGGAGCTTGTGCTTGGGAACTGCCTAACTGTATTAGGCAATAAAGAATGTGGCTTTGGATCAAGTATTGGTGTCTCTGCACTGCTGAGGGTGTGAGGAGTGACAGCTCAGGAATCTATCCTGAAATCAGTGGATGAGACAAGACTAGGGCATTCATTGTAGGCTGTCAAGTTTGTGTGGACCCCATAGTTCTGGAAAATGTAGACAGCTCAATAGGTATACTAGTGTTTGCAGGAACAGGCCAGCTGGTGGGAAGTATTCACCACGGGTGGTAGGACCATAGCTGGAAGTGGAACCGACCACAGAAGGAAGGTACTTTGCAGCATTCAGATCTCTTAACTTGACGAGTTGTATGAGATAGTTGGAAACTAATAAATTTGTACCGTGCCAAATGTCATTAACATAGGAAACAAAGTAGCATTGGCAGGTCTATGACTTGTGATCAGCACTAAGGTACACCAGAAATAGCAACTGAAATGAGTATTTGTTTTAGTCCGAGGAGAGGCTTGGATTTCTTATGCATAATTGATTGATTTCAAGAGATTCAAGGGTGAGTCTCAATAACCCTGTTGTTGGCCAGAGGAATCTGCACATTGATGAACAGATCTCTCTGTATCCATAATTCTCTCATTGAACGACCTTAGGAAGAAAGGTACGAGTTGAATTTGTAGTGGCAATAGACAGGCCACAGGAATGATTCCAGAATGGACAGAAAGGTCCATGTGTAAAAGTTTGCTCTTTAGATCCCTTACTGGCTTCTCTGCTATAGGGTTCTTGATGGGGTTCTTTGATCTCCTGGGGCACTCCTGAAGCAGCTTGTCTCCAAACAGGATAAAAATTCCAGGGGCAGGATCAGTCCATATGACAGCTTGGGGACCATCTAATGGATGAAGCCTAATGTTCTACTGGGGAGAGCGCCTGTTAAGTTAGGGCTACCCAAACCTTTTTCTACTGCGATCCCATTTCGAAGCCTAAAGTTTGTCATGACTGCTCAATGAAAACTGAGAGAGAGGAGGTTGGCCTGTTACAGCAGGAGTACAGTTGGTATAACTCAGCTCGAGCTCGACAATGGTTATTGCTGTTCCATCAGCTTGTGACCCCAAAATTTCAGCTTGCAACCCTTCTGGGTGTTCAGACTCACTCTTTGGGGAATTCCGCTTGATTTACACTTGCGATGAAGGAAGCAGTCATGAAAGAAGTAACATACTCCTGTTTAACTGAAATGACTTGTCACTTACACTTAATAACATTGACAGTAAATGAAATGCTAGTCAGCTCTGGAAGGTCGGTCAAAGACTGGAGGAATGACAATATATGTGAGGATCCAGAGAAGAAGTTATACATTGCAGATAACTTAGATAGATATGATTTGATGACATGATGGGTGACCAAGATATAGATGTGGCGATTTCATTCTGATTTCAAGTAAAACATCCCGTGTAATGGTAGCAATCCAGAAGAAGCATTTGAATGGAATCAAAGGCAGGTGCCTTGCACCAGTTGGTACATGTGTGAAAAAAAAGAACATTCAGATTGGAGATAAAAGGTACTGCAGATGCTGGAGAATCCGAGATAACAAGGCGTGGGGCTGGATGAACACAGCAGGCCAAGCAGCATCATAGGAGCAGGAAAGCTTGACGTTTCGGGCCTAGACCCTTCATCAGAAATGGGGGAGGGGAAGAGGGTTCTGAAATAAATAGGGAGAGAGGGGGAGGCGGATAGAGGATGGATAGAGGAGAGGATAGGTGGAGAGGAGGCAGACAGGTCGAAGAGGCGGGGATGGAGCCAGTAAAGGTGAGTGTAGGTAGGGAGGTGGAGATGAGCTGGGCTGGTTTTGGGATGCGGTTGGGGGAGGGGAGATTTTGAAGCTTGTGAAATCCACATTGATGCCATTGGGCTGCAGGGTTCCCAGGCTGAATATGATTTGTTGTTGCTGCAGCCTTCGGGTGGCATCACTGTCGCATTGCAGGAGGCCCAGGATGGACATGTCGTCTGAGGAATGGGAGGGGGAGTTGAAATGGTTCGCGACTGGGAGGTGCAGTTGTTTGTTGCGAACTGAGCGCAGGTGTTCTGCAAAGCGGTCCCCAAGCCTCTGCTTGGTTTCCCCGATGTAGAGGAAGCCACAACGGGTACAGCGGATGCAGTATACCACATTGGCAGATGTGCAGGTGAACATCTGCCTGATGTGGAAAGTCTTCTTGGGGCCTGGGATTGGGGTGAGGGAGGAGGTGTGGGGGCAGGTGTAGCACTTCCTGCGGTTACAGGGAAAAGTGCCGGGTGTGATGGGGCTGGAGGGGAGTGTGGAGCGGACAAGGGAGTCGCGGAGGGAGTGGTCCCTCCGGAAGGCAGATAAGGGTGGGGAGGGAAGGATGTCTTTGGTGGTGGGGTCTGATTGCAGATGGCGGTAGGCTAACCATGCAAGTCAGATAGATGAAAGGGAGTTTTGTTGAACTTGATCTAATGTGCACAGCTAATGAAGAGTGGAGCGTAAGCTCTAGTGTGAAGAACAGACTGAGATGATGGGGTCCTCACATTAGGTACATCGCAGTTTGCAAAATCTGATCAGATATTCACAGATCCAGCTCAGTGTTTGACAAAGGTATGACTGCCTCTGTGACTGACTGTGGAAATGAAGGTAGTAATGATTGGCGTGACATAAAATTCTCCCCTACACAGTTTCTCAGAGACTTGTACACAAGGTCTGGTGTCTGTGAACACACAAGGTTGGTGCTTGGGCAGCACAGCATATGGTTTGAAATTCTTGAAACTACAATGGATACAGCTTCAATTTCAGAAGACAACCAAGCGGTTTGATAACTGTGCAGTTTGGCACTGAAAATAAAACTGCAACTTTGAGTCTGCTGCCGTGGGTCACACACAGGGTGGATGTGATACTCTGTTGCTTAACAGCACTACCTGTGACAATTTGAATCAATCATCTGGATGGCGGAAGATAATGTTTTGCTGGATGAAAGAACAATTTGTGCAGTATGAAAACTGGTGCAGAGGTCATCTGTCCACGTGGTCTTTTCATTGGATTGATGTCCAACAATAACTGCTTCCAAGGAGATTGTCTATGAGCCACATTGAGGGATGGATATGACAGCCCATAAATTGTATCTGAAGGTGAGGGTAGGTACTGAAATGATATGGACCAAGTAGAGGCTGATATCCATGTGTATGTGCTGTATAAACTTACCAGTTTGATTTGATGACATGTTTAAAGCATTCCATCGCTACCACCACACCAGCAGGTAATGTTTACATTGGCATAAACTGGATCACAGATGAAAATGTCAATCTTTAACACAACCATAAAATCAAACGGTACTGAGTGACGAAACTATGGCTTGAAGAGATGTATTTTGTCCTTTTTTTTTGAGAGAGATTTTAGGACAGAGACGTAGAGCTATGTCTTTGAACCAATTAAGTAAACAGCTTGCGATGCCCTAGGGTTTTTTTTTTTGAAGTTTGAACAATGGAATCAGCCTGAATGGATGGGGTCAGGCTCCCATAGAACCAGGGATTTAGTTTAGCTTTCATTTGTTGGGGTTTTGAATTTGGTTGTGGAAGCTGCCATATCTCTCTCTCTGCCAGAATTTTGTCTTGGTATTCTTTCCTTCTGGACTGGAAAAACACCACATGTGAGACAATCTACTTTACTGAATTTGCCTTAGACAAGGGTGTATTCATGGGATGTTACCATATTGGAACAACTGCACTTTAGTAGTTAAATAATCTATTATTCTGTCACAGTTTCCAATAGAGATGAGGTTACCAATCCTTTCTTTAGTTTGTATGTAGAATGAGAAGAAAGTACATTTTTCTTGAAGCCTAGTCATGTGACCATTCAAATCACGTCTGAAGTGCAGCGCCTTAGACTTGCCTGTAAATAAGATAAATGTCAGGGCCTAGACTGTCTTCTGGATATATTTTGAGGGAGTTTGGTATGGTCCATAACAACTGTAGGAACACAACATGATCATGCCTGTAGGATAATGGTTAAGTCTCTTCATGGTAATGAATTTGTTATATCATCAACGATGCCTGCTGACAGTTAGAACTGAGACTGAGCAGCATGGTTCTAGGAACGGTCTTTCCTATGTAACTCTGTATATATTGTATACAGCTAACAAGAGGTAAGAAGGCAGGTTCATCTCTCTCTCTGCACATCTTCAATATGACCTCATAACAATGGTTACGTGGGAATGGGGTCCAAACCATCAGAAGGTGATAATATAAATGGACCTGTAGAGGAACAATTCAACTGCAGTTTTACTGAAAGCATTTTAATGCTGGCTTAGTTTGGTACAAAATGAATCAGGAAATGGTTAGTTAGAATTCCAAGGTTTCCTGTCACTTCAACTTCATTGCTTGGATGCGTTGAGATTTCTTTGGTTTAGGCTTGCACACTCGTTGGAATATCAGATGTCTAATTTGTATGACTTCTTTCAAGAGTGAGAAAAGGTAGATAAAAATAGTTGGCCCCACCGCTGTTTCTTAATTTCCTAACTAATTATATGGTACCCTTACCTTATCATCCTTCCAACTGGAGGATGGTGCAACTGCAATGAAATTCTACTTGAGAGAGGGCTAAAGGGAAAGTAATTACAATAGCATTTTTTGTTTCAGTGTAGTACTTACATTAATGAAGTGGACTGCTTCATCTGAGCTATATTCTATATTGTAACTGAGGAATGATGACATAAAGAACAGACACTTCTTGTCAGCAGTGATTTTAGTTTATACATCTTTGCTGATAAGCTTCATTAAGGCACACAAAAGAAAGAATTAAGGATTCCAAGGAATATTTTAAAGTGTGAAACATGTCAGAAACCCTCAGCTGCAAGATTGCATTTAAAATACATAAAGAATAGGTGTGAATGCAAATCCCAGAAGAAGCTTGTGTGGTATTTCTTTCTGCTAATAGCATTACTCAAGTGGACTGCAGTAAATCCTGATTATAATTGTTACTGAAGATTTAGCTCAGTCACAGATAGGATTTCAGTTCTGTTGCCCTTTCAGGATAGATTAAATTAGAGCAAGATTGATACTAACACTGTGATTGGCTAGTATATAATGCTGTAAGTCTCCTGGTATTTTCGCTCAAAGTTGCATTAGAAAAAACGTAATGCAGTATTTAAAATCTTAAACATCACAAGCAATTATTTTGGTACTTGCTTACACCTGATATGTGCATGCACTTGTAAAATGTTATAACAATTTAAGAATGTTCAGCAGATATTACAAGTTCATTCTCTTAAAGATATCTTTCATGTAATCACAGCAACTTCTTCATGTTACAGTAGGAGTGGTTATAGATGCTCCTTGTTGCATTAGGCTAAATAGCCTTTCCTATCAATCTTGACACTCTGATAGACAAAAAAAAATACACATTGCTGAGAATCGTGAAATATGATTTGTTTTCCCAATCACAAATATGACCTAACAGCACCTTCATGACTTCCAATCATCAGTCACTCTGAATTATAGGAAAGAAAATATTATATCATGATTTTCCTGTGCAACATATTCCACATAATCCTTTTATTGTAATTGCAAGCAAATTATCAAGTTTATTTGACTGTTACTTGGCTTTACACAGTATGACTTTAAAACCTGATAATCAATTGAAGAAATACAACTAACAGCCACTAATTTGCATTTGTAAAATTGGAAATAGGTCTCTGTATTTCATTTAATAATTTCAAATGCCTGATGTGCACTGGGAGGGTGATTGATACAGTCAGGCACCTTTTAATCATTCAATGTGCCTGTCTGAAACAGAAGGAGGCCAAATTAATATGCATTAACAAAGGCTCTGTGCACGTCTAAGGATCCTACTTGGAAATTCAGCTTCTCAAGTGCTGAATGTACATATTCTAAAAACACCCAAAATTTCCTTAGGAATGCTTGGAACAGGCTTCTAGGTTACTTATGGCTGTGACAGTTGCTGTAGCTGATCAGATAAATTGTTGCAAATTATTATTTGGTGCTGTAGGCAATCTGTGCCAAGAGGTATCTGCACAAAGTTAGTTTGCCAGCAAGGGTAAACATCCTTAGTCTGCCTTTTGGGAAAAAAGAGCAACAAATGATGTTGTTTGTGGTGTACAATATGTTTGCCCATATAACTTATACCATGGGCTTTAATTGAGTCAGATAACTTGAAATTTGTTTACGAACACACTGATGCATCACCACTTATGTTTTCCCTCATAATGTAAGAAACCAGGCTTGAATAAGTGATAGCAAAAGATCCAACAGTCATTTATGACCCCTTAATGTTTCTCCATTAATTTTAAAAATACAAACACTATATTTGCACTCACATCAATTCTGGCTTTATATTAATCTGTTTACACAGAGCAACATGTCCCTTTTCAAGTAGTCCCAGTAAGATAGTACCTGAGATATTATACTCTTGGATCTTTATACCCTCACCTAGGTTGGTATGTTTGTATGTTTTGGGTCATGCACTATGACAGTGATAACATCATGAGCACATACCTTAAAGGATCATGTTGACCATGAGACATAACACAACACTAGTTTACAAGGTTATGATATCACAGACTTACATAGTCCGTGTTCTGTGTTTACTGATGTTACTGAACATCACAGAGCTAACTGACTGACAAACTAATGACACCAAACAGAGTCCATTACACTGAGGAAATGATTGAAGGTGAGGTGGGCAGCTCTATACTAAAAGTTCACATGTCATTATGCCTTAAAGGCACAGACTATCTAGTCTGGATTCTAAGCCATAATATAACAAAATCTAGTTTAAGGGAAAAGAGGCTGCGGAATGGTGTGTGCAGCAGGATTTACACCATACAACTTTACAGGAACAGAATATTTTACTTCCAATTAATTGAGGAATGGTGTATCTAACAGCTCAAATTGGCCCGGGGACTTTGACAGAGCTATGTTTCCACTTAAAACACCAACTGCAGCCTAACGTCAGGTCGCACACTACTGTGGCCTTGAATTTCTATATCTCAGAGAAATTCCAGGCAATAATAACAAACAGAATTAAGCTAGAATTAAGAATTAACCTCCCAAAAGAGTTCTGCTCATATAAGAAGTACATGCCCTTAGATTCAAGACTGTATACTAAAGATAAGTAGCAAGTACAGTTGTCATTATCCTGGGCTTCGGAATGAGTAGCTGCTGCCTTATCCTCTTTGGGGAGCTTTCATCTATTCTGTGCAAGACTGAGATGTCAGTAATGTGGGATTACATGGGGCATAAAAGCTGAGTTGGGAGGCTAGTGTGTAATGGGTGTGGAAAAAAAGAGGTTGGTGAAGAGTGAATTTCTACCCTGGCCAAGGTGCAAGAGTCACCAGGGAAGGGTGTAAGAGTTGGACACAATTGTGAATGATGCAGCTACAAGTGGGAAGGAGTTTGAAGGAATGGGTGATGGTTGAGTATAATGCCCCAAGTGTGGGGTGGTGGTGTCAATTGTGTGATCCTGGGGATTAAATTGAGTGTACTGAGAAGCAACTGGAATAGTGACAGCGATGGCAGTAAGTGGGGCATGGCAGGATGAGAGTTCGAGGATCATAGATGTCAGATGTCACAGAGGACGTCTCAAACAGAAAAGGAGCAGGTGACTTCACTATTAGGATGGGTTAGAGTGGGCATGGGCATGATGAGAGGTATGGGTCTGGGAAGGTGTGCAGGCATTTGGATGACTACTGTAATGGCATCTAGCGTAATGGACGAAGGCTCAAGGATGTTGGAGGGAAGATGAGGATGGTCAAGGATAATTTTGGGAGAGTAGGAGGCGACTGATCTTCTCCTGAGAAAGTAACATACATCATTTTACCTTTCCCAAGCCCAGAAGCAGATCCTCATCAATGGCAAACAGTCAACTTGGATGGACGGTCTTTGCAGGTGGAAAGAGTGATCATCATGCTATGTGGACCAACTAAAGGCCTTTCCATATATTAGGGAGAAGCTCATAGGGCAATGTTTCTGCTCCGTGTCTGAGGGAGCTCATGACATTGAGATCTCAACAAGATCAGGAGCTGCTTTAATATTTGAGATGAAATGTTGCTACTGTTGTCCAAAGCAGGCACAGAGAAGAAGCTGCAAAGAAAACATTGAAAATATCAGTACCTACCACTTGTTATAGCTACCACATGAAGCACGTATGAGCCTGAAACACTTTTACTACTCCTGTTAAAGCAAAATATCACTGAACCATTGAGCCACTTTCTGTCATGCCTGGGCAAAAAAATCCAGATGTGGGTTTTGAGGGGGAAACACAAGCTGAACGGGTACTCCTAGCTTACAGAGAATACAGAGATTCCCTTTAAATATGGTGTCAAGACTTGACCTCAAGAGTTAAAAGCACGAAAAGAAATTTGCTGTTTATGCCCCATGAAATGAATCGTTCTCTTTGTTTGTTAATATATAAATGAACTGAGAACTACATGATCACATGAGGGTTGTGAACCTGTCTCCTAGTGGAAGTGATTCTCACTCCTGAGCCTGATGACAGACCTAGGATTCCACCCACTAAAAGCAGTATAGGTGACCCTTCTCCACAAGAACCTGCAGCAGTTCAATAACTTGGCTGAGACCAGCTTTTGAAACAAGCAACTCGGGATGGACAATGCATGATAGTACCATTTTGGAATCAGTTTACAATCTGAATATGGACACAGCCAACTGCCCCAGGATCACATCAGCAGTAGTATAAATAGGCTTCAATGTGAAGACAAATCCATTAAATCTACTGAAACTCCTTAAATAACATTTTCATGACCAAGGTTAATTGAGTTTGAACTCTCAATAACTTGCTTTTATCACTAACATTTAAAGGCCTTTGGAAGCAGAGACCACAGAAGTGATGCTGAAGCTGTCAGATAGCTTGGGTCTTTGGTGTTGTCAAATATAGTCAGAAAAATTAAAAAGAGAGGTTATTTGACAGTTCAGTAAAAGGTTTGTCCTACTAATTTAGAGAAGGATAAGTACAAAGGCTGGGGAGGGTGTACAGGTGCAATTGATCTTAGGCAGGAGTGCAAAATGAGCAATAGTAAATCTGCAGTTCCCTTTACTGATATCCTGTTTGTATTTTCTGTTGAAGTAAGTGGATATGAAAAACAGGCAGGGTATAAACCAGCTGGAGATTATTGCCTGCTAAGTTTGAGAGAAGGTTCAGTCCTAAATATTTATTGTTCACCAATAACTGCAATTATTTTCCAGTAATAATAATTTTGATGTTGTAAGTTAACCCCTACTTATTTACGTTTAGAAAAGATAGGCATTTGAGAATGTAATTTTAAATAACCTTTTGAATGGGCACTTTATTTCAGGCAATGAATGAATATCTGCATTTGAACAAATTGTGATTTTCTTCCTTCTCCTACTCTCCACAGATGATTTTCTAACTTGTGTATATTCTGGCATTCAGAAAGATGAAGGTGCATGTAGCCACACATCATTATCAAATGATTAATCGAAAAGCCCTGAGAAATGAACAGCGAAGAAAAATCCATAAACTATCATACTTTCTCTCAAATGGAACTTTACCTATCTAACTTGTACTTAAGTGGACAGGCCTGTACTGATCAATATGTCAAGCTCATCTATATTTAAAAGTCTGCTTACAAGGCATTCCTGTTGACAAACAGAGTCCTTGCTTTCGACAAATTGATGGCACGATCCAGATCAAGTTTGTTAATTTTGTTTAATTCCCTTATTGTATTTCAATGTTTTTGAAAATACTGCTGGAAGTAAGAATTGTAGAAAGCTTTTTCTATATGATCATTTTGCATCATTTTTTACGTATTTTATTCAATATATTTTAAACTAATTCAGTATACACAATAGACAAAGAGCTATTTGATTGCATAAATTCTCCTAACAACCACTGCAAATGTTTTTAAGTCATCATTTTAATATTTAAAAAACACTATTTTCATGGCTTTTTTATTGTTCTAAATGCTTCAATGAGTATTATTACTTCTTATAGATCATTGGATAAACATAGCAAAGTTTAATTTCATTTTGTTTCTGTAAGAAATACAGGCAACTTGTGATAGAAATTACTGAAAATTATATGATTGTGATTTGTGACATTCCTCTCTGTGAAATTATCACGGGCACTAACTTGGTCACTATTAAATAGGTTAATGGCTTCACTTAATAGGGATACAGTGCAAATACGCTAAGTATTCTTTCATTTATAACACAAACATTATTTATTAGGCTAATGAGTGAATTGTTGTATATAGGTCTGAGAGGGTTAAAACTAAGGAGCACCTTAAGCACCTGCAAACAGAACAGCTCAGATCTCAAACGTGTAAGAATTGCTAACATGTAATTAAGTGTGTCTTGTTTAATACAAGTGCTCTTCCAGTTAGACCATGAGGTGTTTCTTCTCTACCACACTAAAACAAGCAAGTCCTGTAGATCCCTATACTTAGCAAGGATGAGAGCAGCAAACCTACCACAGGGTGCAGGCTGGGTTTAGCTGCATATATAACATGGTCAGCAGCACTATAGATTTCATTTAGCTGTCTCATGCAACTTGCTGGTAGTGACGGATATCTGAAGATTTATAAGAATCTTCAAACTTAACTTTAAGTCACCCATTCCTCAAACAGCAGCAGGGAAGAGCTGAACATTTAAAAATCTTGCAGAAAAAACTCTTGTGGAAAGATTCAACAAGGAAGAATCTGCAATCAATGGTAATCAGACCTGTTAATATATGTGCTGCAGCTCTTAAGCGTTAGGAACTCCTTGGAAAAGGAGAATTAATGACTCCAAAGCAGAGAAACACTTCATGGTGTGGTGGTAGTCTGTAGGAGCCGTCCCAAGTCTGGATTTCAGTTAGAGAGAGCACAATATTGGGATACCCCGTGAGCAAAGTTAAAATATCTGGTGCATAAGTGAAATCTTTTTAAAAAAAAAAGTGTAGTATTACAGCTGGGAAAGTCATCAGTTAGAAAGTTACTTACAGCTCCGATTGACAGTTGCACCATAGTGGGTGGGAGGCATGGCTACAGCAAGGGAGTCCAAGAATCACAAAAACAATTTAAACTAAGTTCACTGACCTGAGAATTTCACAACACTGGAATTAAAGTGACAAAGGGGTAGATAAAAAGTCTAAGCAGACAGTCTAATGGAAGAAGAAAGTTAGGAGTCTTTATTCAGGCTGCAGAAAAAGCAAGAGATCCATCATTCAAACTGTGTTAAAAGCAGGAAGCATTTATTTAAGCCATGGGGAACAGAAATCATCTGGGGGAAAAAAATGAAAGAAACAGGGATCATAATTAGAACAGCAGACAATGGGGATCCATAAAACTTTGCTATAAAACATGGGGAAACGCTCCAGTACAGAGGCACAGAGCAACAACACTCCTACTATTGCAAAACAAAAACCTTTTGAGCAAGTAAAATAAATAATCATTTTGTGAAGACACAGCATCAGGAATAAAGCTGCAAGGAAGACTTAATTTCAGAGATAGACCAAAAGAACCTAAAATTAGACCCTTTTCCATGAAACAATTCTTAAGATACAGAATAACTTCCAAACTAGATCCTAAATCAGAAGCTGAACACATTAGTATACTTAAATATAATTTGAGTTCGGCTGATCAATTTATAGTTTGCCAGAGGGTTAAAAAATAATTTTGAAGAAGTACCAAAAGCCTTACTAATTACTTTAATCTCAGAGCAAGTAAAATTCTTCAAAGAGTAAGAATTAATAAGAGAGTTCAGGGAAATTCATACATGACTGCTTTCACTATTTCTACATTTGACTGGAAAATGCGACCAAAAGTGAGTTAAAATCATAATTCACAAGAGGCAGTATTGTTGTAGACATTGCTGATCAGTCATTGCCAGTTTTATTATAATTCAAAGAAAATCTGAAACTTGAGAAAACCGTTCAGGTAGTGAGTAACACAGAAGTCTGGAAGTAACACTGATTAAGAAGAGAAGATCAACCTTGGCACAGGAGATCAGCAGAATCCATTCAATTCCTAGCGTTTGATTCCACAAATGAAATGCACGAGAAATTAATACAATGAGTAGGATAGGCACTAGATAATAAAAATTCTTGCCAATGCTGTGAAGTGATGAAACCTCACAGGCACAAGCAATGCCCAGGTTTTAAAAGCGAATCTTATCACAAAATGGTTATTTTTGGAAAATGTGCTGAAGGACATAATCAATGAAAAACAAGAAGTTAAATCCTGACCCACACAAAGAGGTTAAAGAAGCAGAACAGTCTATAATTGAAGAAAAATTAAAGTATTCCTGGGAAAAATATGTGATCCAGATCTTAGAGACAACTACTATTTTTGTCAAAGGTTATCTCATGAATTTCAAATTAGACACCTGGGTTAATATTAGTCTATTATTGGGCCAGCGTCCCTGGTTTTAAAAAGAAACACTTTCCACAATCAACGACAATGCAGCTACGTGTTGTACAAGGCATAGTACTTATGATTAAAGGTCTGCTACAAGCAGCTCTCCAATATAAGAGATGTCAAAAATCAGAAAACCTACACATACTTCAAAATCAAAAATTCCTTTGGAGATAGCAAGAACTGCAGATGCTGGAGTCAGAGGCAATACAGTGTAGAGTTAGAGGAAAACAGCAGGCCAGGCAGTATCAGAGGAGCAGGGGAGTCAATGTTTTGGGTCAGGACCCTTCATCAGGACTGGGGAAGGGGAAGGGAGCTGGGAAACAAATAGAAGGAGGATGGATTAGACTGGGGGCAGGTAGGTGGGATGGTAATAGGTGGATGCAGGTAGCAGTAATGGGTTTGTTTCAGTGTGTGGTTGAAGAGCTTCAGGGCAGAGGAGATCACTAGTGGGTTGCAGTGGCAGAGAAATCCACTGAGGTCTTTCCAGAGAGAGAACAGCTTCTTCAAGGTGGGCATTCTTGGAAGAGGCTTCACAGTAGGGTTTTAAGTCACTCAGACATAGCAGGAACTGCAGATGCTGGAGTGATAGCAACAACTGCCTGTGTTCCTCCAGCCCCACTCTGTAATGACTCAAAAATTCCTTCTTGAGTAGGAAAATATTCTTGACTTCAAGACCTCCAAAATTCTAAGGTGAGTCATGTCAGACTCAAAACACTAACACTGTTTCTCTCTCCACAAATGCTGCCATACCTGATGTATTTCTCCAGTATTTTCTGATTTTATTTATATTTCCAGCATCCAGAGTATTTTTCTTCTCTTATGGCTCAGATCTGAAGTAAACAAGCCATATAAGCACTACAGGCACAAAAGCAGATTAAAGGCTAGAAATTCTGAAATGAGTAGCTCACTTCTTGACTCCTAAAAGCCTGTCCACCATCTAGAAGGCACAAATCAGGAGTGTGATGGAATGCTCCCAACTTGCCTGAATGAGTACAGTGCCAACAATGCTCAAAAACTTGTCACCATCCAGAACAAAGAAGCCCATTTGATTCAGTTGGTCAATTGGTAACTTCAACATTCATTCCCTCCACTGCTGGAGGACAGCGACAGAATTAGGTACCACCTATATGATACACTGCAACAACTCACCAAAGGTCAGAATCTTCCAAACCAGCAAGCTCTACTATCCAGCAGGCAATGACAGCAGATGCAAGGGAACATTACTATTTGCACATTCCCCTCCCTCCAAATCACACACTAGCCTGAATTGAAACATAATTCCTTCAGTAATACTGCATCAAAATCCTGGAATTCTCTTTCTAATACCAATGTGAGTATAACTACACCCCACAAACTGTAGCGGTTCAAGAAGCCAGCTCACCACCACTTTCTCCAGGGTATTTCAGAATGGACAATAAATTCTGGCCCAGCCAGCTATACACACACCCTGTGAATGAATGAAAAAAAACATAAACCTACAGGCACATTGAGAATAAAAGTCTGCTGACACAGAAAGAAAATGTATTGCCTAAATCTCCATGGAAACCAACACTGACAAAGGATGACCAATGTCCAATAGTCAACAGGCGGCCTGTTTTAGCAGGGAAGATGTTTCTTAAGAAGGAAATCCAAAAAATTAAAGGTCATCCATTTTAAAGTGACCTCAGTATGTCCGGAAAAGAATCAAAAGCAACTGTTTTCCACCCAGTAAACTACAATCCTTCCAGATCAGAAGAGAATGCATTCCAGAAGATTAGCAAAGACTCCAGTATGCTTGAATTTGTAAACTCAGACATGGGGTGGGGTGTTAAGGAATGGGTTTGTGTTATGTATAATTATATTCACAAATGTACAGTATGAACTATGCAGAGAAAAGCTTTAGAAACTATGGTGAGTATGGATCTGTAAGAATCTGAACAGGTTAATGCTGAGAAATGTCTTAAGTGTCTGACTCCAGCATGGTATGTTGCTAAGGTCAATGTGTCTCTAAGAGGCCACAAGACACTCTAAAGGGGAAAGGTGAACAACCAGTAGTTTGTGTTACATAATAGTACCAATGTCACAAGTTTAAAAAAAAAAGAAGAGTATAGTGAGTAGGGTATAAATTGGAAAGTACGACCTCACTGTAGTAACCTCAGGATTGTTATCACTACACAATGTAGCTACAGTAAAAAAGAAGGATATATCAGGTGAATAGAGATAATAGGTACTGCAGATGCTGAAGAATCCGAGATAACAAGGTGTGGAGCTG
>JAHRHZ010000012.1:72580400-72594397 GCA_024137785.1 Ginglymostoma cirratum | reverse complement strand
CGACGCTGCTTGGCCTGCTGTGTTCATCCAGCCCCACACCTTGTTATATCAGGTGAATACGTGGCTGAAGAAATGGTGTAGGAGGGAAGGATTCAGATTCCTGGGACAATGGAGCCAGTTCTTGGAAGGTGGGGCTGGTACAAGCAGTATGGGTCGCGTTTCAGCAACAAGACCAATGTCCTTGGGGTGAATGGTGTCTACTTGTGTTACTGGAGAGCTTGTGCTGTCTTTAGTCATTACTGGACAAAGTCAAAGCCACAGGAAACAAGGCAATATATTAAACTTGGATTGGGAATTGGTTGATAGACTGAAAACAGAAAGTGGGAATAAAAGGGTCTTCCTTCGAATAGCAGGCCATGACTAGTGTGGTACTGCAAGAATGTGATGTCCCACATTGGAGGAGATGCAGGACCCATGCAGCGCGACCGGAGGTGGCAAACATGGGAGTGATGGCGCCAGTGCAGCAGAAAAGGAGCACAGTGCCAGGACCCTGGGGACGATGTCAGACGGTGGCAACTGGAGAAGCAGAGAAGGTGAAGTCTACAGAGAGGGAAAAATGAACTTTTGAAGCTGTTTCAGTTTTAGTAACATAAATTTAATATCAATTTAATCAGCATTTTCTGATTTATGCAATGTATTCAGTAATTTATTCTGTAATCTGAAGCGGCACTGACATTATACACTTTTCACTGTACCTAGGTACAAGTGACTATATTAAAAAATTAAAATAAATTAATCTAAATGTAAATCTATTCATGATAGAAATAAAACCTGGACGAGGCAACCAAATACAATATTTCCGAATTTGCTGATTACACAAAACTGGGCAAGATTGTGACTCATGAGGAGGACACATGGAGACTTCAGGGTGATTTTGACAAGTTGATTGAGTGGACAAACAAATGGCAAATGCAGTACAACACGGTTAAGTGTGAAGCTACACACTTTGATGTGAAAAACAGAATGGAAGAATATTATTTAAATAGTGATATATTGGGAAGTGTGGATGTACAAAGGGGACCGGATGTCCTTTACAGCAGTCAGCTAATGTAGACAGGTCTTATTTAGCAAAGTAAATGGTATACAGGTATTTCTGCTATAATGCATTTCATTAACCTGAATTGACTGCACTACGATTGATGAATAATGGATATTGTTTTAATAACGTGAATTTCCTACTGTACTGTACAGCGATTTTCTATAATGATTTCCCTATAACGTGATTTTCTATAGCGCAAGATCGCATAAGAACGCAAGTATCATGCTACAGGAGAATTACCTGCATTGGCCTTCATTACAGAGGATTTGAGTTCAGAAGTAGGTATGTCTTGCTGCAGTTAAACAGGACCTTGGTGAGACCACAGTGGAGTATTGCCTGTAGTTTTAGTCTCCCCACCTAAGAAAGAATATACTTGCCATAGAAGGGGTACGGTGGAGGTTCACCAGGTTGATATCAGGAACAACAGGGATGTTGTACAAGGACAGATTGGTTTGAGTGGGCCTGTATTCATGCAGTTTGAAAGGATGAAAGGGGATCTGATTGAAGCGTATAAAATTCTAAGAGTGATGGATAGACTAGATGTAGGGAGGAATTTTTTTCTAGTTGGGGAGCCATGAATCAAGGACAAAGTCTCAGCAAATGAGTTAGATTATTTAGGACTGAGATGAGGAAATATTTCTTCACTCAAACAGTAGTGAAACTGTAGAATTCTCAACCACATAAGGCTGTGGCGACCAATTCACTGAATATATTCAAGAAAGATAAACAAGTTTCGAGATATTACAGGCACCAAAGAGTATGTGGAAAAAGTTTGAATATGGCACTGAGTTCAAGGATCATATTGCACAGTGGAGCAGGCTCAAAGGGCTGAATGGCCTACTCCTGCTTTGGGTTTCTGTGCTTTGGTGATGATTTCAAATGGACATAGTGAAAGAAAAGTTCACTAATATCCAGATCCTCCTCATCATCTCTGTAATATGTCTATCACATCAGCCTAACATGTGACCAGCTGCTAATATGAACTAAACTGCTTTTTATACAAGGGCCTCTTCTGGTTAGAAAAGTAAAGGGTCTTCCGCTACTGTATAATCCCTGGAGATCCCCATACTTAAAGAGGATAGTGGAAGAAAAGTTACCACAAGGTTGAGTTGCAGATTCAATTCAGCCGCACATATGACATGATTGACTTTGGAAAGTTGATGGTGATGAGATAGAATATCAATGGATTTCTGCTACAAATAGGCCTCTCAGAATGATCTCTGTGCCGGACCCAGTAAGACCATGGCAGTTGTGTTTACACAAGAAAAAATAACTATAGATACCTGCTGCGCAACCTGAGGAGGAGGGTGTTAATTTCGGGCCATTGTGTTATAGATATCCCCATCGGGTGGCTCTTGGGCAATGTGGGCAGGCAATATTGAGGAGGCTGAGCCATGTCAGAAAAGGTTTCCAACACTGCAGTGGACATTGTACGAATAAAGATGTTCCTTCCTGTTCCACATTCAACACATACTTTATTTCAAGAATACACCTTTTTTTATGCTGGACTGCAGAATCAGCTGGCCTGGCATTGCTCGTGTTCAGAGCAACCTTGTTGTACAAAGAGGTCTCAAATAGACACCCATAAATTCAGAAACCCCAAACACGTAGTCTTCTTCCCACAGCACCCTTACATGCAATAACAGGAGATTTAATACCCATCCTTTTACCTCCTCCCCTCGCTGTCCGAGGCCCCAAACTTTACATTCAGGTTGATGTAGCATTTTATGTGTACTTCTTTTGATCTAGTCTACCATATCAACTACACACAATGTGATCTCCTCTACAGTGAGGGGATCAAATATAGATTCGGTGATTGCTTTGTAGAACACCTTCACTCAGCCCACGTACTTCACCCTCAGATTCTGGCGGTCTGACATTTTAATGCTCCACCTTATTCTCATTCTGACATTTCCATCCCGGACCTGCTATGCTGTTCTACCTAGTATAAGCTTCAGGTACAGCACCTTCATTAAAGCACTTTGCAGACTTCCAGTCTTAGAATTAGAATTAGATTTTATTGTCACGTGTACTCACGTACAGGAATAAAGGAGTACATTGAAAAGTGTACAAAGTCGCCATTCTATGGCGCTATTTTAAAATACAAAATACAAAGCCAGAATGTTTAAAAAAAAAGAAGAAATAAAAGAAACAGAGCCAAAAGAAAAAGAACATTGTTCAGTTCTTAAAGTGGTAATCCAAAGGAAAGAGATAAATTCTAGATTTTAAAGCCTTGTCTCTATGGGGCTAGCCCTGGCCTGGGGTTGTGGTCAGCCTCCTCCTGGGACATGCTCCATTGAACAGCTCTGTTGACCCACCTGCAACCAAAGATTGTCAGGAGGCGCAGACTCTGTGGCCGCTGCTGCCCCGCATGCTTGGAAGGCCATGTCCACTCTCGGCCTGCCAAAAACACCAATAAAGGCTTTCAAAGAGAAAAAATGAAAAAGAGTAAAAGAAAATGAGCAAAAGTGAAAAGATAAACAAAGAAAGCAGGTGGAAGTGGATGAGCCCTCGGCCAGGAGTCTGAAAGCAGCGCTGCTACTCTGCCACCATCTTGAATCATGAAAAAACTGAGTTCAACAATTTCAGATGTAAACTCTGTCCCCCATTTTGTTTATTTGCTCTTCTTGTTCTAGTTTTTTTTCCTGTGCTGCCTGCGGACACGACTGTGCACACCCGCCCCTGCCCCGCCCCCACAACCCACCCCCACCCACTCCACAGGCACATCTTTTGTTTCTTTGTTTCTTATCTTGCCCATCACTATTCCCTTGACTCAAGAAGACTAACTTTTCTGTCATTCAACCTCTCCTGCTTTCCACCCTAACACAGACTAGATTTTGTCGTTGTTCCTCACATCTCTTGTTCAAACTAACTTCTCTAACTTTTCCTAGCGCTGATGAAAGGTCACAGAAACATGAACTCTATTTCTTTCTTCACACAGATGCTGCTTAACCTGCTGAATGTTTACAAGCACGCCCTGTTTTTATTTTATATTTCCAGCATTGAACTAGATAGCTTTTTAATTGGCAACTCAAATAAATATTAGGCCCATTTTTTGCACATGCAAAGGCAAAGTTGCAGAGGTTTTCTCAGTCAGTCACCAGCCTTGGCATTCTATTGACGCTGTAATAGTATCCAGTCCGTATAATTGATAAGGATTTGGCAGCCAGCGAATATTATAGATCACAGGAAAAGGTTGATTTCTGAGCACATTTTTAGCTGCAAACTCATCTGGTTTTAACTTGGAGGTTGTGGTTAAAATGTACATATTCTTCTGAAAGATTTTTGCAATCATGTTAGAAATAATGATCAAAGGAAATTTTTGCCCTAGTTAATTCTGACAAAATGTCACCAAACAGGTTCATGTAATTCATTGATAAAAATGTTCATTTAAGTTCTATTATTTCCAGTTGAAATCTATGATGCCTTTATAAAGGAAAATGCCTCATGATGTGATCACAGCTCATTTGTAACTTTTTCATACATGACCTGTTCAGCATCACTGCTAGAATTATTTTTCATGGCTGGTTGACAATATCCTCCATTTATAAAGAAATTATCACGCCTACCTCACCTACTCTTTTACGCCACTTGTATTTCAATAAATATTTATATCGGAAACAGCAAGGATATAATTTTTAAAATTCATTCAGGGGACCAGGGCGTCGCTGGCTAAGGCAGCATTTATTGCCCACCTCTAACTGCCCAGAGTCAACCACATTGCTGTGGGTCTGGAGTCACATGTAAGTCAAACCAGGTAAGGGTGGCAGTTTCCTTCCTTAAAGGACATTAGTGAACCAGAAGGGTTTTTCCTGACAATCGACAATGGTCATCATTGGAATCTTAATTCCAGATATTTATTGAATTCAATTTCAATTGCTGTTCTTGAATAGCAGTTCAAGAAGGCAGCTCACTATCACCTTTTCAAAGACAATTAATAGATGGACTATAAATGAATGCTGTACTTGCTGGCAATACCCATATCTTAGGAATGGATCAGACAATCATTATATCATCACCATGTTTCAGATTTTGTAATTTAAATATGGTTGAACATGCTGATAAAATAACTACTGAAATATTTATCAGATACTTCTCAAGAATTTTTCACAATTCTTCACATCTTCTTCTCGTACCCAGTAATCTATGAGAAACAAAATGTTAGGTTGACTAATAAAGGTAGATTTGTGTAAATCACCAAAATATCACTAATTTAAAACAGATTTCTGTTCTAAAGGGGCTTTCATTGATAGCATTTTCAAATCATCATTGCAGATTTTTAAAATTATATGACAATTTGAAACATTTCTTGTCTGTCCTGTTTGCGTGGCTTAGTTATTCATCTTCTTCGTTCTCTGACAGAATGATTGCTTCTTATGGCTCATTTCACAAACATAATAAAGCTTTAAAATTCTGATTTATTTAGGAAACATAGCCCACCTGCTGGGTGTTGGATTTCCTGTGCATTTGGGGAATGTTACTGTGGATTTCATCATCTGCCAGCAACAAAATAAAACTGTTTCTAAACAACCATCTCTCTTCTAACCAAAACGTTGCCTTCGGGGTGGAGGGGTTGGGGGAGTTGGTGGTGGGGTGATGCGATGGTGGGACACAAACCTTTCTATTTGGAACTGCAGCTCTCACAGATGTTAAGACAGTTGTAATGTGCTTTTAGTATACAGGAAGCCTGGAAGTACGTGATGTTGATTCATCTCAAAGGAGAAAATGAATAAGAAATATTTAAACAGAAATAACCTACCTCTGTCTCATCATCAGCAGGCTTTTTGGGAAATCTTCTGATATTTTGGTGAGTTGTGAGTTTACTTCCCTCCTTTTTTTCCCATTTGATATGCAATATAACTGGAGTTTTCTTTTGCCTCCTTTTCTTTGTTTTTGTATCAGTCAGAGGTTTTCCTTGTCATGTAACCTTAATACAGTCAAGAAGAAATCATGTTGCTCATGCCTCTGCTCTGTTATGTCAGAATTTGTTTAGATGGCCCTGTCCAAACATTTATCTTTGACCATCCTCCAAGTAACAGACCTGACTTATTTCATGATTTGGAATATAAATAAAAACGCAAAATAAATAAAGGGGAGGAATCGATTTCTCTGTTGCTGAAATCTGTTTGTCAGGGTAAGTACTTTTCAAGCTTCAGCTGGGTAACTGTCAGAGTTCACTTTATGGAAGTTAAATGATGGCCAAAAGGGTTTGACTGTGAAATGAGGGCCTGGCCATTGAATTAAGGTTCACTTGGTATCTCTGTGTTACTCTAATTATTCATTGGCATACTTACCTGCTTTGCTGTACACTTTCAGGTAACATGAGAAATTTTGCAATCGATGAAGTGAAGACATGCTGAAAGAATGAAGAAGCAATTTATCAGCACTGTCCATGCCCCACATTCTAGGGCTGTGCCGTCTCTTTGATCATGGCCATGCATTTTTTGAAGAGAATTTGTTGTTATTCTGTTCCTCAGTATCTTTTTAAAAATCATTTGCGGGATGTAGGCCAGCATTTATTGCCCATCCCTGGTAGCCCTTGAGAAGATAGTGGGGAACTGTCTTTTCTGTTGCAGCTCAAGGGAGCTATGTACACTTACAGTACTGTTAGGGAAGGAGTTCCAGGATTTTGATGCAAAGACAGCAAATGGACAGAAATATATAATAGTGATGGTGAATGGCTTGGAGATGAACTTGCAGGTGGTGGTGTTCTGCTGTTCTTGTCCTCCTTGATAGCAATGGTTATGAATTTGGAAGGTGTTACCTAACCAGCTATGATGCGTTGCTGTATGGCATCTTGTATGCGGTACACACTGCTGCTCCTGTGTTTTGGTGGTGGAGGAAGTGAGTGTTTGTTGATATGGTTTCAATCAAATGGACTGTTTTGTCCTGGGTAGTGTCAAGATTTTTGAGTGTTGCTGGAGCTGCATCCATCCAGGCAAGTTGGAGTATTCCATCACACTCCTGACTTGTGCTTTGTAAATGGTGACAGGCTTTGGGCATTCAGGAGATGTGTTACTTGCAGCATTATTCCTAGCCTCTGACCTGCTGCTTCAGCTGTAGTATTTGCATAGAATCACGGAACCCTACAGTGTGGATACAGGCCACTTGGCTCATCAAGTCCACACTATGCCTCTGACCAGCATCCCACCCAGACTCATCCCCCTACCCTATCCCTCTAACCCTGCATTTCCCTTGGCTAATCTACCTAGCCTGCACATCCCTGGGCGCAATGGGTAATTTAGCATAGCCAGTCCACCTAAACTGCAAATCTTTGAACCTTGGGACGAAACTGGAGCACCTGGAGGAAACAAATGCAGACACGGGAAGAATGTGCAATCTCCGCACAGACAGTCGCCTGAGGAATTTAGCCCCTGTCTCTGGTGCTGTGAGGCAGCAGTGCTAACTGCTGAACCACAGTGCTGCCCATATATGACTAGTACAGTTCAGTATCTTGTCAATGGTAAACCCCAACATGATAATTATGAAGATTTAGTGATGGTAATGTTATTGAACATAGAGGACAATGACTGTATTTTCTCTTATTGGAGATTATCATTGCTTGGCAATTAATACCCTGTGTGGTAATGAATGTTAAATGCCACTTTTATTTTATTATTTCAATTCTGGGATGTGGGTGTCGCTGGCTGGGCCAGCATTTATCGCCCGTCCTTAGTTGCCCTTGAGAAGGTGGTGGTGAACTGCCTTTTTGAACCACTGCAGTCCACATACTGTAGGTAGACCTACAATTCCATTAGGGAGGGAATTCCAGGATTTCATCTCAGCAACAGCGAAGGAACAGCGATATATTTCCAAAGCATGATGGTGAGTGAATTGGAGGGAACATGAATGTGGTGGTGTTCCCATGTATCTGCTGTCCTTGACCATTGAGATGTGGGTTTGGAAGGTACTGTTTAAGGATCTTCGGAGAATTTCTGCAGTACATCTTTTTGATAGTACGCACTGCTTAGATGATACGCATTGCTGCTACTGAGCATCTGTGGTGGAGGGAATGGATATTTGTGGATGTGGTGCCAGTCAAGCAGACTGCTTTATCCTCGATGGCTTTAAACTTCTTGAGCGTTGATGGAGCTTCACCCATCCAGGCAAGTGGGGAGTATTCCATCACACTCCTGACTCATGGCTTGTAGTTGATGGACAGCATTTGAGGAGTCACGAGGTGAGCTACCCACTGCAGTATTTCTAGCCTCTGACCTGCTGTCATAGCCAATGTGTTTACGTGGTATGTTCAGTTGAGTTTCTGGCCAATAGTGACCCCAAGGATGTTGATACTGGGGGATTCAGTGATGGTAACACATTTGAATGTCAAGAGGCAGTGGTTAGATCATCTCTTATTGGACATGGCCATTGCCTGGCGTTTGTCTGACATTGTCTGAATGTTACTTGCCACTTGTCAGCCCAAACCTGGATATTGTCTAAACCTGGTGCAAGATGGCAGCAGAGTAGGATGCTCCAACTGGAGCTCCTCTGCTTCACCAGTTCCTTTTCCTTTTTCATTCTTTCTTCTCTTTTTTGCAGTTTTTCTTCCCCTTGCTCACATACCCCGCCCCCCCATACCTTACCTGGAGGGAATGGAGAATGGAGGAGATGATTCGCAGGCCAGTGCCCGACGCGGGAGGCAGTTCGAGCCCAGGTGGGCCTGGGAGGTAAAGCCTGGAAGGCAAGGCCTGGAAGGTGAGTACTGGAAGCGAGTCATGGGCCGCAGCACATTGCGGGCGATGAACTCAAGCCTGGGCCAGCCTGGGAAATGAGTCTTGACGGCGGGTCCCAGACCAGAGGCCAGCGCGAGGAGGCAGCAAGCCCTTGAGTTCTGAAGCCAGGCGTGCACGGATTCAGTGAAAATGACAGTAATTCGAGCACCTTTTAAAGATACTTTTATTCTTATTCAGGACGTTTGCATAATTTGAGTACTTTTTAAAACTTTACATTCCCACACTAGACTTTTTTTAAATCTCTCAATTCTGTAACAAAGTATCTGTACCTAAGTACCCTGTACCTAGGATGGTGCCAAAGCGGTGACATTACAAACTTTTCACTGCATTCATTTGAGTGTACATGACAATAAAAGCGATTCTATTCTATTCTATTCTAAATCTTGTTGCTCTGAACATGAACTGCTTCAGTATCTGAGAATTCACGAATGGTGCTGAACATTGTGCAAACATTGGCGAACATCCCCACTTCTGACCTTATGATGGAGGGAATGTCATTCATGAAGTAGCTGAAGATTGTTAGGCCAAGGACACTACCCTGAGGAACTCCTGCAGAGATGTCCTGGAGCTGAGATGACTGACCTCCAACAGCCACAACCATCTTCCTATGTGCCAGTTATGACTCCAATCAGTGGAGAGATTCCCCCAATACCCATTAGGGCTCGTTGATGCCACATTCAGTTGAATGCAGCCTTGATGTCATGGGCTATCACTCTCTCCTCACCTCTGGAACTCAACTCTTTTGTCCATATTTAAACCAAGTAATGAAGTCAGGAGTTGAGTGGCCCTGGCAGAACTGAACAGGGCATCACTGAGCAGGAGCTATTTGATAGCATTGTTGAAGACACCTTCCATCACTTCTGGATGATTGAGAATAGACTAATGGGGTGGTAATTGGCTGGGTTGGATTAATCCTGCTTTTTGTGTTCAGGACATACCTGGACAGTTTTTCACATTGTCAGGTAGATGCCAGTCTTGTAACTGTACTGGAACAGCTTGCGTAGGGGAGCGGCAAGTTCTTTAGTCCTATTGCTGAAATGTTGTCACGGGCCATAGCGTGTGCAGTATCCAGTGCCTCCAACTGTTTTTTGATATCACGGGGAGTGAGTCAAATTGGCTAATGGGTGTCACTGAGCAGGTTATTACTGAGAAAATGCTGCTTGACAGCACTTTGATGACCCCTTTCATCATTTTACTGATGATCAAGAGTAGATTGATGGAGCAGTATTTGATTGGGTTGGATTTATCCAGCTTTTTGTGGACAGCACAGTTAATCACATTGTGAGTTGATGCCAGTGTTGTCACTGTACCAGAACAGCTTGATTCAGGGCACTGCAAGTTCTGTAGCACAGCTCTTCAGTACTAATGCCAGAATGTTGTCATGGACTTTGCAGTATCCAGTGCACTCAGCTGTTTCTTGATATGAAGTGGACGGAATTGAATTGACTGAAGACTAGCATCTGTGATGCTGGGGGCTTCCAAAGCAGGCCCGGTGCCTTTCAGCAATCATCCAATGTAACAAAATACACTGATACCAATCTTACCGCCAGTGAAAGTCAAGTTATCAGATCCACTTAATGTAACAAATTGGCAAATACAGAAAGCACAACTCTTATGATGTTGAACAGCTTCTTGATACTATACCCCATTGAATGCCGATCAAGCTAGTGCACTGCTGCATTACATAGAAAGAACATTATGCGTTTACATAGACAACAGGTTGACGAGAAACAAATCATGTTTGGCATCTTCATAACTCCTTTCATCAATTTTTCACTTCAAGAACAAACAAGATACTGGTGAAGTCATGCTTCAAAACAGACACCAACTCTCAGATGATTCTGTAATGCTTCACTAATGACCGATAAAGACTATCTGAGCCATGCAACTATAGAAATGTTCAACAACAGATCATTTACAACAGAATTATTGTTGGTCTCTTAAATAAATCTGTCACTGAAGTAATTCAATCAAAAGAGAATCTAACTCTAAAATGAGCAGTCACATAGTACTGGATACATAGACTAGAAAATTGCTTAAGAAGCGTTATACAGCAAAAGTTCCATTTAATGCAGAACATTCTACAGGAAGTGTTGACTACTTACAGCAAAATAGAATATTCAAAAGACCTCTGACATGGAAAATATACTGTTTATGACAACTTGAATACAAAACCCTAAACAATCAATAAAAGTATTCCATCACAGGTGTGGTTCCAAAGTCCCACAAAAACAGAACTGATCAGACTCATACCAACATTGTAGGAAAAGTGGTCACTTCTCGAAGAACTGCTAAAGATCTGTCTAAATAACACACCAACATTAAACCAAATCATGTCTAGGCTGACAGGTATGTTCATGCCTTGAAATAGAACCTTGGAAGACCAATCAATACTGCAATGGAACAATTTGTTTTCTGTGATGAACCCTTACCTTTGATGGAACAAAAACAGAAGTTGCTGGAAAAGCTCAGCAGGTCTGGCAGCATCTGTGAAGGAGAAAACAGAGTTAACATTTTGGGTCCTTCCTCAGAACCTTACTTTTGATGGGCAATCTCATTCTTTTCTTTGAGAAGTAACACAACTATCTGAAATAGAAGCTGTTGGCAGAGAAGAAGAATCAACATAACTTCCCCCTATTTTCCTGCAGCTCCATCAACAAAATACCCTTCAGCATATACTACCATGTGGGTCAGACCATCAAATTAATTAAATCTCAAATAAAATGGAAGCTAGCAGGGCAAAAGGAAGCTTCACCTCAATTGTTTCTAAATGCTGTCAAAGAATTTTCATCCACACCTATCACCACATGAGTCAAGTTAAAGACTTGAAGAAGCGTGGGAGATACGGGAAAAAAATTACAATATGAGTTGTAAAAAGAAATCATCTAAGTAACCCATGCGGGAAGTATATTTGAAGAGAGAAGAACATATACAGAATAGTCTTTCAATAATGCAACAGTAAGATGAAATCATGCTGCATCTCAGATTATTACTGTGTTTGGAACACATAGTAATCTGCAAAAAAAAAGGAGTTCTGAGGAAACCTAAGCATGAAAACAGTTTTTGACTTTGCCTGCTCCTCAAGCATCTGTCTTGAACTCAAACTGTTGGATGTGGGCCTATAATCACTCCACAAATGAAAAACCATTGTTGCAGAAGCATAGCAGGAGGGAGCCAATTAAACAGAGGGTGGGAATTACCAGCAGAGACACATCAGGAGGGGAGAGTGTACAGTTGGAAAGTCAAACTAGAGGAGATCAGGTAAGTGATTGGCTGGTGTATATTTTCTGTTTCACTCTTATCTAAACCAGGATAGTTCAATTGGAGTAATTAAAGAATTATTGAGCAGTTATGCAAAGTAACAAGACAGTGATTGATAAATACTAACTTATCTTTTCACTTTTACTTATATGCAAGGATCCATTCTATCTGTAAAGTATGTTAAGTATTAAAGTACTGGAATTTATAAAACATAATGTATTTTGAAACCTTAAATATTTTGCCACAAGTGGGAATTTTAATAAAGTGGTTCCGATCAATTCAGTTCCTAGGATTTAAAATAGGACCGGCATTGGTGGTAAGATTAATAAAATAATCAAAAAGAAAAATAAATAATTGAACAAAATAATTAAGTAATTAATTAAAACACATTCAGGATGGCAGAGCAAGTGATGTGTTATAATTGCCGAATGTGAGAGCTCCTGAATATCTGTCTGATCGAAGGCAAATGCATTTTGCAGCTTAAGCGGCTTTGGCTCAGAGTTCATGAGCTGGAGGCTGAATTGCAGACAATGTGACTCATCAAGGAGGTGGAAGGCTCCCTGGATTCTTTATTCCAGGAGGCAGTCATACCTCTTAGGGAAGGGTCTTGTAATTTGGTCAGTGGTCAGGGACTGCGAGTGAGACAGGTAAGAGTACCTAGAGGGCAGGAGGCCTGTTGGCTTTGTAATTACCCAAAAGGTTTGAGGCATATACAGTTTGTTTGGATAAAAGTGAGGGCTGCAGGGTAGATGAGATAACTGAACATGGCACTGGTGGTACAGGAAGCTATATAAGTAAAGGCAACAAAAAAGAATGTAGGGGTAGTAAGGGACAAGATAGCTCAGTAGAATGATACTTTTCTCAGCAGCAAAGAATGAGTGTAGAGGGCTTTGTTGCTCAAGGCTGAAGAGGACCTCACCGTTGGAGTGGGAGGATTGATCATTGTAATCCATGTACGTAGATACCAATGATGTGGAGTTGCCAGTGTTGGATTGGGTGGACAAAGTCAGAAGTCACACAATACCAGGTTATAGTCCAACAAGTTAATTTGAAATTACAAGATTTTGGAGTGTAGCCCCTTCATCAGGTGAAGTCAGATAAATCAGATCAGAGAACTGAATGCATCATTCAAAGACTGGTGTGAGAGAAGTAAAGGCTGGTTCATGTGGCATGGGTGCCAATACTGGGGCAAGTATGGCCTATACCTGTCTACACTGAATCATGCTGTGATGGTGTTCTAGTGAGCCATACAACTAGGGAAATAGAAATCATTTTAAACTAAATGGCAAGAGGAAGGGATCAAATTTTGCAAGAAATGGTAAATCAACAAATAGAGGCAAAGCAAGTGAGAAAAGTATTCATATGGGAAATATTAAATTGACTGTGATAGGGAAGGGCAGACAGTACAAATTAACACAGGTTACGAAAATAATAAAAGGACAATATTAAAGACTCTGTAAATGAATGCACAAAGGATTTGAAACAAAACAGAGTAGTTGATAGTGCAAATAGAATTAAATTATACAACTAGAAAGCTAGAGACATGGCTGCAGGACGGCATTGATTAGAAACTTAATATTAAAGGATATATGACATTTAGGAAGGATAGGGAGCTGGGAAAAGGTGCAGCAGTGTCGTTCTTGACAAAAGATTGTATTAACCTCATGATAAAAGGTGACATGATATCAGTTCAGGAAACAAGGGTGTAGAAACGTTTTGTGTAAAGATGAGAATCGAAAAAGGCAAGAAGTCACTTGTGGGACTTGTGTACTAGACCCTCTAACTGTAACCACAAGGCAGGATAGAGTGTGTAGGAACCAAAAGAACTGTGGATGCTGTAAATCAGAATCAAAAACAAAGTTGCTTGAAAAGCTCAGCAGGTCTGGCAGCATCTGTGGAGGAGAAAACAGAGTTAATGTTTCGGGTCCGGTTCTGAGGAAGGGTCACCGGACCCGAAACGTTAA
>JAHRHZ010000012.1:72521799-72570400 GCA_024137785.1 Ginglymostoma cirratum | reverse complement strand
TATTTCAGAACCCTCTTCCCCTCCCCCATTTCTGATGAAGGGTCTAGGCCCGAAATGTCAAGTTTTCCTGCTCCTATGATGCTGCTTGACCTGCTGTGTTCATCCAGCCCCATGCTTGTTATCTCGGATTCTCCGGCATCTGCAGTACCTTTTATCTCTGATAGCGGGAAGTACCAGACAGGAGAAGCCCAAGGTACAGTTCTGAGATACTCCTGCTCCTCCTGGCCCACAACAAAGTTTTAAAAATGAAAAAGAAATCACATATCTTGGCTTCCTGTGACCAGGATAACAGCATTGTTAAATTAATGAGCGTGTCCAGGTTATGCTGCTGATATGCAATATTATTTTTTAAATTCAACACCAATTCTCTGGAGTAGATAACAGTTTTGTGCCTGAATTCAGGTAAAAATAATGAGACCAGGGACACAGTTGGAACGCAGTGTGAATTGCTTCGCCAACTCCTTTTTATCCACTGTCATTTTACATATATCATCCAAACAGTTTTTACGTATTCACCTAGCTTTCACATTACCTTTCCATTGTGCTAGTAAACTTTATTTTAGCATTATTACAACTCTGAAAAGTGAATATCATATTTCCACAGAACCTGAATGTTACATGGAATGGAAATTTCATGTGATAATTGGTTACTTGCTTTCTCCTGCTATGAAAAAAATATTTTAGCAAATGGAGTTCTTACACAGTGAATATACTGATCAGCTTTGTAGTTGTAAAAGGAAGTTGGATATCTAGTCAATTCAATGAATAGTTTCTTGTGACAAGCCTGACATTGGGTCTTATAGGGGTCTTCAATTGGGAAGGGAGTCTTCTGTGAATGCATTGTATCAAAATCAATGCTGTTGCCAAAATGTTACGTCTCAAGGATTGATTCTGTCTCAATCTTAAGCTATTTACTATAATAGAAACCGTTGGTTATAGAACTAGAAGGTTGGCTGCAAATCAGTCATTATCCAGGAGCTGAATAGCCAAATCTCCAATCAGAAATGCAGAAAACACATGTACTTTACATTGCAGAAATGGGCCTTTCGTCGTATTACTATGTGCTAAAATTTGGTATGGGACACTTGTATGTGAAACAGATGTTGGATTTTTGCATATGCAGCTTGGTGACCTTATCATTTCCACTAGGCATCTGGATGAGGCATCCAGTTTGCTGTCAGCCCCTGTAGTTCGGCCATCTGCATCAATGATGCGGTTGAGTTCTTTGGCCAGAATGACCGGTCTGGAAGAGTCCAGCAGCAGTGGGAGCTGCTGCAGGATAGCCAGCTGCTCACTCTTTACCAAAGTGGCGTACACCTTAGTTAGTCTCAGGGGAGTGTTTCTGTACATAACAACTGCTATGAGGAGGCACCCATCCACCAAATCCTTAACTTCGGAGATGGTGATGTTGTCTCATCGCAACAGAATACTCAGGCCGGAGGAACGGTAATCATTACCCCCAATCAAATCAAAGGGCCACAGACCCGTAAGCTGGACCATTTCCTGTAGCTGCTTAGGTATGGTATCCCACACTCCTGCAGAAACAGGAGGTCCACTTTGACGTTGGCCAGGTAAGCCAATTGCAAACACATCGTGTCGTAGATTTAATGCTCCACACATTAATACTGGCAATTTTAAAATCCATTTTGAGAGTTTATAGAATTACCATAGACCCATTGTCCATTCATGCCCGGCCTCGTAACTGGATGACTCCTTGCATCCCTGTGGTGAGGGTGAACTGTTGGGTACTCTCAGCATTAAGGTAGTCATCCTGTTCCATCCTGGGGTGAGAATGAAGACAGGAAGGTCCGGTTAGGCGTCTGACAGAAGGACTGTCATGCTCTGCTCTTGATTCAGTTGCTCCCAGTTGCCTGGAGCTGTGGTGCGGTGGGTACCCCGTGGTTTCTGACTGCTGGAGGTTGAGCTTGTCCCTCATGACATCTGGTGTTTCCGAGTTGGGGTTTGCCCCTCTCCTTTTCCCCTGTGGTGCTGTGTCTCTTTTTTTGTTCATGGCCATCCCTCCACATGTCTTCATTTTCAGAGGAGCTGCTGGTGTGTCCATCATGCGGCTGCCTCTTTCTACTTTGCTGTGAGCCTGTGGGGCCCGACGTGTTTTCATTTCCCAGTTGTTTTTCACTGCTTTCCACTCCTTTGCCTCCTTCATTTCTTCCTCCTCCATTGGCTCCGTCTGTTCAGGTCAATGTTGAGTCTGGGAGGTTTCACCTGGTTTCTAGTTGAAAATGAATTGCTGTTTCTCAAGCTTATGTAAACCCATGGCATTAAAGTCTGGAAGTGAGTCTTATGGAGCAAGAGATGGAATCCTGATTTATAGTGTGTCCTTAAAGAAAGTTCCAAGTAGGTCTTTCCGTAATGGTCCATTGAAATCTGTCCTTTCTAACCCTCCAATTTCAAGTGGTTTTGATAATCCAGAACCTGCACCAATCAACTACAGAAAGGTATTTGAAAATTAAATGTTAAACTTATCACCGTTGGACTTAAACATCATATTGAAATATTTTATAAAGGTTTTAATGCAGCATCAGTAGACAATGTTATATCTTATAAGATCTTAACAATACTCAATTTTGTAAAAATGAAAGAAACTGAAATGTAATTTTGGTAACCCTCAGACGTGATTAGTCCTCTCTGTATTTCACTTTAGAAAAGGCAAGATATATATATCACAGGTTGAAGTCTTTAATATTGAGAAAGGATTAGTAGCTGAAGTTTGACCATACACGTAATCGGAATGGATAAACTAAATTGTTTAATTAAGAATTTAGTAGTTACTTCTTTAGGTGGTTAAAAGAACTATAAGATAATCAAAAAGATAAAACCATAAATGAAAGCACATAAATTGTGGCCTGGCTTGCTTGTACCACTGTTCTCTTTAAAGGTTATGTGGGTCCATATCCTTCCTGGCGGTTTTGTGCATTCTTCTGTTTAAAATGCAGTTACTGCATTATTGATTTCCAGGATATGTTTTAAAAAGCATTTACCATCGGCCAATTAGTTACTTCTTAATGCAGAATGTCAAAACAGAGTTATTGATCCATTAATTGATCAATTGATTCATCATTTCCCCCATGTCAGAAGAGCGACTGAGGTTAAATGGTGGAAAGAACAACTACTGTGCTTTGTGGAATCTTGCATTTGGTGACAGTTTTTGTTGGAAAACTAATAATATCTGAAGGTTATGAATCTTCTCAACTCTACATGCCTGAGTGATAGACCCTTATTTTAGTTTATAAACTGAGCTGTAGCTTCCTAAAGTTCATCACATTTCTTAGATTTCCATTAGTCTTTTTCTCACACAACTAACTCAATAAACACAAATAAAATAAACATTTACAACTAAATACTAACACGAGAATGTTTCATGTTGCCATTTCCTTTAATTCCACATTAATACCACTAATAGGTTCCTGAAATGTCTGACAGGAAGCTTTCAATTGGTGATATAAAGGAAAAATGTGAAGTTTAGATGTTTGCTGAACATCACCTAAATCAACAGATTCAATCCAGCTCTGAAATTACTCCCTTCTATCTGTTACCATTTATGATTTATACCAGACAGTTTTGCTTATCTAACTACATTTCTTGGTCTTTGGCCGGAAACTGGAGCAGAGGATGTAATCTTGAAGAGGTTTTTGTCAGCAACTATTTCACTTTTCTTTTTTTAAAGCACATTGAGATTCCTGTGCCACTGGATAAAATGCTTCTCTCTTCTTTTGTATGACTGATGAAAGCTGGACAACAGATACCCAGGTAATGAATATCTTTTCTCCTTGTAATTGCTGTTAAACTGCTGTATTTTCATTTCTTTTGGGCTACAATTGTGATGCAGCTGTTTATTCCATTACTGTGATAAATGAGTCATGTGCGTTTGTGACAAGTTTGCAGAGAACTAAGATTGTCCAGAATATCTGATATTTGCAGTTGTAAGAGATTCTATTTCTTTCTGTGATATAAATTGATGTCCTGTATCCCATTTCCTGAATAAGATGCTAGTCAAGAAGTTCAATCCACAAGTGTTACTGTCAGAGGTAAATGGGACAGCAAAGTGTTACGGGAAGTGAGCAATATGGTAGCAGGCTGCAGGGTATTGAATCATTCTAATCATGAGAGCAAAGTCTGAGCAGTTTATCTGGACCCTGACATAATTGCCCTCTTGAAACTTGCTTTATTAATCAGAAAACTTAACCAAGAACGAAAAGTTGTTGGAACAAGATTGTAGATCTTTTGTATACATGACTTGCACAGACAGATAACATAGTCAGTATTCCCTTCAACTCAAAGTGAAGTGATATGAACCATTTAATTTCATTACAATGTATACATGATATATTACCTAGCAAATTTCAAAACATTGTATTATAAGCCATGTTGATTTTTTTAATCTCATTTTATGAACAATTTCTTTCTTTTAAAAACCTGCCTTAGTGTTGAATGGAGAAAATATCGTTCTGAAAAATGAGACAGTCTAAATTTAATTTAAGAATTCTTCCATATTTGCACTGAAGAAAATGTGTCTATTTCAATTCAGCTCTTTATATATGAGCAGGAAGAATACATTGCCAACTGACTTAAAATGATTGGTTAGCATCCACAGTATGTATGTACTCACATAGGGAGATGAATTATATGACTCCCTGGGGATATGTTGGAAGGTGAGGACTTAATATTGTCCCCCACTACAGAGGTGCACTGATTGTCACCAACCTGTTGCTACCTCCCCAACAGATATTTTACTGTGGTAGGGGAAATGTCGGGCAGCCAATTTGTGTCTGACCCAATGCAGGCTCTTAAGAGCCAACTAAGGCCTCCTCCCACCATCCGTGCGATATCTCTCATGGCACTGTGATCAAACTCCATCTGCCTGCTTTTTTCCTAAATTCTTTATTATCCTGGTTAACAAACAACTACCAATCTCTCTTTTAAAATTTAAAATTGATCAACAGCCAGTTGTATAAGAGAGCTCTTACCATTCTTTCTATGATTTCTCAATTTCACTCCTAAGGTTCTGGCTTTAACATTTTGAACCTAGCCTCAGTACTATAACTCCAACCAGAGAAAGAGAGCTGGATTTTCTCATCTTGTAACTGGCCATGTTTCCATGGTGGTCTGAAACCAAAAGTACACTTAAAGTGATGTTTGATTCAACCAAAGTTTAAACGTGTCCCTCAGTTTTCAATTTCTATGAATTTGAAAGCATTAATGAGGCATATGGGTTCCTGAGAGCTATGCAAAGCATGTTAAATCAATCAGTGTACAAACCTAAGGAAAAGTCTACTGTGGAGTGTATACATTTTGACAGGTAAGTATAGAAATCCTTGTCAACTTCAAATTCATACTTACCTGCTACACAATAAGTTGAGTATGTGTTTGATACTGTGGTATAGCTCCATTGAATCTTTTTGTGGTGTATTGGAATCTCATTACAGGTGTTTGGTTGAGCTCTATAGAGGGTTGTGAAGGTCTATTTCTTTTTTTTTTGACAGATTATTGAACACTTAAAGAAGGTGGGATTTTTTTCAACTAGAGTTTAAATGGCTATGTGTTTTGTTAACAGTTTATGAACATCTAAAAGGAAACAGTTTTTGAAAAAGGGCTTTTAGTTGATGATTATTTATTGAACGTTTTAAAAATTTCTCATGTTATCATACAACTCATAGGTTCTATCAATAGTGGATAATGGATGGGTGGGTACAGAGGATGCAAGACCAATATTTGGAATGTAAAGTGGAACACAGCTGAAATGAGAGTCATTCAAATTATGAGGTGGTATGGGGCAGGGGGGCACAGGGAGGAATGAGAGATATAATAGTTATGGAGGGGCATGGAGATGACCTGGGCGCTTAGAAGGAGTGTAGAGATGAAAGGGGCAGGGTTTATATGGAAGGAGTATGGAAATATGAGAGGGACTAAGGAATATGTAGCGGGCAGGGGAGAGATGAGGTAGTATAGAAGTATTCAGTGGCATGTGAAATAATTGGGAGGTATAAGAGTTATGGAGTGGAGTAGAGAAGGAATGGAAAATATGAAGAGTAAAGGTGATAAAGTGGGAACATGAGACATATGAAAGGGGGTTGGGGGTGTTGGTTGGGGATATTGAAAATTATGAAAATTTCAATTCCATGAACTTTTGTCCAGCAAATGCAAGCAGGATTGATGCTGGTCTGAACACCTGCCCACCTCTGTTCCATACTTTCAACAATCTTCAATTACTCTCATGAATCTTCAACCATACCAGTTAGGGCTTTTTGTTGCTATTGGAGGATAATAATCAGAAAGTGATGAAGTGGTGGCTGGGTATATTGTTGCATTTGTTCCTATGTTCTCACAGATTTCAGATGTTACAACTCACCTGATCCACTGATACAACTTGACAGCATGACTTAAAGTATTTCTCCATCTGACTCTGGTGAAACTAGAAAGCAGAGGGCCTGCATCAAGCATATGACCATGCTGAGCATGCACCGTGGTAAATAATTCACCTCAAGTCTCCCCAATTCATGTTCATCATCTCCAAGGCACAAACCAGGTTTGTGATAAGATGCTCTTTACTTGCCTGGATGGGTACATCGCCAACACCATTCAAGGACCCTGACATCATTCAGGACAAAGTAGCCTGCTTAATTTGTACTCATCTAGTCACCTTTGACATTCACTCCTTTTATCATCAACACAGAATACCATCCACAAGATGCACTTCAGCAGCTTACCCAGGCTCCTTTGGAAGCACATTCCAAAACTGCAACAACCTGGAAGGACAAGGGCAGAAGGTGCCTGAGAACAATATCAACCATAGATTTTCATCTCAGCCACACATCATCCTGACTTGGAAGTAATCTTGGAACCCCCTTCCCAGCAGCACTATGGATGTGCCAAAAGTCTAAGAACTGCAGCATTTCAAAATGTCTGCTCACCACCACTTTCCCAAGGGCTGTTAGCGATTGGCAAATTGATGGCCTAGTCAGCAGCGTCCTCATCCTGTAAACAACTTAAAAAAAAGTCTTCAGTCATGTAGAACCTTCTTTTATAATTTTGGCCATAGAGCCTTTGATACTATCTTCCTAATGGAAATCATGCTGATTAGTTTTGAACAGGGAAAGATGGATGCAGAATTGGCCAGTAGTGGAAAGAATCGAAAAGTTAAAAGGTGGCTTTTTTGGACGAGGACGTAATGTTATGTATTTACATAATTATGTAATGCATTCTAAGGAAGGGTCATTGGACAGAAACATTAACTCTGATTTCTCTCCACGGGTGCTGCCAGACCTGTTGAGCTTTTCCAACAATTTCTAGTTTTGTTTCTGATTTATGGCATCCACAGTTCTTTCGATTCTCATTATGTAATTATGTTGGATTGTTGCTTTAAGTGTCTGATCACATGACATGATGGCATCAGCCTTTTTGAAGGGAAACAGCTCCATCAATTGCACAACGTAAAAACTGAAGAGAAAGGAACTGCTATTTTTAAATGTGAAACTGAACAACCAGCATCGAAGGTTGTGGGAAGAATAGGGAAGGTCCAGAAAAGCAACAAGAAAAGTAAATAGATGCCTAAGGTGTGCCAACAGCTATTCAGGAATCAATGACATCTGGAGTGTGCGTACTAACCGTTGTATATATGGTTATAAATATTGTTACTTATTTCATTACAGGAACCTCAGATGTAAAGGAGGAGGAATGTTGTGTATTTCAGTATGTTGGACTGTCACTTTAAGAATCTGATCACATGACACAATGATCGCGTCATTGAGCATTTTGGAGGGAAACCGTTTAGTGCAGCTTTCTACATTGGAGAGTGAATGTTTCATGCACTAAGAGGTCTTGCTGTTGTTAAACACTTCTGCCTCCTATCCTTGAAATGTAACAATGATGACAATGGCTTTAAAGGGATAAGGTAGTAACATCATAGAATTTGTGCGGTTAAAAATGCCAGCAAGACATGGTTGTTCAGTTATCAGGGCCCCGTTTAAGGCATGGCAGAAGAAGCTTTAGTTTAAAGTTGGTTATATACCTAGGGATACTTCAGACACTAGCTGCATAAACTACAAAGGTGTTCTGAACACAGTAATCCCATACTCTACTAAAACATGGTTATTCAAAGTTAATGAGACATTTCCAAGATTTCTAAACTAAAGTATATCCTTCTGGGAAACTCAAATATACTTATAAATTAGACTAAGTGGAATCTTCCAACAATTTTGAGATGCTTGTCTCTCACTTCACTGCACCATACTGATGAAGCCCATTCTCAAGTAAACCATTGATCCTTCCACAGGTGGTCAGATTTTATCAGTCAGCCAAGCTCTTTGGAAGTGCTGTCACTCTGAAATCAGAATTTCCTTCGAGACTTCATCAGAGACTAGATTTCAGTAACTGAGTAAAACATGGATCCTACCCCCATCCCCTGTACCAGCACAGGCTTAATACCAGCCTTAAAAGTCTTCAAGCCTGTTCCTTAACCTTGATAAGCACAAACTTTAAGTCCCTGAAATGTTGCTAAATTAGTTTACTACTTTTTTAAAAAATGATGTTTGCAACTCATTTTGGAAAACAAGGCTTTTTCCAAAGTGGCATTATCTTTTGAAGAATTTATGAGCAGGTTTGTATTTATTTATAATGTAAAAACCATATCTTTTTTATTTTTCCTATATTTTTGATTGTGGACTGAAGTGGGAAAGGGACTGTTGTGACATCAAGAACTGTGGAAGCAATTGCTGCACTTTTGCAAAGCAAGTTTTCAAAACTGATTGTAAACTGTGCTTGCACTACTGCTTTGCTCATGCAATCATGAAGTGCTTCGAGAGGCTGGTCATGGCCCACAGCAGCTCTAGTCTCCCAGCCTGCCTCAATCCCCTGCAATTTGTCTACCAACATAACAGATCCACAGCAGATGTCATTTCCCTAGTCCTGTACTCTTCCTTGGAACGTCTGGACAACAAGAACACCTATGACAGACACCTGCTTATCGACTACAGCTCGGCCTTCAACACCATTATCCCCTCAGGACTGATCTCAAAATTCCGAGACCTAGGTCTCAGTTCTGCCCTCTGAACCTGGATCCTCAGCTTCTTGACCCATAGACCTCAATCAGAGAAGATAGACAATTGCACTTCGTCCACGATAACCCTGAGCACTTGACCTTTCCAATGATGTGTTCTCAGTCCCCTAATGTAGTCTCTGTACACTCACGACTGTGTTGTCAAATTCCGAACAAATGCCATCAACAAGTTTGCTGATGACCCCACTGCATTAGGATGGATATCAAACAACTCTGGGTCAAAGGAGATAGAGGGCTTGGTGATGTCGTGCAATGATAACAACCTCTCTTTCAATGTCAGCAAAACTAAAGAACTGATCATCGACTTCAAAAAGAAAGGAGGAGAAAATGCCCCTATCTTCTACAATGGAGCAGAGGTTGAGAGCGTCAAGTTCCTACAAGTGACGATAACTGACAACCTGGTCTTCCCACATAGATGCGGCTGCCAGGAAGGCACAACCAAGCCTCTTCTTCCTCAGGCGGTTCAGGAAATTTGGCATGTCCATAAATTCTCACACCAACTTCTATAGATGCATCATTGAAACTATTCAGTCCAGGTGCATAACAGCCTGGTATGGCAACTGGTCTGCCCAGGACCATAAGAAACTACAGAAGGTTGTGTGCACAGCCCAGACCATCATGGAAGCCAGTCTCCCATCCATGGACTCCATTTTTGCGTCTCATTGCTGCGGAAAGGCTGCCAACAACACCAAAGACCCATTTCACCCCAGTAATGGTCTCCTACAACATCTTCCATCAGCCAGAAGATACAGAAGCTTGAATACATGCACCAGCATGTTCAAAAACAGCTACTTTCCTGCCATTATTAGACTGATGAATGGACTCTTTATCTTCAAATAACGCTGATCTTGTCTAGTACATGTCCTGTGTGGTGTAATCTGTATGCCTTACTCTAAGTTTTTTGCGCCCTATGATCTGTATGTCCTTGCTTACTGTGATATGCCTGTACTGCTTGCAAACAAAGCTTTTCACTGTACTTAGGTACATGTGACAATAAACCAAATCAATGGGGTTGTTGTTTGTTGATTGGCCAGCACCTGGAAATGTATACAGAGTAAGTTTCGGCCAGCAGCAGATTACTGATTAGTTTGATGACAAATGCCATCAGCTTTACAGTGACTGTCATACATACCATCCCTACAGTGTGGGACAGGCCCAACAAGTCTACACTGACTCACTGAAGAGCATCCCATTCAGACTCACCCCCCCCATCCCTGCATTTCCCATGGCTAATCCACACATCCCTGGACACTATGGGCAATCCACCTAATCCACACATCTTTAGACTGTGGGAGGAAACCAGAGCACCCAGAGGAACCCCACACAGACATGGGGAGAAAGTGCAAACTCCACACAGACAGTCACGCGAGACTGGAATTGAACCTGGATCCCTGGTGCTGTGAGGCAGCAGAGCGAACCACTGAGCCACCATGCCATCCCATGATAGGCTTCTGGGATGCAGAACAGCTAATGGACATGCATGATACTGATAGAAGCCTTTGGACTGCTGTAAGGGCACGTGATACGTATTTCTTTCCAGGAAAATATGTAAAGCCTGAAGAATGCCAACTTATTCTCTCTCTCCAATTGCTGCAAGCTGTGTCCTTTAATGAGAGATGGAGAGACTTTGCTGTTAATGTCAATTACCTGTGCCTCATGTGAAGAAGTGAAAGAAGCCTTGAGAAAAGATACAGAAGAATAGAAAATCCTGGCAAGTGAAAGGATCAAATTAGCAACTTCTGTAGACTAAGGTAATTGAACGACGAATGATTATCCCCCTACCCATAATGCCAACATCTTCTGTCTGTTTATGCCTGTTTGAATGTGTGTAGGGATAAGTTTAATTAGGGAGTTAGAGGTTTATCCAGGATAGTTATACATTGACAGCTCATACTTCTTTACCTTTGTTAGAATTTGTTTATTCACAATAAATGGTAATTCTTGTCAAGTAGTAATAATTTCCAGGTTCTTTCACTTGCTTTCAGGAGGTCCGTGCCTTCTGTCAACTTGGGTCTAAAAGACAGGTAGATTGAGGAATTTTGCATACTTTAATAAAATTTTTAATTTTTATGACAAACCAGAGAATTGCAGACTTGATTTTCAGTGCAGTACCCCAGTGAGAATTAACAATCTGGAATATTCAGTCTTGTTCTTAATATGGAACAAAATGAGCAAGTTTTAATTTTGTTATTTAGCAAATAATACCTATAATAAATCATTCTAAATACATTTTTATCTCTTATAAATCTTCTGAGTTGCATTAAATTTAAGCAAATAATTGCATGTTTTTTGCAATTTCGTGTGTTATTCCATGATTGGGTCAAAAAATGGATTTCCTTGACCTAATTGAGTGGAGAGCCAATTCCATTGCGATTTGAGAAGTTTTGCTAAAATAAATAATTTCCCTCAGGTCCCTGCATGTTTTCCATACAGGCAGTGCTATGTCAACTGAAGTGTGTTGGAAACTCAGGGTATAGAAGTTTTCAAAGACCACTGAGCTTGAAGGGAGTCCGTATTTACATGCCTTACATCTCAATTGCTTAGGAAGTGAAGATGACTACAGGAACCCTAAAACATTGGTTATGAAGATTTTGCTGGAGAAGGTGGCCTTGGAGAAAACAGGACACCTTCAGGACTGAGTGGAGTCTGCAATGAGATGGAACGTACAGCAAGCATGGTGAGCAAAGTCATGAGATTTCCACTGTGAGCAGGCCATAGAAACAAAGGCATTTCTTGGCTGAGAATAAGAACATGGATAATCTTGAATAAAGAAGCTCGTTCAGAGGAAAGGATTTTCCATGTAATGGCAACTAATCTAATGTCGCCCTTTTTACATTATGGTCACAAGTCATCTTTTCCTGTTAAATGTTTCCCTTAACAGTCGATTGATTTACACAGTCACTTTGACAGTGACTAAATTTTAATATGCAACTTTTCTGTAGCAGACCTCCTTCTAAAAACAATACATTTTGGAATTAAAAGTAAAAGCTGTCTACAACTGTATTTATGTACTGATCCTTTGCCACCATAACATAATTCCTTGCTCTGTTTTCTACCTCCTGAGGTGAGGCAATGGCCTAATGGTATTATTGTTATTAATCCAGAGACCGAGATAATATCCTGGGGACCTGAGTTTAAATCCCACCATGGCAGATGATGGAATTTGATTTCAATGACTGAAAAATCCGGAACTAAGAGTCTAATAGTGACAGTTGTTGATTGTTGAAAATACCCTTTAGTTTACTAATGCCTTTTAGGGAAGGAAACTGCCAGCCTTACCCTGGTCTGGTCTACATGTGACTCCAAGCGCACAGCTGTGTGCGTGGTTGATGCTTAACTGCCCTCTTGGCAACTAATGATGGACAATAAATGCTGGACCTGCCAGGATGCCCATATCCTGTGAATTAATTTTAAAACGTTCTCTACCATTTCAATAGTTTGGTTCCATACAAGGTAATGTTTGTTAACAATTTCTAAAGTAGAATTTTATTGGATGCTTTCTGGAAGTCCAAATAGGTAACACTATTGGCCAATCCCTCACCATAAAATCTTCATTGAATTCAACTAAGTTCATGTCAAATCTGTGTTAGCGCTCTCTGATCTGTTCATATTTGTCCTAATGTCACTCTGTACTTAATAATTTCCTCGCGAGTAACAAAACAATAATAGTTTCCTATTCTGTCTCTCTCCTACCCTTTTAAAAATTATAGACCAGCTATAGAAATTTTCCAATCCTAGGGGAAAATTCTTAGATCAACAGAATGTTGGAAGACCAAAACTAGAATACGTAGAATTTCCTCGTTTATGTGTTTAAATATCCTGGGGCAGAACCTATTAAATCTTAGAGGCGGCAATCTTCAATCACATCTTCTTTTCTATTATCATTATGTTACTGATATTAATTCCAATAGGTTCCCGACATGGATTTCTTTTTGCTTTTCTGTCTGTTTTTGGTACTATATCCTTGAGTAGCTTGTGAACATATACTACATTCAGAAGTGATGTGAGTGGACCAAGGAAGCACCAACTAGTGCACAAATTGCTATCCATATGTAGCTGCAACACGTTTCATAATTTAAAGTTTTAGCAAAGATTTGTAGCTTGGGTTGTGGGTGAGGTTTTTACTTGCTTGCTGAGCTGGCTTGTTTTCGTTCCGACATTTCATCACCATGCTAGGTGACATCATCAGTGAGGCCTCCCATGAAGCGATGTTGTTCTACTCGAAATTTATACTGTCCGGTCCGTTATGGTGTCATTTGTATGGTGTCCATACAAACCCATACAGAACAAAACTGGAAATGACACTGCTCACCATAATGGACCGGACGGTATAAATTCCAAGCACAGTACAACAACATCGCCTCATCGGAGGCCTCACCGGTGATGTTACCTAGCATGGTGATGAAATGTCTGAACGAAAACAAGCCAGCTCGGCAAGCAAGTCAACATCCTCACACTTAATAATCTTCCTCACCAGAACATTAAAGAATTTGCAGAAAAAGCCCTAGTTCAACCAGTGTGTTGGGATTAATTAAATACCTTATAATTAAGGCACCTCTAGGTGCAATCGTAATGTGATTGAATTCAACATTCAGTTTGAAGGAGAGAATAGTGAGTCCAAGACTAACAAACTAAACTTAAATAAGGATAATTATAAGGGCATGAAAGCAGAGCTAGTTAAAGTGAACTGCAAATTTAGGTTACGAGATAGGTCAATAGAAATGCTGTGGCACACTTTTAGAGGGATGCTTTAGAATAGACAAAGCAGATCTTTTTCATTGAAAAGGAAAAACACGATTTGTAGTTTAATTAAAAAATTAAACATCGCATCAAACTTAATAAGAAAGCTCCTAATTATGCAAAAAAAGTTGGCAGGTCAGAAGATTTGATAGAACACAAAAAAGTCAACAAAGAATGAGTAACATTAATAAAGGAGGGAAGATTGAAGTACAAGAGAAAGCTAGTTAGAAAAAAAAAGTTAATAGTTTTTGTAGAAATTTTGTGATGTAAATTGTGTGATTTATTTTAAGTTTTATTTATTGTAAGCTTGAGGTTTATTTGATCTATTAACATGGGCTTTCTGCATGTCTGAAATTAAATATTAACTTATAAGTATTTCTGCAGCAATGGTGATTTCTTTTACACCATTTTTTGAGGACTGGCTTTAGAATTAATTGGTTTTTGTGCAGCACTAATTAATTTTTGTTTGCTTCAGATTACTTTATAGAATAGAACTTTTCCTTATAGAATCCCTACAGTGTTGAAACAGGCAGGTAGGGGTGGAGGTTAGATAGACTTAAGGATTAGAGTAAAGGTTTGGCACAACATTGTGGGCTGAAGGGCCTGTATTGTGCTATACTGTTCTGTGTTCTATCCCAGCCAGACCCATCCCCCCATAACCCACACATCCCTGAACACTATGGGCAATTTAGCACAGCCAATATGCCTAACCTACACATCTTTGGACTGTGGGAGGAAACTGGAGTACCCAGAGGAAACTGACGCAGACATGGGGAAAATGTGCAAACTCCACACAGATAGTTGCCTGAGGGTGGAATCGAACCCGGGTCCCTGGTGCTGTGAGACTGCAGTACTAACCACTTAGCCACCATGCCGCCCTTACTTTGTGATCACACAAGATAAATAATGGGGCCTGAAGTTTTGTTAGAGATTTCCCGAACATGTTTTTTTCTAAGATTAGAGAAACACAGATAACTTAGAGAGGCTTTTCTGGGTTTTACTATAAGTTTTGAGCAGTCCCATGGAGTCCTTGGATAAAGGTTACTGTATAGACTATAGAAAAAGGAAGGATATAGTGAACTAGGTTAGCATCAACTGAAGAGTTAGTGTTAGCCCCAGATCAGAAGTGTTGAATTAAAACCTAGAAGAGGTTATTTAAAGCTGACTGTTTAAACTCTGGTGTATAATTGCTCAAGGAAGAAGCTTTCTGCGGTCCAGTCCACATGTTAGTAAACAAGTGACTAAGACCTTCTGAGGTGTTAAAGACAGGTACTTCAGTGTGAGTATGATATGGTTGCTGTTTATTGAAACTATGTTCTTTGAGGTACACTACAAAAGCTGTTGTTTTTCTCTTCAATTTATTAAAGAGTGTTTTGGGATTAATTGGATTATACTTCTGTATTTATAAAACAACCTTGCATTTGTGTTATCATTAGGATAGTTTGGAATATTCTATTATCTCTTCATTTATTCTGATAATTAACTTTTTTATTGTTAACGTAAAGTTTGTAGCATTGCATGCTTATGTTTCAATGAGAAACCATTTTGCTAAAACCAAAACAAATCAAACTGTTATCTGAAGAAGTGTCTAGGCCCGAAACATCAGCCTTCCTGCTCCTCTGATGCTACTTGGCCTGCTGTGTTCATTCAGCTCTACACCTTGTTATCTCTATTATCTATCAAGCCAGGTTTTAGTCTGTGACTTGTTCAGCAGTAGCATCAGCTGGTATCGTAAAAAGTTTGAAGAAAAGGAAGAATTAACAAAGTAAGTATGAGCCCTATAAGAAGTGAATCTGGGGAATTAATAATGAGACATAAGAAGATGGCAGCTTAATTTAGCAGGTGCTTTGCATCGGTCGTCACTAGAGAGGATATTAGTAACTGTCCAGAAATAGCTATATATGAGGAAATGGAAGAGAGGGAGGAAATCAAGAAAATTGCAATCATCAAGGAAATAGCATGAAGCAAATTATTGCAGCTGCAGGTCCCAGGGTCCTAAGAGAGCTGGTGAGTGAGGTAGCTGTAGCATTGCTTTTAATTTTTGAAAATTCCCTTGAATAGAGGAAGGTTCTATTAGAACAGAAAATAGCAACTGAAATTCCTTTATTCAAAGGGTGAGGGAGACAGAAAATAAGAACATACAGGATACTTAATTTAACATCAACTATAGCTATTATTGAAGATGTTATAGCAAGGTACTTTGAAAAGTTCAAAGTATTCAGGCAGAGTTGACATGGTTTTGTGAAAGGGAAATCATGTTTAACCAACTTATTGATGGTTCCTGACAAGGTAGATGTAGAAAGGATGTTTCCTCCTGTGAAAGATTCTAAAGACGTATGTCACTGTTTGACATAAGGGGCTGCCTATTTAGAATTTAGAATTAGAATTAAATGTTATTGTAACGTGTACTCAAGTGCAGGGATACAGGAATATGGTGAAAAATTTACAATGTCGGCCGTCATGGCAGCATCCTAGGTATAAGTTACCTGGGTACAAAATCTTAGTTGAAGAGTAGAAAAATAAAGAAGGAAGTTGAAAGTTTGACATTACAGTTCTTGTTAGTATAAAGAAGTAAAAAAGAAATAAATTTAAAAGTTCTGAATTACAGTCCTTCTTTAGCCATAGAACCTGCAGTCGCTCCATGTTGGCTTTCCCCAAGAGGTTATGATTCCTCCCTATGCTGGGCTCAATCTCTTGATTCCTGTGCCTCTGCGCTGCCATCTTCCTGCCAACTGCCATCTGGGTTCACCAGCTGTCTCACCACAGGCCCCTGGAATCCTGCTCTGGTGCCACTCCGGGCCCACAGCTGCTTCCATACTGATCTCAAGACTTCTGCCCGGGCACGACTACTGCCTCGTGGCCGACCGACAAAGTCCCAGCTCTGGGCCTCCAGCCAATGCCATTGCTGCTGCAGATCCACGACTGAGCTCTCACCAGAAGGTAAGTAGAGAGAAAAACTTAAAAAAAAAGTGAGAAAAAAAGAAAGAAAAGCAATCGGAGCGGACGAGCTCCCACTCAGAAACCTTAGCCTTCTACTGTCTTGGAACTGTAAGAAAGAAATGATGAGAATTCAGTGGAATGAACTTGTACTCTCAAAAGCATAAGAGAATGTGAAGTGACCTTTTGATTCTGTTATGAGCAGGATGACAAGAGAGTACAAGTGCTGGGAATTGAGCTAATTATGGGAGTTTAGACAAGTGGGGGAGGGAAGCATTGTCTTGTCTTGTTCCAATCGTTTTTGCAAGCGGCTGCTTTTTGGTTGAGGTGCTGCTGGTTAATTGTAAGAGTGGGCCTAGATGAATACCAGGCTTTGTTAAGAGGGCAAGCAGCAACAAGGTATGGATAAGGTAAGACATTTTTCCCCTCCTAAGCCTGCTGGTTGTTAAAGGAGCAGAAATAGCAATCATTGCAGTGGTATGCTGCTCCTGTCAGATGTGAGATATCAGGGAGCAGTTGACTATCCCTGGTGACTATATCTGCAGGAAGTGTGTCTGGTTGCAGCCCCTCATTGACCACGTGGATCAGTTGAAGCAGCAGTTAAAGGCATTGAGGAGCATACTGGAGGCAGAGAGTGTGATAGATGGTAGCTTCAAGGAGGTGGTCACACTGCAGGTATAGTCAGGTAGATGGCTGACCGCCAGGAGAGGTAAGCAGTTAGTGCCGGAGTCTCCTGTGGCTATACCCCTCTCAAACAGGTATAACGTGTTGGATACTGTTGGGAGGGATAGCCTCTCAGGGGAAAGTAACAGTAGCAGCCAGGTCTCTGGCACCATAACTGGCTCTGCTGTGAAGCAGGGTATGGCAAAATCTAAACAAGCAATTGTGATAGGGAACTCTGTAGTCAGGAGCGCAGACAGATGTTTCTGTGGCCACGAGCGAGATTCAAGGATGGTGTGTTCTCTCCCTGGTGCCAGGGTCAAGGACATCTCGGAGTGGTTGTAGCAAATTCTCCATGAGGAGCTTGAGCAGCCGGAGGTCATTGTACACATTGGTACCAACGACAGGTAGGGAAAGGGACGAGGTCCTACAAGTGAAGATAAGGAATTAGGCAGGAGGTTTAAAAAGAAAGTACCTCCAGGATTGTAATCTCTGGATTACCCCTGCTGCCATGTGCTAGTGAGAGCAGGATCAGGAGGATAGAGCGGATGAATGTGTGGCTGACTACCAGTTGCAAGAGGCAGGAATTCAGATTTTTGTATCATTGGCATCTCTTCTGGGGCAGAAGTGGCCTGTTCAAGAGGGATGGGTTGCACCTGAACTGGAGGGGGACCAGGGAGATTTGCTAGAGCTACTCAAGAGGGTTCAAACTAAACTGGCAGGGGGTTGAGACCATAGTGAGACAAGAAAGAATGTTGAAGCTGATACAGAAATTAAAGAGAGCAAGTTAAGTAGACAAGGTAGGCAAGAGCATGACAGAGAATGAGGGAAGACTGATGAATTGGAATGCGAGAGGCCTGACACGCAAGGCAGATGAACTCAAGGCGTGGACAGGAACATGGGACAAGGATGTCATAGCTATTACAGAAACATAACTGAGGGTGGGACAAAACTAGCAGCCCAAGGTTCTGGGGTACAGATGCAATAGGAAGGATAGAAAGGGAGGCAGGAGAGGAGGGGGAGTGGTGTTTTTGATTAGGGAAAACATCACAGCAGTACTTAGAAAGGACATTCCTGGGGGGTCGTCCAGTGAAGCTACATGGGTGGAGCCAAGAAAAAAGAAGGGAGTGATCACTTTGATGGGATTGTAGTATAGCCCTCCCCCACAACAGTCAGTGGGAAATTGAAAAGCAAACATGAAGGGAGATTGCAGATAGGTGCACGAATAGCAGGATTGTAATAGTAAGGGATTTTAACTTTCCGAACATAGACTGGGACTACCATAGCGTCAAAGACTTGGACGGGGCGGAATTTGTTTAGTTGTTCAAGCAAGCTTTCTCAATCAATATGTGGATGGTGCTACTAGAGAAGGGGCAAAACTCAACCTCCTGTTGGCAAATAAGGCAGGACAAGTGCCTGAACTGTTAGTTGGGGAGCATTTTGGAGCCAGTGACCATTATTCAATTAGTTTTAAAATAGTTATGGAAAAGGATAAGCCTGGTCTACAAGTTAAAATTTAAATTGGGGCAAGGCCAATTTTGATGGTATTAGTCAGGAACTTTCAAAAGTTAACTGGGGGAGGCTGTCCACTGGTCAAGGGGCATCTGGCAAGTGGGAAGCTTTCAAAAGTGAGATAACGAGAGTGCAGGGACAGCATGTTACCACCAGTGTGGAGGTAGGGCTGGCAGGAGTAGGAAACACTGAATGACTAGAGATATCAAAGCTCTGGTCAAAGGGAAAAAGGAGGCATCTGTCAGGTCTCATTAGCCGGGATCAAATGAATCCCTTGAGGATTATAGGGTGTGTAGGAGTGCACTTAAGAAGGAAATCGGGAGGGGAAAACGGGGACATGAGATAGCTATGGAAGATAAGGTTAAGGAGAATCCAGAGAGATTCTACAAGTATATTAGGGCAAAAGAGTAACTAAGGGAGAGAATAGGGCCCCTTAAACATCAACGAGGCCATCTATGTGTGGAACCACACGAGATGGACGGCATCCTAAATGAATATTTCATGTGAGTATTTACTATGGAGAAAGACATGGAAGCTAGGGAACTCTGGGAAATAAACAGTGGTGTCTTGAAAACAGTCTACATTACATAAGGGGAGGTACTGGAGGTCTTACAGTGCCTAGAGGTAGATAAATTTCCAGTACCTGAACAAATGTATCTCAGGCTATTGTGGGAATCTAGGCAGAAAATTGCCTAGAAGATATATTTGGATCATCAACAGCCATGAGTAAGGTGCTGGAAGACTGGAATGTGGCTAATGTTGTGCCCTTATTTAAGAATGTCAGTAAGAAAATGTCAGGGAACTACAGACCGGTGGGCCTAATAACAGTGATGGGTAAGTTGTTGGAGGGGATTCTGAGAGCGAGGATCTACATGCATTTGGAAGGGCAAGGACTGAGAAGGGACAGTCAGTGTGGCTTTGTGCATGGGAAATCATGTCTCAATCAAAACTTGACCGAGTTTTTTGAGGAGGTGACCAAGAAGATTGATAAAGGCAGATCAGTAGACGTTGTTTCCGTGGACCTGAGCAAGGCCTTTGATAAGGTTCTGCTTGGTAGACTTGTTAGTAAGGTTAGAAAACATGGGATCCAGGGAGAGGCAGACAAGTGGATACAAAATTGGCTTGACGGTAGGTAGCAGAGGGTGGTAGTAGAGGGTTGTTGTTCAGACTCGAGGCCTGTGACCAGCGGTGTGTGGCAGGAATTGGTGGTGGGTCCAATGTTCTTTGTCATTTATGTAAATGATTTGGATTTGAATATGGGGGCATGGTTAATAATTTTATGGGTGACACTGAAATTGGTGGTATAGTGGACAATGGAGAAGGTTATCAATGAGTACAACGGGATCTTGATCAACTGGGCCAGTGGGCCGAGGAATGGCAGATAGCGTTTGATTTCGATAAATGTGAGGTATTGCGTTTTGGTAAGACAAACTAGGACAGGACTTACACAGTTAATGGCAAGGCCCTGCAGAGTGTTGTCAAACAGAGAGACCGAGGGGTGCAGGTACAGAGTTCCTTGAAAGTGGTGTCATAGGTAGACAGGGTGGTGAAGAAGGCTTTTGGCACATTTGCCTTTATCGGTAAGAGCATTGAGTACAGGAGTTGGGATGTAATATAATGGGTGTACAAGACATTGGTAAGGCCACGTTTGGCATACATGCATACAATTCTGGTTATCCTGTTATAGGAAGGATATTATTAAACTGGAAAGGGTACAAAAAAGATTTACAAGGATGTCATTGAGACTGGAAGGTTGGAATTATAAGGAGAGGCTGGATAGGATGGGACCTTTTTCCCCTGTAACATAGGTGGAAGGGTGACCTTATAGACGTTTATAAAATCATGAGGGGCATAGATAAGGTGAATAGCCAAGGTCTTCTCCCTGTGGTAGGGAAGTCCAAAACTAGAGGACATAGGTTTAAGATGAGATGGAAAAGATTTAAAAGGGACCTGAGGGACAACTTTTTCAAGCAGAGGGTGTACAAGAGTACGATTAAGATATTTAAAATAAACTTTGGAAGGTTACCTGATAGGAGAGGTTTAGAGGAATGTGGGCCAAATGCATACAAATGGGACTAGTTCAGTTTCGGAAACCTGGTTGGCATGGACAAGTTAATTGCCCATATTGCATAACACTATGACTCTATGACATTGTAGATTCTGATCAAGAAGTTGACTTCTCTGGCTGGAGTGCCCAAAACTAGACGATATAAATTCAGGATAAAGAATTTATCATTTAAGACAGAGAAAAGGGTATATCTGATCTCTCAAAAAAATTTGTATCTTTGGAATTCTGTATCTCAGAGCAGTGGCTACTCAATCATTCAAGACAAAAAACTGATATTCAAGACAAAAACAGACCTTGCCTTCACTTTCACCTGGTCTATCTCTAACTGCTCCCTTCCCTTCCCTTGACATCTCTGTTGACATTTCTGGGGATACACTGGTCACTAATATCCACTATAAACCCACCGACTCCCACAGCTACCTGGACTAGACATCCTCGCACCCTGCTTCCTGTGAAGACTCCATTCCATTCTCCCAGTTCTGCTGTTTCCATTGCATATGTTCCGATGAGGCTAACTTCAACAAGGGAGCCTCTGAAATGTCCACCTTCTTCCTCAAATGAGGATTCCTCAGCACCGTTGTCGACAGGGCCCTAAACTGTGTCTGACCCATCTCTTATACTTCCGCTCTCACTCCCTCTCTTCTCTCCCACAACAGTGATGGAGTTCCCCTTGTCCTTACCTACTGTCGCACAAGCATCCACATCCAGAGGATTATCAGCCGCCATTTCTGCTACCTCCAGCAAGCTGCCATCACCAGACACATATTCCCCTCCCCTCTGTTGTCTGCCTTCTGCAGGGACTGTTCCCTCCGGGATACCCTGGTCCACACTTCCTTCACCCCCAACACCACCCCCCCCAACACACACACACACACACACACACACACAAGGTGCAACACCTGCCCATTTACCTCTTCCCTTCCCAGTATCCAAGGGCCCAAACATACCTTCCAGGTGAAGCAACACTTCACCTGCACTTCCCAGAATCTAGTCTACTGCATTCGTTGCTCACATTGTGGTCTCCTCTACATTGGGGAAATGATGCGTCGACTGTGAAGTCGTCACTTAGAACATCTACGTTCTGCTCGTAAAAATGACCCTGAGCTTCCAGTTGCCTGCCACTTTAACACACCATCTTGTTTGCTGGCCTACCTCTCTATCTCAGGCTTGCTGCAGTGTTCCAGCAAAGCTCAGTGCAAGCTGGAAGAACAACACCTCATTTTCTACTTGGGGACCCTGCAGCCCCCAGACTCAATGTCGAGTTCAATAATTTTAGGTCCTGAACTCTCCCATGTCCTAGCCCTCTACCCCACATGCCAGGCCTTGTTATCACATAGTCTGCCATTACACACTACCTATTGTCAGCCACTAACAGTTTCCATTAACAGCTATTAACCTTCCATGCCAGATCATTGTCAATTCATTTGTCTGTTCAACCGTTCTTCTCACTTTTTGGATTCTATCCCAACTTATTGTTTACTTCTTAGCCCCTCCCCCTCCCCCTCCCTACCTTCTGCATATAAACCGACACTTTCCTAGCTACCATCAGTTCTGAGGAAGGGTCACTGGACTCGAAATGTTAACTCTGATTTCTCTTAACAAATGCTGACAGACCTGCTGAGCTTTTCCAGCAAGTTCTGTTTTTCTTTCTGATTTACGGCATCTGCAGTTCTTTTGTTTTTATTTTGATAGATTTTTAAACTTGACTGGAATCAGAGGATCTGGTGATAGGACAGGAAAGTAGTGTTGAGTTTGGGGATTTTTTTTTGAATAGTGGAACAAATTGAAGGCGTTGAATGCCACACATTTGCCCTGGTTTCTTATGTTTTTACTTGAATTATGATCCTATTATGAAAATGTAAAACCAATTTAAACATTGAAACAATAATCAGGAGTTGAAAGGAATGGTTGCCCATTCATTATCAACCCCTTAGACTTTGACACAAAAGTTAAAATTAACCCATCGGATATCTCAAACCTGCAGCTAAAATAATTAAAATGTAAAACATTAGAAGCTTGAAAGCAGGTCAGCATTATGAAAGTATTACAAATTTCTCCTCATTAACTGAATGATTAACATCTGAACAATAGCATTGCAGTTTTGCTGCTAGTGAATTCAGATAACTTCGATTTTAACATTTTGCAGAAAACACAAAGCTTAATTTTACTTCTTGTGTGCACTAGAAAGAGATGTATGCTCAGTTGGCCAAGTGCATTTTAAAATGTTAGTCTGTTGTAGGTTCAACTTGCTGCAATCAACACAAGAACATTCATTTATGTTACTGCTGTTTTCTCTGTTGTTGCATCCTGGGGAAGGAGTCAGTTATAGTGAAAGACTTGCAATTATGTCAGATTTGGAATGAGAATCTCAGCACCTCAATAAAATGCATTTAAAATGTAGTCACTGTTGTAATGTAGGAAACACAACACCCATGGTGCACACTGCAAGCTCCTACAAATAGCATTAGATAATCACTGGACAACCTGTTTTTTTTTCTGACGTTTATTGCCAAATAAATATTCTGTGTCCTGCCTGATGACTCAGCTGCTTTTCTTTAAGATAGTGCCCTTGGATCTTTTACATGCAAAAAGGAGTCAGTTTAATATCTCATCTTGAAGAATGCACCTCCAAAACTGCAGCACTCCCTCTGTATTGTTAACCTTGATTTTTGTGCTCATGTCCTGGCATTAGATTTATAACCACAATCCAACTGACTTGCCAGTGACAGTGCTATCAACTGAGCCACAGCTGCCACTTATGTGACATAATTTTGAACTTTTGTAAACATTTAGAATTAAAACATGATGTATGTTTAGATTGGGAAGTTACAAAATAATTGATCAATCCGCAATCAATTAAATGTTGCCTGCATTTTTGTTGCTGAGTTAATAATTTGAAAATTATTTCCAATTTAAGTGTCCAAAATGCTCTAATCTCATTTTGATTACATAAGTTTGCTGCTATAAGAATGATCATTTTGGTAATTTTTTGATCTTTAATCATTGTCAGTTATGATTCATTATTCCAGTGCATGGTCTCAATTATCAAAATTGCTGCCAAATTTATAATTCCCAGCACTGGAGCCACATTCTTAAAAGTTGCCACTGCTTTCACAGCTAGAATTGTTTGTTGACCATTTGCTTTTTCCATCTCTCATCATGCAAGCTATGGGATAGTGGGTGGAATGCCTTTGCCCAGGGAATCTATTAACTCAATTCTGCTCTTCTTGTAGGAAAATATGACACACACACACGATAGAGACAACACATGAACACAGTTTTCATCAAGGTATGACTACTGTTCGAGGTGAAACTAAATTTAACTGTGATTAACAACCAACACACTCCTTTACATCTCTCACATTTTCTCCACACCTTGAAGGATTTACCTTTTGCCTTAGCATGTCAAGTCCATTCCTTTGCAGAGTCTAACCTCAGTGGAGTGGGGAGAAATGTGTTAAATTAAAGAGAAATGACAAATCAAAGGAAGTGATATGGATCATGATAACCAGGGTGTGGCAGAAAGCGACAGAGCATAAATACTGAAGAGTACACGTGTAGATAAGAGCAGAGTTTGCAAGAAAGTAGCAGAGTTAAAGGTTCTGTACCTGAAATGTGCACAACATACGTAACAACATGGATGAACTGATAGCATAATGGAAATTAATTTGTATGATGTAATTACCAAAATATGTTGGCAAAGTAACAAAGGCTGGGTCCTAAATATTGGTATTTGACATATTGGAAGTACAGGAAGCTAGGGAAAAGGTGTTTATGTAACTCTGCAAGTACTCTGAGGTGGCCATAGTTACAGTGTCATAGAACTGTGCAGCATGGAATTAGACCCTTTAGTACAACTCATTCATACCGACCAGATATCCTAAATAAATCTAGGCCTATTTGCCAGCATTCGGCCCATATCCCTCTAAATTTCTGAACCCTGTCAAGTTTCACAACATCCTTCCTGTAGCAGGAAGATCAGAACTGCACACAGTATTCCAAAAGTGGTGTAACCAATGTCCTATACAACCGTAACATGACCTCTCAACTCCTATACTCAATGCACCGACCAGCAAAGGCAATCATACCAAAGGTCTTCGCTATCCTGTCTACCTGCGACTCCACTTTTTGGAAGTATGAACCTGCACTCAAAGGTCTCTTTATTCAGCAACACTCCCCAGGACCTTACCATTAATCCTGCCCTGATTTGACTTTCCAAAATGTAGCACCTCACATTTATCTAAATTAAACTCTGCCTGCCACTCCTTGGCCCATTGGTCCATCTGACCAAGATGCCATTGTGCTCTGAGGAACCTTCTTTGCTGTCTACTACACCTCCAATTTTGGTGTCAACTGCAAATGTACTAACCATACCTCCTATGTTCACATCCAAATCATTTATATAAATGATGAAAAGCAGTGAACCCAGTACTGATCCTCGTGGTACACTGCTGGTCTCAGGCGTCCAGTCTGAAAAGCAGCCATCCACCACCGTCCTCTGTCTTCTACCTTTGAGCCAGTTCTGTATCTAAATAGCTAGTTCTCCCTGTGTTCCTTGTGAGCCAACCTTACAACATTGACGTGTAAAATCACTTTGGGATGAGATACGAAATAGCACAAGTAAGAAATCATTTGTGGGAAAAGTTTATGGGACTCTTCACTGTAGCTGCACAGTAGAACAGAGGATACAGGAAGAAATACATGAGACTTGTAAGAAAGTTATTGCAATAGTTATGGGTGATTTTAATGTTCATATAGAATTCACAAATCAGGTTGGCATTGGTATCCTCCTAAATTACTTCGTAGAGTTTATTCAGGACAAATTCTTAGAGGAGTGATTCTACTGCCAACAAGGCAAAAACTTGGCAGCTGGAATATAATGTGGGAAAATGTGTGATAGTCCACTTAGATAGGAAGAATATAAAAGCAAAATAGTATTTAAGTAAGGAAAGACTGCAGAAAGCTGCCACGAAGAAGGTTTAAGGGGTCCACCTGCATGAATCAAAAAAGTAAATGGACTGGTGATGTTTAATTCAAAAGAAATGGAATATAAAAATAAGGAAGTATAACTAAAACTATAACTATACCAGGCACTAGTTAAGCAGTGGGCTAAATGGCCTCTTTCTACTTTTATATATTATGATCAATGGCCCAGTGGTATTATCACTGGACTGTTCATCCAAAACCCAAATAATGTTCTGGGGACGTGGGTTCGAATCCCACTATGGCAGATGGTGGAATTTGAATTTTTAAATATCTGGAATTAAGGGTCTAATAATGACCGTTAATCCATTGTCGATTGTTGGGAAAAACCCTTCTGGTTCACTAATATCCTTTAGGGAAGGAAACTGCTATCCTTACCTGGTCTGGCCTACATGTGATTCCAGACCCACAGCAATGTGGTTGACTCTGAACTGCCCTTTGGGCAATTAGGATTGGGCAATAAATGCTGCCTAGCCAGCGATGCCCTCATCCCGTGAATGAATTAAAAAAAAAGGAAGCAGGTTATTTTAAACCTGGTAATGTGCAATGAGTGATGATTAATGGCCAAATGGTAAAGAAGTTTCAATGCAACGGTGTGGATGCTTTTTTTTGAGGTTTGGGTGAAACCAGAGATGAATTATGTGAAGTTTTTCCTGCTAATTTGTCAGGAGCGATGGGATACAAGAACAAAAAATTAGGACCTAGAATGGCCATTCAGCTCCTCATGCTTGCTCTACCATTCAGTTATATCATGATTAATGTAATTATAGCTTCAATTCCATGTCCTGGTTCCACTTCATAATACTTAACTCTTTTGTCAATCAAAAATCTGCCTAACCCAACCTGGAAACAAGGCGATGATCATAGTATGATTAGATTTCACATTTATTTTGAATATGAGAAATGTTGGCCCAAGACTAATTCTTAACCTTTAAATAAAGGCAATTACAGGGGTATGAGACCACTGTTAGTTCCAGTGAGTTGGGGGAACAGGTTTAAAATAGGACAGGAGAAAACTAGCAAGCATTTAAGAAAATATTTACGAATTGCTAGCAAGATACTTTACATTGAGAAATACCATCCATGAGAAAGATGCATTATCCATGGCTAAATGTGGAAGTTAAGGATAATATTAAAATGAAAGAAAAAGCACATAATGCAGCAAAGATTAACATTTGTCTTTGGGAAAATGTTAGAATCTATCATTAAAGCAGTAGTAACAGGACATTTGGAAAATCATACTATGATCAGGCACAACCAGCATGATATTTTTTGAATGGGAAATCATGTTCGAATAACTTATTAGCAGGGAGGTGATGGCCTTGTGCTATTATTACTAGACAATTAATCTGAGACCCAGGTACTGTTCTGGGGACTTGGGTTCAAATCCCACCATAGTGGGTGTAAATCTGGACTTTAGGGGTTGAAAGATCATCATTGAACCATTGTTCGAAACCCAATCTAGTTTCTTAGCATCATTTTGGTCTGTTGTCCTTATCTGGTCTGTCTGACATGCAATCTCAGAGTTACAGCAATGTGGTTGACTCTTAACTGTCCTCTGGGCAATTAACAATGGGTAATAAACGCTGGACAAGCCAGCAGACACCAGCATTTTGTGAATTAACTTTTAAAAAAAACACTGCATCAGTGGTAATGCGGTTGAAAGCCTGGCACAGCAGAGTGTGTTAGCATCTTTCACTCCTAACTCTTTCATTCAGAGCATGACTCCTGCCCAACTGTAACTTCAGGAAGAGTTCAGAATCACTAATATCCTGTTTCTGTTGGATTGCATTGTTTCTGATCTGTTGTACTAATAAAACTATATACCAACCCTTAGCTTTCTTCCTTTTTTCTAGATCCTGTGGATGTGTAAAAAACACATTTCGCATTTTCTCAATGGTCTGTGGATTGCATTTTTGTAGCATTAATTTATAACCGCTTTTTTGCTTTTGGATGTTTCCATTTAAAAATAATTGACAACATAATTGTATGCTTTAAACAAGATCAAAGTTTAGTTTTTTTCACAGCTACTGCTAGATGTTCTTTAAGTAAAAGTCATAAGTTTGTTAGGTAGTAAGTACAAATAAAGAGATTGAAAATAGGCAAGAATAAAAGATACTTAGAAAGATGAAAGTAAAATCAGTCTCCTCGGATTGTTGAAGATCTATTACATATTTGAATATTCACTTTTTGGAGAGATGGTGTTGAAAATTTGAAGTCGGAATTTTGTAGCAGTGATGGCTTATGTAGTTGAATATTTGGAGGCTGCTCCCACAGGCAGACTGAGCAGAATAATTTCTGAGGGAATGAGGGCTTCCGTGCTTTACTTTTATGGTACAGCGGGTTGTGACCCTTGGGAACCCAGTTCAATATAAGCAATAACAAGCATGGGGCTGGATGAACACAGCAGGTCAAGCAGCATCATAGGAGCAGGAAAACTTGACGTTTCGGGCCTAAACCCTTCATCAGCAATATAAGCAATCCTTGATTTGGTTTGCTTCCTGTTGAGAACCTACCCTCCTTGACAAGTTTATACAATTGCAATATCCTGAACTAAATCAACCCAATAGCAGAAGGCAAATTGGACCAAACCACTGCAGATGACTGTTAGCATTTCTTGAGCCACAATATCTTGCCAACGAACAGCCAATGCAGCAAGCACTAGAGAAGGAGAAACCTATAATAAAAGAGCACTTCATATAGGAATTTCGGGTCATATCAGGCAGTCAAGTGATTTAACAGGCTTCCTATAGTCCAGTAAGATCAATATGGTCTGAAATATTTCAAGTTTCTTTTCTGAATCTTCTAAGGCATGATCCTGGCCTGGCATGCCTTACAGGTCAGATTTCCATTGTTGAACATCAGAATATGGCTAACACCCAGTATTATCAGGTTAAGGGAGGCAGGACCAGTGAGTAATCCTTTCAGTGGTTCCGTCTTGCTGATTCCTCTGTCTTTTTGTTGTAACATCAGAATTTCCACACTCCATGTCCCTGCAGAAATCTGATGATGAACTGTTTATGGAATATCTTAGACCCCTCCACCACTTTTGGTTAGGCTTTTGCCTTAAGACTGCACTAGTTCTGAAGAATTTTAGGGTAGTAGCAGAAACGTAGACAGATGGACACAACACTTAGGATAATTTATCCATCTTTGCTCCATATCTTTTGATATATTTATCTAAAAATTTTAATGATTTCAGCTTGAGAAATATCAGTTGTCTCAGTGTTTACAGCCTTTTAGGATTAGACTTTCAGATTAACACTACTATTTATGTGAAAATGTCCTTCCTGATTTCATTACGCAAAGTTGAAAATCTAATTTTAGTACAGTTATAACGATGAAATAGGAAATGGAACGTTATGTTAATAAGTTTTTGTTTGACTTTAAGGACACTATTTCAAAATTTTAGGTGAATATATGTTAATTGTTGATTCCTAATCTATATCTTGGTTTTTAATTTAATTTAATTCAATTTAAAACTTGATTCAGGTGCGTTCATGTTTGGGCTATCGCAGTGCAGTTAGAAATGTAATGTAAACTTAAAATTGCACCTCTCAGAAAAAAATTGAATAAAATTAGAAATTAATTGAATTGGGCAAATACAAGGAAAAGATCTAAAATGCTTTAAATCTGGATCAAATTGAGCTTTTACTTTTTTTTTTACTTTGTTTCATTAGCAACTCTGAATTCATTATATGTGCAATGTTGAACTTCTCGGCTATCTTCAAGGTATGTCAAAAGTTGAGTTCATACCACACTGGCTACATATTATTAACTTTACACTTGATTGTATTATCTTTGACCAGGCAGCGGATCATTCAAAAGTCTACATTAATTAGTGATGAAGGCACTTTATTAAGTCAGTACATAGTCAGCACATTTCCTGTTTCAGACTGACTGCTGAATGCAAGTCACCCATCAATGCACACCTGGTCATTTATTAGTATTTGACCAATTCTTAACTGCAGCTGTTTTATTGATTTTCCATTGACTGAAAATTATTGTTATGAAGTGTAATGTTGCATAGCTTTAGTAGACCACAACATTCTTTCACCAGAGCACAAAAAGATGACTTAAATCAATATCTTTCTGCAATTATTAGTCAGAGTCTATACATGAAAAATCTTTGCCCTTTAACAAAAAAAGTGAAACCATGTTCAAGTAACTTACTTGAGTTTATGATAGCAGTGACGGTTGACGGAAGTAATGCAGTTGATATGATGTACATAGACTTCCAAAAGGTGCTTGATAAATACCACATGATAGACTTGTTTGCAAAGTTAATCTTCATGGACAATAGCAGTATGGATAGAAAGTTATCTGAATAACAGGAAACAGTAGTGGACTGGGGGATGTATATTGTGGTGTTCCCCAAGTGTTGGTTCTCAAACTGCTCTTCTGGATCTACTTGGGTATGCCAGGCACAATTTCAAAATTTTGTAGATGATGCAATCCTTGGATTTCTTCTGAACTATGAGGAGGATAGTGAGCAACTTCAAGAGTCAGGCTGCTGTTATGAGCAGAGATATGGTTAGTGAAATATAGTGCAGAGAAATGTGAATCAGTATAATGTATTGAATGATGAGCGGCAATACAATATAGAGGATATAATCCTAAAGTGGTGAGGAATAGAGTATATGTGCTCAAATCATTAAAGATGGAAGGATACATTGGGAAAATGGTCAATAAGACATAAGGGATCCTGAGCTTTCGAAGTACAGGCATAGGGTAGGATCTTTTGAATAGTGGGATTTCCCTGTCTGCCACTAGCAACTTGACGCTTAGTGAAGCATTTATTGGCTGAAGTTCCTCCTCAGAGTGGCTGGCAGCTCAGTATTTCCATCAGTGCTAGTGGCAGTAATTGCCAGGTCTGGGACTACAGTCAATTCCCAGATTCTAAGTCCCAGAGTTCAGGATTAGGTAAACCCTGGAGGTCTCTCAGCAGGGAGGGGAGGTGTGGCTGTTGATTCTGAGGATGTGTAGCGGGGATTTTGATGGATTGGCTAGAGAATGATGTAACACTATCGGGGGGCAGGCCTCGGCTGATTGGTGGATATGTCTGGTGTGGAAAGGGATCATTCAGAGAGTTGCCTGAAGTCCAAACAGAATGACCTTCTAGGCCCTCCCCTACTCCTGAACTTCTCCTGCCAGCCTCAAAACTGTAACTTTATAGAACATGGTTCTGTCTCAACAGGAATATTGAGTCTGATTATTGGGCACTACACTTTAGAAAGAATGTGATGACACTGTAGTGTGCATTAGAAATAATGATGAGAGTAATCTCATGTATGAGGCATTGCAGTTGCATGCATAGAAGTAAAAACTGACGCTATTCTGTTCAGAGTAGAGAAGATTCAGTGGCGATTTCACAGAGGCGGTTAAGATCGTAAGGCACTGGATAGAGAAAATAGGGACAAATTATTTTCATCGGTGAAATAGTTGAGAACTAGAGGACACCATTTTAAAGGGAATGCCAAAAAAATCCAAAGGCAACATGGGGAGAAACATTCTCATGCAGTAAGTGTTTAAGATCTGTAATGCACTGCCTGACAGTGTTCTAGAAATGGATTCGTTTGTGAGTACAAAAGGGAATGCAAAAAATATAATGACTATGGGGAAAAATGTGAGGGACTGGGACAAGCTGAGTTGATGTTGCAGGGACCTTATGATATTGTCCTCATTTGCTGGTGTCAGAATGACCTGCCTAAATCATTAAATGGTAAGTGAAATGATTTTTGTCATATGTATATGACATTATGCTGGGAATCAGTTGTTTCAAGAAACTTACGTGCATACAACAGAAACCATATGGCAGGCGAGAACTTTCTTCCCAAATTATAAAATGGAAGCCCACAATATGTTATTAAGTCATAAATCACTGTTGTTATCTCGAAATGCAGATATAGTTATGAAGGATGGCAGCCTTCAAGTGGTGTTCCACAAGAGTCAGTGTTGGGACCATAACTTTTTTACTTTATACACAAATGATCTAGATGAAGGAACTGAGGGCATCCTGGCTAGATTTGCAGATGATACAAAGATATGTAGAGGGACAGGTAGTATTGAGGATGCGGGGAAGATGCTGAAGGATTTGGACAGGTTAGGAGAGTGGGCAAAGAAGTGGCAGATACAGTACAACGTGGGAAAATGTGAGGTCATGCACTTTGCTAAGAAGAATAAAAACATGGACTATTTTCTAAATGGGGAGAAAATTCAGAAGTCTGAAGTGCAAAGAGACTTGGGAGTTTTAGTCCAGGATTCTCTCAAGGTAAACTTGCAGGTTGAGTCAGTAGTTAGGAAGGCAAATGCAACTTTAACATTTATTTTGAGTGGACTTGAATATAAAAGCAGGGATGTACTTCTGAAGCTCTATAAGGCTCTGGTCAGGCCACATTTGGAGTATTGTGTGCAGTTTTGGGCCCATATCTCAGAAAAGATGTACTGGCCCTGGAGTGGGTTTGGAGGAGGTTCACGAGAATGGTCCCAGGAATGAAAAGCTTAACAAATGAGGAACGTTTGAAGACTCTGGGTCTATACTCATTGGAGTTTAGAAGGATGAGAGGGGATCTAATTGAAACTTACAGAATACCGAATAGCCTGGTCAGAGTGGATGTTGGGAAGATGTTTCCATTGGTAGGAGACACTAGGACCTGAGGGCACAGCCTTAGAGTAAAGGGAAGACTTTTTAGAATGGAGATAAGGAGAAACTTCTTCAGCCAGAGTGTGGTGAATCTATGGAATTCACTGCCACAGAAGGCTGTGGAGGCCACGTCATTGACTATATTTAAGACTGAGATAGATAGGTTCTAGATTGTCAAGGAGATTAAGGGTTACAGGCAGAAAGGGGGAGAATGGGGTTGAGAAACTTATCAGCCATGATTGAATGGCGGAGCAGATTGAATGGGCTGAATGGCCTAATTTCTGCTCCTATGACTTATGGTCTAAATAAAATGAAAATGCTGGGATCTGAAATTGGATATAGCAGAATCTGAAGAATGTATACATGGTTTATCAGTTTTGGGTATATACAGTGTTGTTTTGTGTCTCATTGTTACGACGTTGGGATACATTTCAATGTATCATTGCACGTGACTTGAGGGTATAAGGTCTCAGACTCCATCTTACGTCAGGATCAAGTGAAACATGGCATCATAAGAAAGATGCAACCGACAAGTTAATATCAGCCCAAATGCTTATTAACTCTGGAACGTGTCATTTGCACATAAAAGCTAGCTGTAATATCTGCCTGTTGGAATGTTTGATACCACAATATCCACATGTAGTTTCTTATGTTACAAAGAATAACACAAATACTGTCACATGCTCTTGGAGACAAAATCACATCATACTATTCTTTAGGACCATGAACAGGTTGCAGCGAAAACCTTTGTGTCTCTTTTCCTTGTTCTGCTGCTGACAGATACATTTTATTTTTGTGGTGAAAACCCCTTAGCCCTTCCAGCATGTATTTGCAGTAACTCCAACTGAGGTTCAACAGAAAGGATGGATTTAAGGATCGAGCTTAATGTTTAGATTTCCATCGGGCCTTTTATTGGACAGATTCTCCATCCATCCCTTAAAAGACCATTGATGGAGGACAGGACCACTGGGAGAGTGTGACGTTTTAACACCAGGCATTTCTGGGTACTTGATTTTCAGAGGTATTCTGGTGAGACTGGGCATACAAGTGTACTAAGGTTGCATGAGGTGCCCATCTTTTGGCCCATATCAGTACTAGGAGTTGAAATTGAACAAATTTTGGATCATACTTTGGCTACCTAAAACCGATGACTGAAAGGGCAAGACATGTCTTCTCTGGCGAGCTGCAAAACTGATTCATCCCTTGGGCTGGCACATGTCTGACAAGGCCTAAGAGGATGGTTGAGATACCCCTGTGCGGTATGGGCACCTGCCTGGTCTGTGCAAATGAGCATTTTCCTGTTGACCCACAAATGCCAATATTATTTCAGCTAGAATGTATGCTGGTTTAAGCAGATGCTGGAATTAACAGACCATGGGCTAGTGAAAATGAAGTTTCGTTCGCACACACAATCAAATTCATCCTGAATGCTGTGTTCCAAACTATAAAATATCTGACCTATAAAATATCTGGAGCTGAAACATTTTGATTGATTCTGTCATAAACTGGCTCCTCCTGTTTACAGTAGCTACGCTCAAATAGCAATCTCTTTTGCATTATATGACCTTCCATAATCCTTGAAAACAGATCCTTTATTTTTAAATACTTTCCAATATTTTTTCCATACATAATCTATGGTTTTTGTAAGTACCTTACACCATGCAATGATTATTCCCCCTTTAAAATATTATTCTACCGTCAAGTAATTTGGCAAATGCATTTCAACTCTGATTATATCCTCTACAGGTTAAACTCAGTCTGGAAAAATATTCAGATAATGGAAAATTCAAATATCTAGTGATAAATATTTGATAATGACCAAAAAAATCAATACTGTGTGGGCCTAATTTTATTTTGAGGAGGGAAATACGTTCTTTATTTATGGGGTGTTGGTGTCACTGGCAAGCTTAATATTTATTGCCCTCCCAATTGCCCTTGAAGATGTGGTAGTGAGCCACCTTGTTGAACTATAGATGCTGTCCAAGTGTTCATATGCCTATAGTACTTTTGGAGAGGGAGTTTCAGGATTTTGATCCAGGAACAATGGAGACATAGTGATATATTTCCAAGTCAGGATGTTGTGGGAAATCTGCAGGTGGCTATGTTTCCATTACCTTACTCTTCTAAACTCTAGATATCATAGATTAGAGGTGCTGTCAAAGGAGTTTTAACTACGGTGTGTCTTAGTACACACTGCTAGCATTGTACATCGTGAGTAGAAAGAATAAACATGCAATATTGTGGACGGGGTGTTAATAAAGTGGCTACTTTGTCCTGCATGGTGTCAAACTCCTTGAATGTTGTTGGAGCAGCACTCATTCAGGCAAGTGGGGAGTATTCCATCACACTCCTGAATTGTGCCGCCTTATTGGTGGACCGGATTTGTGGAGTCAGTAGGTGAGCTGCTTGCTACAGAATTCCCACCCTCTGAACTACTTGTGCCACAGCATTTATATGGCTTGTCCAATTAACTTTCTGATTAATAGTCACACCATAATATTGTTCATAGTGAAATATTCAGCGATGATAATACTATTTTATGACTCAGCGATATGGCTAGATTTTCCTTGTGGAGAATGTCACTGCCTAACAATGTGGTGCAAATAATACTTGCCCCTTATCAGCACGAGCATGAATGTTGTTTACATCTTGCTGCATATGAACACTGCTTCAATATCTGAGGCATGATGAGGACAAACAAAAGAATTTAGTATAATCATCAGCAATCGATGCTATTTCTGAACTTATAGTCGAGGGAAGATCATTGGTGAAGAAACTGAATATGGTTGGACCTAGGATACAACTCTGAAGAACTTCATGAGTGATGCAGGAACATAGGATCTCGGAATGGGAGTAGGCCTTTTGGCCCTTTAAGCCTCCTGTTCCATTAGTAAGATCATGGCTGATCTGGATGTAATTTCAATTCTACTTTCCTGTCTGTCCTTCCACAATTCTTGACTCCCTTATCTCTCAATTACCTATTCAATTTAGGTTTGATAAAATTCAAGGATCCAGCCTCTACTATTTTCTGAGAAGCAAATTCTCTGATGACTGTCTGAATGAAAAATAGGTTTTTCTCACTTACATCGTGAAAGCAAGATCTCATATTCTTAGACTGTGTCCCTTAGTTCTACTCTTTCCTACAAGGGGAAACACCCTCTAGAATCCATCATGTCAAGTCCATCCAAGGTTTTGTATGTTTCAATAGGATCACCTTTTTTATTTTTCTAAACTCCAATTGATATAGGCCTAGACTGTCCTATTTTCCAGTGAAGACAAGCTCTTCGATCTAGAAAATGAATTGCGTGAACCTCCTCTAAACTGCTTCCAATTGAATTATTTCAACAGCTACAACTATCTTCCTTTCTGCTAAGTGTGACTAACAGGCCGCAAAGAACTTTCCCTGATTCCCAAAGACTTAAATTTCGTCAGGTTCATTGAGGCCACATTTGGTCAAATGATTAAGATCAAGGACAACTACTGTCAGCTCATCTCTGGAATTGCAGTCTCTTCAGCCTTCATCCAAATATGGGCCAAGACGTCTGGCGGAAACTGAGATTTAATGAACAGTTTATTGCTGAGTAAATGCCACTTGATTGCACTGTAAACAATACAAATCACTTAGCTGCCAATTGAGAGTAGAATAATGGAGGCAATAATTGGCTACATTGGATTTCTGCTATTGTATGTGGGCAGGATATATCTGGACAGTTTTCTAGACAGTTCAGTCAGGGTCTGAGAGTAGCTACACTAGAACAGCTTAACTAGAAACACAGTCAGCTCTGGAGTAAAAGGATTTCAGCACTACCGGATGAGATGCTATTACAATCCATAGCCATTACTTTATTCCTTTAACTCAACATGAAATAAATTGAGATAATAAGGTGTAGAGCTGGATGAACACAGCAGGCCAAGCAGCATCAGAGGAGCAGTTCCTCTGATGCTGCTTGGCCTGCTGTGTTCTTCCAGCTCTACACCTTGTTATCTCAGATTCTCCAGCATCTGCAGTCCCTGCTATCTTTGAAATAAATTGAGTTGGTTGAAGAATAGCTTCCATGATGGTGATGGTTGAACTTGTCTTTATCCACAGATTTTCAAAGAGGTTTTGCACAGAAAGTATTGTGAGCCAACCATTCAAAAAGCACATACATTCCGCACGCACTATTGGGGTCTTATAAGGGCAGGTAAAAAAAAAAAATCTGTGTCTCCTTAACTTACCAGATTGAAAAAGTAAGAATGAAGACTTTATGTATTAATATCCCTAATAATTAAAGTTGAAAGAATGCAACTCCATACTCCATTTTTTTTCAGGATTGGAGAGGTTGCTTAACAGCAATTAAAACTTGCAGCACTTTTAAAAGGTACTCAGACTAGAATGGTCAAGCCCTAACCTTTTTTCAGAAGTTAATTTAATCTCTCCGAGTTACATACAGCAGATTCTTGAAATTTAGTGTACTTGACTGGCGAGTCAGGTGTGAAATGTCATTTTTGGGAGGCTTTTCGAGAAGCAGAGAAACTCAAACTGTAACTTATAGTGTTTAATCAGAGTTGCTGTTCAATTTGAGCATAATTACTAATCAGTGCTTAAAACTTCATCAATTTCTTTTAGCAAAATCTGACTGAATGCCTCATTAAAATGAGAGAGAAGAAAAATAATCAAAAATCACAAACGAAAGGATATTTTGCTGTCTTCCCTTCTGACGTTTAGAGTCAGGGAGGGAATTGAATCACATCAAGATGTGACATGTCGTGACCCCCACCACCTTCCTTCCTCCACTTCCATTATGTCTGTGACAGGAAGGCAATAACAGCTTTCTTATGCCACCAATTGAGACCCTGAAGTGGACAACTTGTGCCTATTTTAGGGTCTCTTTGTACTGTCACTGGGTGGGCCTGCAGCAGGTGAGTAGAGCATGACATGTAAAATTGTGTGGATTGATTGTAGTTTTGTGGAATAGGGGAATCTCTTGTTTGAAAGCCCCATATCTGACATATATGGTGCGAGGAAGTAGGAAGAGTCTGCTGAGATCTGTCCCCGTGCTCTTGTTGTAGACCTTTCCGCATCTAGTTTGTCAGTGACCTCATCCCATCTCTCGTCATCACCTCCATCTAGTCTGGGTTTCTCCGTGACTCTGGTCCTCTGGTGAGCCTATTTTTGGCAGTGCAGAAAGACTGCAGCATCCTGAGGTGCACAGTGATCCAGGTGTTCTGCTGTATGAGTCACAAGACGTTAGTGTGCAGGTGCATAAGATAATTAAGAGGACTAATGGATTATTAGTCTTTATTATGAGAGGAATTGAACATAAAAGTAATGATAAATTAAAACGATGATCTGTGGTTGCTGTAAATCTGAAACAAAAACAGAAACTGCTGGAGAAACGCAGCAGTTCTAAAGAAGGGTCAGTGGACTCGAAATGTTAACTCTGCTTTCTCTCCTCAGATGCTGTTAGACCGGCTGAGTTTCTCCAGCAATTTCGGTTTTGGTTTTAAAAGTAAAGATGTTATGCTTCAGTTATACTGGGTATTGATGAGACCATATCTCAAATACTGTGTGCAGTTTTGGTCTCCTTCTGAACGAAAGGTGTAAATGTGCTAGAGGCAGTTTAGAGGATGTTTACTAGGTTGATACCTGGAATGAGTGGGTTTTCTTGTAAGGATAGTTTGAATAGGCTGGGATTGCTTCTACCACAGTTTAGAAGAGTGAGGGATGTCTTAATTGAAGCGCATAAGATCCTGAAGAATCTTGTAAAGATGGATGTGAAAAGACATTCCTTACTTTTTAAGTTTGGAGATGAGGAATTTTGTTTTCTCACAGAGGGAGAAGAACCAAAGATGCACAGAGGTCAGTATTGAAGCAGTGCAGATATCTCTCAGGATTGTACAATTGAAGGAGATGACAATAATAAGGAACAGTGAGACCATGGATGGATTTTGGAGCTCCCTGCTTTAGTGGAAGTGATGTAATTGACTACCTTTAAAATGGTACTGGATATACTCCTGATAGGCACAGGAATCAAAGGTTAACAGGGATAAATATGAAGATTGAATTCAAAACACAAATAGATTAGCTGGAATCTTATTGAATGGGGAGTAGACTGAAGGGGCTGAGTGGCTTGTTTCTGCTCATAATTTGTACATTTCTGTGTTCCTGTGTTCAGCCATTGTCTTCTAGAGCTGCTGAGCAAAAGACATGAGTGCACAACCACTCGGGGTCCAGATCACATAAATAGTCTGCTGGTGACCTTTCAATTTTCTGATTGGCTTATAACATGGCTGACTTTCCCAGGTGGCAGTAGAATAGGTTAGTGACTTTTCTCTGGTTAGAAGCTCAGGTCCAAAAATTTTCCCCCATAATCTCCATTTAAACTATCCAACAAATCCTACTATAAGAAGTTTTAATTCACCCTTCCTAACCGTCATCTGTCCTGGAAATTCTCATTTTCATTCACAAATCCCTCCCTGCCCTCACTGTTTCTGAGTATTGCACTTTCCTCTATTCCTATAACCCTCAAAGACATCTGCAGTGCTCCAATGCTGGTCCCTGTGTTTCAATTTTAAATTATTCTCCAATAGGTGCCTCTCCACCTCTCTCATTTTTTTTCTTTCTTTGGGACACCTATCTTGTTGACCAAGATCTTGACCATCTCCCTTAATATCTCCTTATATCCAATGAAATCTCCCTACCTTTAATTAAATATAAAAGAAAAGTAAAGCTACCATAGTCCTAGTCTCTCATTAGAGAGAGATTACTGGTGGTGGTTTAACCTGATGGCCACTACACCTCATGTGAGGGGATATGTTGAGAGGGAGAGCCCTTAATGGCAACCTCAGCTGAGGCAGGAATTGAACGCAGGCTATTAGTACATTTGGCATTGCAAGCTAGTTAGTTAGCTAAATGAGCTAACCAACCCTCAGGTAATTTTGGGATGACTGAAGCCATTGTTTTCAGTTTCCATTCCAAACTTCATTTTCTCTGGCAACAATCTATTATTAAGCTAGTCCTGTCACAACATTGGAGTCACATTTGATCCGAGGATGGGATTCCGAACATTTAATTCCACCTCTGTAACATCACCTGACCTTACCCCTGCCTTAGCTCATCTGCTGCTGAAACCCTCAATCATGCCTATACACTATAGTCAGTTCTGCTATAACGCGATGTTGCACAATAACACAGCTATCACGTTTTAGAAAATCGCACTGTAAGAATAACAGGGCCTGTGGAAAAAGTAGGGTTGGGGGCAGACCACCAAAAATAATCACTCCAAAATCTCTCAAAAGCCTAACACAAAGGATAACACAGTTTGAATAAATGTTTTATTTCATTATTAGGTACGAATTAAAGTAATTTTAACATTTTACATTGAAAAACTGTCAAGATGACTTGATGGGGAGGAGGTTATACTGTTCGTCTCACAGAAAGCACTCAACGACAAAGCTTGCAAAATGATCACATGATGTCAGCGTGGAGACACTTTTGGTGCTAACACTGTACGTATTCACAACAAAGCCCGTGAAACCATTATGATGTCAATACGTACTCCTCTCAACACCAATGGAATCATGTTATAGACAACACAAGTTTGCATTTTTTAAATATCTTTCCCCTATTCGTCAATCGCGTTACAGCCAATTTGTATTCTCAGAACACGCGTTATACCAGATCCGACTGTATTTCAAGACTCAACCATTCCAACACATTCTTGGCCTGACTTCCACGCTTTATCCTCCATAAATCTAAGGTCATCAATTCAGCTGCCTGTGTCTTAACTTGCATCAGCTCCCCTTCCCTTACTATGCTTCTCCTTGTATTGGCTTCTGGTCATTCTCGTCTTCATGTTCATTCTCGTCTTCATGTTCAAATCTGTCTATGGGCTAGGCCCTCTCTATCTCTGTAATCTCCAAAATCCCCTCAGTCCTCCAAGATACCTGAACTCCTTTAATTCCAGCTTCTTGCTCATTTACAACCACTGGTGGCCTAGCCTTCAGATGCTTGGGCCCCAAGCTCTGAAATTACTCCCCCCGCCATACCTCTCCATGACACTTTCCTTCTTTAAGGCACTTTTTAAAACCTATCTCTTTGACTACGCTAGTGGTCTTCTGCCTAATATCTTTCTATGTGACTCGATGTCATGCTTGGTTTTATAATGCTGTACTGAAGCACGTTAGGACAATTCATTATGTTAAAGGTTCTACACAAATAAGAAATTGCTGTTGTGGCTTGGTATTTCTTTATGCCTGCTTTGATCAGGGAATGAGCTGACAGCCTTTGAATGACGTCCAACCATTAAGATCAATTGGGCCTCCCACAGAATCTTTCAGATGGCATCTTTTATGTTCCAGTGAAACCTAAATGTTCTCTTAGGAATAAACCTTGTGGCCCTATTTTTGTAACACTTCCAAACTTTGGAAGTTTCCCTTGTTTCTTGGTAAAAAAAAAAAGCGCGGTATGAATAATAAAACAAGTAATGGGACTCTGAGTTGAATATATATCTTTAGCCAAGAATTCCTCTTAGCAGATCACAAATATGCCTTGTGAATCACCTTTTGTAATTATGTAAATGAGAATAATATATCCAAAATGGAAGTATATCTTTTCATAGTAACTTATATGCATTGCTATGATTTAGGAGCAATTGTCTATATGCAAAAAATCTACAACTTTATAAAGATGTTAAGTGTCACTTGGCAAGGCCCAAGATATGAAAACAATATGAATATTTTTCTAGCTGCACAATATCCGTAAAACTCATGCAATAACTGGTAGAATGATAGCTCAGGTTACACCCAGTCCATTTGTATAAAGTCTGTTGAAAACATCTGTTCTCAGCTATGCATCAGAGGGTTAGGAGTTCAAGCTTCAGTAAGAAGGTTTGAAAATGTACCTAATAACGAATCCCTCATGACATGAGAAGAGGGAACTGCACTGTCAGAAACAATGACTTTTAGATGAGTTTTAATATGAGATTCCACATTCCTGTTGGGACTACAAAGACTACAAAGGACTACAAAGATTCCATGAAATTAACCATAAAGAGTGCATTTAACCCCAAAGTCCCAGTGAATATTTCTGGCAGAAAACCTGCGTGTCTTATCTAGATACACAATGAAAATAAAAATCAAATACCTAAACCTTTTTGAATATTCACCAGTTCCATATGGAAATCAAATTGATCCGAACTTTGGTGCAATTAGAAAGGGGAAGTGAACAACATTCACATTTCTCCATTGTAATTTGGAAGCAACTTTCCCTCCAAGCCATTCACCATCCAGATTGGAAACATATTTCCATCCCTTCAGTGTCACTGGATCAAAATCCTGGAACTTCCTAATGACATTGTGGATCTATTTACAGTAAATGGACTGCAGGATTCAAGGCGGCAGCTCACCACCACCTTCTTGAGGGCAATTAGTGATGGACAATTATATTTAGGCTAATCAATGGCACCTACGTCCCATGAATAAGAGAAAACATCTGGCAAAGACATGTTAAATGCAGTTAACTACAACAATCAGGTCTAGCTTACCCAGCTCATTCAGAAATTGTACAATAATTGCAATGAGAGTTTCATTACTGAACATAGAACAACGTGAACTTAGGCATCTGATATTTACTGAATTCAGCAGGAAAATTTTGGACTTGTCCATTCTAATTCTGCCAAACAACATCTCTGGGACTGAAAATGAACTTTTACAAATATGCAGTCTCATTCTTTCAAATTTTAATTGTAATTGAAAATTTTAAAAAAAGTAGGCTTTGGCCCAGTGGTAGATTTTTCATCTGATGTATGAAGTGTCCCATGCCATTGATTCTTATTGATAATTAACTTATAAACCAAAATTTAATTATTGGATTTAATTATAGTCTATATTTAGCTTTTATATAAAAGACTGAGTGCTCTGGCCTGTAACCATGTATTCTATATTTCTCAGAAGTGTTGAAAAACCACTGGAAAATTTCATATAAGACATTATGACAGAGTTCAAATTAGAATATGCCATTCAATTTATATCTCTTAAATCTGACCCATTTCCCCCCTATTATCTAGGGATTCAGGGATCGCTTCATAACTCTAAGCAATGGGTAATCAATAGACAATTAAGGGCTCTCCTGGTGCAGTCGTAGGGCCCTACTTCTGAGCCAGGCAACCTGGGTTCCAGTCCCACCTCTTCCAGAGTTGTATAAGAAAATCCTTAAACAGGTTGATTTAAAAAAAAGCAAAGATTTAATACATTAAACATTACCTTTCTACTCTGTTCAGGTCTAAACCTCTGATCTCCTCCTGAAAGGAGTTTCATTTTGTTGGAAGGTGTGAAAAGAATAATAGTGAAAAAGCAATGATTTTACATCTCTCCTAATTTTATTTTTATTAACTTCATTCCCTTCCAGATAATTGTAGATCCCTCCTCAGTCATGATCTCAAGCTGACCCTCACCACAATATTGGTTTCCTGTGTAATCCTGAATCGATCTTCAAACGCCAAATTCACTTGTCCCCAAGGTTGCCTATTTTCTCCTTTGCAATATTTTTCTTGATCTCAATCTTTCAGCTGACAAAATCTTTATGTATTCATTTAGCACCTGAAGACTTGACTGCTTGAAAGTTCTTTTTATTAACCTACCATCTGTCACCTTTCATAAAACTATGCAAAATAGGTTCTATATTAAATAATATCATGTCCTACATTAAATCCCAATTGCAATACTCGTTCTTTTCCTCATAAATCTTAATTCATTCCCATTATCATTTTAAATTTAACATCTCCCACAGCCGTCTACTTAACCACCCCTACGTAGATATTTGTGGCTTCATGGAGACTCCACAGTCTATTCAAGCTGGCGCTGTGAACCCGGATCTGGAAGTCCTGTTCCAATTTCTGACTGATCCTGATAGGGCAACGGGGCAGGATGTGGCTTACATATGTGGGAAACCTGAACTCAGGAGGCTCATTTAAACCCATGCCACGTTCAATGTTTCTAAAGGATGATAATGGAATAGTGTAGGTTAGATGGGCTTCAGATTGGTTTCACAGGTCGGCGCAACATCGAGGGCCGAAGGGCCTGTACTGCGCTGTAATGTTTTATGTTCTATGTTCTAAAGGTTGGATAAGGTTATTTAAATACCCTGTCATAAGAAAATAGGAAAAAAAAGACTTTTTTGCTTGCATTTCCAATAGTTGTTTGATTGCTAGCAATGCAGTACTGTTATTGCTTAGCTGTAAATACAACTTAACATTATCATAGTGGGGCACTTCAAAATCACATTGATTGACAGCTCTAACTTATTATCAAAGGGTTGCTTTTATAAAGGATTAACGGCTTGAGGACATGTAGATACATTGAATGAGCTTTCATGAATGTGTATCTTTTTCATATAGTTTAGTCTGTCACAGATATTTATGACCTTATTTTGTTTCATCCCTGCATGGTCCTGAGGTCTACATATGGTAGATATTGGATGAGTCGGCATGGACGGTGTAAGGTAAAGGATGGTGTACAGGGTTCATGAAATGGCTAGAGATGGAAGTAGGTTGACATATTGGCTATAAGAGGCCACAAGGATACTTATAACTTAGCATAAGTTGACACTAAATTGGTACAGGGGCAATAAGGATCCAGGGTGTAGGTTAGGAGAATATATTGGCATTCAATGAACATAGACTACTGGTGAGTGTCTGAAGGAGTTGAGATGTGAGCCCTAGAGGTCATAATATTTAACAAAACAGCTACAATGGAATATCGCATAACCAGGCCTTTAGACTAGACCACCTCAGCACTCATCAGCTCCTGTGCTCAGCTCCAATTTGCATTTGAGGGTGGTGGGCCTGCCTCCGTCACACATTCACAACAACGACGACGACGACAGCGACAACATCGCCTGCCCCTGGAATCAATAGATTTTTGCTCAGCAGAGGTACCATGGGTTACCAACAAATGCATGTAGTTGCAATTAAGATACCAAATCCTTTAAACTGATTGAATGGCAGAACAAGCTGGAGGGACAATCTTGTTCCTATATAAAATCTAAAAAACATGGTTTACCTTTTGTAACTGGGAGAGGACTCAGTTTTATCAAGTGAATAATTAAAGCCATCATAATCACTGCTCTGTCAATTCACCTGATCGTGTAAGAAACAACTTAATGCTGTGAGTTACACGTTACCTCATTTACCTTCAATTTGCCTTTGAGAAGTTGATGGAATAAGCTTGCATAACTCATGAATTTTAGCGCCCCAAAAGGTTCAATTTTTTCATTATATGAATGGATAGAAGATAATAAATGTCAGGTCCTGTATAATATTCCCAATGTTCAGCAGAGGTAACTAACTTGAGTTCATGATAATGTTTTTTGAAAAGTTCCTTACATTTATGAAAATTGTTCCTATTATTGATATAAATTAACAAATAATGAAATTTTATGGGTTCTTGAATTTAAATGATTCACTTTGTGGTCATTCTGAATGAATTTAGCAATGTACGTTGTTACTTACTTATCGATATTTTAAAAATTGCAAATTACAGTTTTGAAACTCCAGTACTGCCACTAATGATACTTTTGGCAATCTCCCCCATTGCAAAGATGGCCATTCTACAACTTCAGTTCAACTGAAAGTCTGATTTTTCTAAATATGATCTCCGTGGAGTTGACGGCTATATCCTGGAGATAAAGTCAAAAATTTTATGGTATTCTTTCCACCCATGTGAATTGTTAAGTGCTTTTTTATGACCAGGAATCAAAAGGTTGCAGTTGTTGCAACTTTTCCAAATTGGGCAATGATTCAAGGTTGTGCCCTTTGAGGAACTAAGCACTGGCCTCTTTCGTTTCTGGATATAGTTACCAGTCTGAAATTTGATTGACAAACATTCAAGTACATAAGTTCTCTTCTTTGACTGCATCAGTTATTTATCATTTAAAGTACCTTTGATTGATCTGTCGAGAAGCAACAACATTGGAAAGTTAGCAACAAAGAAACTGAAATAAATAATGCTTGGCCTTATACGAAAACAAAGTAAAGATTTATAAACGTAAGAATAAGTCAGCTTAAAATATTACCAGTCCAGTGCAGTTTGGGAACATATTATGAACTATTGTGATTAGAACTGGCATATCCACATAAATGTCAGCGCGTGTCTAGCCTAACAGGATTGCATTACTTTCATATTTTAATGAAGATCTAGTTTAAATATTACACTCTATTATTGTTATTTTTTTTAAAAAAAAGCGGTGAAAAACACTTGCAAGGTTTGACCTTTTAGTATAACATTAGGGACATGAAGTTAATCAAAAATCACCTTTGGGAAATAAACTATGACGGCTCTCTCAGGATAGATGATATGGCAGGATCAAAGATAGGCTGGAGAAATAGCTTCAAAACAGTTGTTCAAATAGCATAATCATGAACAGCAACACTCATTGGCAAGAAATCAGAAAAAAAATGTTAATTTTAGAAACCAACATAAATTATTGATTTCTCCTTAGACAAGGGGATAATTAATCTCATTTACTGAGGTCTTACAACCATTTGTTGATTTATTAAAATGTGTAATCTGTACAGAATTAAATTGCGATCAAGTCTGTCATTGCGCAACATTAATGCAACAAAGTTTTAGGATAAAGGAGAACTGGTCCAGTGACAACCACTAGGAGACATATTTGTCATGTTTTGTACACAAATATGTTTTTAATAATTTCATATATTTGAGAGCTTATACACATTCTATGACAAGCAACTGCTTTAATGTTCCATTTTCCAGTGTTATTTCGCTTTCTTCAGACGGTTCAGTAAAACTGCGGTGTTATAAACTCTTAACAGTGGAGATGCTCTGCAGTAATAGTTCAAATGGAGATAATGAAGAAGCTTGGCACTAATGAATGTAATGAGGACATAGTTTATCCTGTGCTCTGCTGATACGCCGACCTGAGCAATGTTGAGTGAGATACAGAGTGAGGTGTTGGTTGCGGGCAGTCTAGTTTGAGAGGTATCTGACAATGTCACAGGGAACATTAGGCTGAGGTGTCGCAGTAAGGAGCCTGGCATTAGAAGTGCCAGTTAAAATAGATGGAAAAAATGTGAAGATTAAAGTAACAACATAGTCCTGTAAATGTTCAAACTATATGTCATTGTAAAGACATTAGGAGAGAGCATAGCGGAATGGTAAAAGATATGTGGAACGAGACTATGAATAAATTTGACAGATGGACCTGGATTCTGTCTGCTGATAGAGACAGAAATGGGACCAGGAGTGACAAAGAGATTTTTTTGTAGTACTTTCAAACATATAATGCCTTCCTACCTGTATGCCTCTGAATTCACACTGCATTGCGGATGAAAAACTGGACACATCCCACGCATGTATCTGAAGAGAGAAAAAAAAGAGTGGGAATGCAAATTGAAGGTGGCTTTAGTTTCAGAATTTGTAGCCAAGCCCACCTATCATTTCCCGAGCCAGAGACATGTTCTGTCTTTAAACTGTACAAAGCACCAAGTTTGATTTTCGGTATGCTCTGATTATATTCATTGCAGCATTGGAAGATGATCAAATTAACTTTAGCATCCCTGGATGAAGGGTGAGAAAATTCAATCTGCGATCCTGCTTCTGATCTCCATGAACAATATACATTACATGTTTTCTTTAGTGCAACAAAGCATCTAAATGTGCTTCAGAGAAGCATTATGAAGCTAGCTACATAAGTCAATATAAGGGCAGATGAACAAAATTTTGTTTAAAAGCGCAGGGTGGAATTTTGTGTCTCCCCATTGAGTCTCTGAGTCTTTAAAAAGTATTAAAACTCACTTTCCAACACGTTGCAGTTCTAAAGAAGAGTCATCCCAGACTGAAAACATTAACTTTGTTTCTGTCTTCACTGATGCTGCCAAACTTGCTGAGTTTCTCCTGCATTTTCTATGTTTGTTGCTATTTTGTTTGCTGTAATAAAGAACCGTAATAAATACGTCAAACAGAATTTTTAGAATTTTCTGAATGTCCTGCAACTTACCTCCTTAATAAGGAATTGTAGAGTTTTCCCAAATACTGATGTTAGACTAACTGACTTATAATTTCCTGTTTTCCGTCTCCCTCATTTCGTGATTAGGGACATTCTATTTGCGGTTTTTTAAAAATCTGATGGGACCTTTTGGTAATCAAGGGCACATTTAGGGGACGTACTTGAACTACTCTCTTTACTCTACATTGCTCCTTGCATTCTATTATAGTGCCCATTTTTACCATAAATATTTAACTATGAACATTGAACTGTTTTATTCCATTGCCCCCCCCTCCCCCATGGATTTGTAATGTTATCTCTGTTTCCCATTCTATAGCTGCTGCAAGACCTATACGTTTCTCTGGCATATTTGATTTTGTATTGAATTTACAGTAGTTTGCCTTTTTTTTGAAGATTGCTGCTCTCCCTGCCCAGGTTTTCTCCTCGAAACAGCAGGCTATTGCTCATTAATTGTACCAGAAAGTTTTCTTCTCTAATTGTTCACTGTGTTCTTGGAGTTGTTAATATTTCTTGAACTGATTTTTTTTTCCCCTCAACAGTATGTCTGTGTTATGTCACTTGGGCAAGAACCTTCATTGCTTGATGTTTGCAAATCTTCTGCAAGGTTCTCATGTTCAGCCTGCCAAGTTTAGTTGTGGTGTTTGTCTGCTAATGGCTGAACTTGTACTTCAGTAATTTCACTGAGAAAGACTGAGCTAATTCTTCTTAAGTTTTGGTTTGTTCAAATTCATTTCAAGTTTCAATGTTAAACTTTGCTAAGGCAGTCTCTGTCTCCAGAAACACAGTTTTTCGCTTTGTAGATTTTTAGCTGAAATGACTGTCCTTTTCCCATGGCTTGCTGATGGGTTTCTCTTCTCGCTTCCAATTGCAGAATAACTTCACTTTTTGCACATTGACATGGTCCAATTTCAACTTAATGATAACAAGGTGTGGGGCTGGATGAACACAGCAGGCCAAGCAGCATCATAGGAGCAGGAA
>JAHRHZ010000012.1:72455098-72516799 GCA_024137785.1 Ginglymostoma cirratum | reverse complement strand
AGAGAAATCAGAGTTAATGTTTTGGGTCCTGAGGAAGGGTCACCAGACCCAAAACATTAATTCTGATTTTTCTTCAGAGATGCTGCCAGACCTGGTGAGCTTTTCCAGTGACGTCTGTTTTTGTTCCTGATTTACAGCATCTGCAGTTCTTTTGATTTTTATGCAGGGATTTAAGTAACTTGTCTCTGAAGCATGTGAGCTGCAGTACTTGGGCATGTGTGATATTTGGGTGGGAAAGTAGGAAGAATGGGCATGTGACATGGAAGCACTGTTGCCATAAGTGAACCTTGAGGTAAGACAAACATTGCTGGCATCCTCGACAGCAGTGCAAAGAATTGGTATTGCAATGTGCTGATGACATTCCCCATTCATCTTCATTGATTGGGTTTTTGATGGATGTCATCAACCAGCTTTGCCCCCTAGGAGCTAGCCACTCCGAGTACACTTACGAGTCTGAAAACCTAGGGACCTTGGACTTCTACAGCATAATAGCATCTGGTTCAGAAAAAAACTACTGACCTACAGCACATTGTGGTTGATAAATCCACTTGGATGATCTGCAAGCCCCTCGAGTCTACTTGTGTAGAGTTGGTGACATGTAACTGTGGAACACCAGCCACAGACACCAACCAAGCACTTTTCCTGCTCTTTATTACTGTTGGGATTGTAGGCAAAGTTGCTGATCCTGGCTAACAACAAACATGGAAGCATAGAAGCTAGGAATGGGATTAGGCCATTCAACCCCTCAAAACTGCTCTACCATTCAATATGATCAAACTCAATACCTTTACCCTACCCTCGCCCCATGTACCTTTACTCTTTAGCCACTACAGCTAAATCTATCTCCATCTCCTTCTTATAAAAGCATAATGTTTTGTCCTCGATTACTTTGGTAGGGAATCCCACAGGCTCACCATTCTCTGGGATGAAGAAATTTCTCTTCATCTCAGTCCTAAAAGACTTTATCTCTTATCCTTAAGCTATTACCTCTGGTTCTGGACTCACCTAACAGGAAACATCCTTCCTGCATCTAACCTGTCTAGTCCTGTCAAAATTTTATAGGTTTGCATGAAATCCCCCTTCATTCTTCTAAACACCTAACTGACACAATCTCTCCTCATGTCAGTCCTGCCATCCCAGGAATCAAAATGATAAACCTTTAACCACACTCTTTCAATAGCAAAAATATCCTTCCCAATTAAAGGAGACCAAAACTCCATACAGTATTCCAGGTGTGGCCTCACCAATACTCATAATTGTAGCAAGACATCCTGTTCCTGTACTCAAATCCTCTTGCTATGGAGATGACTGTATAGTTTGCCTTCTTTACTACCAGCTGCAGTTGCATGCTTACTTTCAGTGACTGTTGCACAAGGAAACCCAGGTCTCATTGAGCATCACCCCCTGCCCCATATCTCAATTTACAACTATAAAAACAATAATCTGCCTTCTTACGCATTTATGGGGCTACCTGGGAAACCCTGGTTATCATACAATGTGTAAGCAGGCCATTCTGCCCATTGACATCTCCTGAAGTAACTGCACAGAGGGCAGTATCCCATCACCAACTCACCATTTAATTACATGTGCGCAGTACAAGGGTTCTGACCATCCAGCTCCTAGAATGAGGATACTCTCTGAATCTCCTGTTCATATCTGTCAGCCAGGGCTCCCTGATTGATTGGGATGGTTAACCTGGACCAATGATCTCAGTCAATAAGTTCCACCTGGCCTTTGTTCCAATCACTACAGCCCTCCCCCAGTAAATCTGGGGATGTAAACCTGTTCCGTTTCACCCCAGGTCTGGTTGCTTCAATTTGACTCAGACACAGGCGGCGTATACCAGACCGTAGCTTGTTTTTTGCACTCAGTGTCTCGAAAGAAATTCCTCCTTTTCAGGCGGTAACAATAATCGAGCTGCGTCCATCTCAGACTCTTCGATGTTGGACAGAGGTGAAGAACCTATGGTTTCTGACAGCCTTTCTGGCTGTTCTGGAGGGGCCGGGTATGTTCCACTCTTGCCCAGTTTGCAAGGTAGCAGCCTTCAGGTGATCAGGACTGCCTCAGCTACCCAAACTTTATGTGTCACGGGACCTGACTTTGCTTCAACCTCACCTCGTATCCATGCAGGGCCATTCATGTGGTTTCATCATCAAACTTAGTCCCTGAAGTAAACTGTCTCTCTCGCTTGGAAGTAGTATGTGGCTGGATTTGGCATTCTTGCTGCCATTTCACACCTCCCACAAATATCCAGTTTAACCAGATGTGGAGTCTTCTCCCCATCAGCGATACTGATGGACCTATCCCTGTAGTTGCATGAGGGGTGGTTATATAATCAAATAGAAACTGGGACAGTTTGTTATCAAGCGTAGTTGTAGGCTGTTTCTTTAAGCCTGCCTTCAATGTTTGGACTGCTCTTTCTGTCAGACCATTGGACAGTGTTTGATTATGGAGCTGTCCAAATGTGCTGAATGTCATTTGACTTTAGAAAATACTCAAATTCCCTGCCAGTAAGTGATGTCCATTATCTGTGACCACTACTTCCGGGGGAGGGGGTGGGATCTGTGTATCACAAACGATACTGGCAACGTTTCAATCATAGAACAAGGAACTGTACAGTACAGGAACTGGCCCTTTGGCCCACAATGTTGTGCTGAACGTGACGCCAAATGAAACTAATCCCTTCTGTCTGCCATTGGCCCATATCCCTCTATTCCTTGCGTATTCATGTGTTTATCAAAAATTGCCCCTGATGTATCTGCTTCCACCACCATCCCTGGCAGTGCGTTCCAGACTCCTATCAGTCTGTAAAAGGCTTGCCCCTCACATCTCCTTTGAACTTTCCATCTGTAACCCTAAATGCATGCCCCCCAGTGTTAGATATTTCAACTTTGGGAAAAAGATTCTGACCATTAACCCTATCTATATGTCTCATAATTTTATAGACTTCTATCAAGTCTCCCTTCAGCCTCTGCCATTCAAAAGAAAACAACCTGAGTTTTTCTAGCCTCTCCTTATAGTTCATACCCCCTAATCCAGGCAGCATCCTGGTAAACCTCTTCTGCACCCTCTCCAAAGCCTCCACATCCTTTTTTTTCATGGCGACCAGAATTGAATGCAATATTCTAAATGTGGCCTAAACAAAGCCTTATAAAGCTACATGACATCCTGACTCTTGTACTCAATTCCCCAACCAATAAAGGCAGTCATGCCATATGCCTTCTTCACCACCCTATCTACTTGTGTGGCCACTTTCAGGGAGCTATGGACTTAAACCCTAAGATCATTCTGTACGTCAATGCTTTTCACAGTCCTACCATTAACTGTATACTTTTCCTTAACATTTGATCTCCCAAAATGCAGGACCTCACACTTACCCGGATTAAGCTCCATCTGCCATTTCTCCGCCAATATCTGTAAGTGATCTATAACCCGCTGTATCCTTTGACAGCCTTCTATACTATAGACAACTCCTCTGAACTTTGTATCGTCTGCAAACTTACTAACCCACCCAGCTACATTTTCATCCAAGTCATTTATACATATCACAATCAGAGGTCCCAGTCTAGATCCCTACAGAAAACCACGAGTCACAGACCTCCAGCCTGTAAACCACCTTTGTCTTCTATGGGCAAGCCAATTCTGAATCCACGTGGCCAAGTCACTGTGGATCCCACGCATTTTAATCTTCTGGATGAGCCTACCAAGAGGGACCTTGTCAAAGCCTTCCTAAAATCCATGTAAACAACATCCACTGCTCTACCCGCATGGATCACCTTCGTCACCTCATTGAAAATTCAGTCAAGTTATCAAGACATGACCTGCCCTGCACAAAGCCATGCTGACTGTCCCTAATTCGGCCATGCTTTTCCAAAATATACATAATTCCTAAAACTAAGAATTCTCTCCTATAGCTTCCCAACCACCAATGTGGTCTGTAGTTCCTTGGATTATCTCTATTTACATTCTTGAACAGAGGCACAACGTTAGCTACTTGGCAGTGTTCTGGGACCTCTGCAGGGGCTGGCAAGGACACAAAGATCTTGATCAAGTCTCCTGCAATCTCCTCTCTTGCCCCTCCCAACAACCTGAGCCAGATACCATCGGGCCTTGGGGACTTATCCACCTTAATGCTCTTCAAGAGAAGCAACACCACTTCCTTCTTGATCTCAACAATGCCCTGACATATTAGCATGTTCCACAAAAACCTCGCTGTCCTCCATATCCTTTACCTGTGTGAATACCGACGCAAAGTATTCATCTAGGATCTCAACCACATTATCTGCCTCCAAGCACAAGTTCCCTCCTTTATCTTTGAGTGTCCTACCTTCTCCCTAGCTGTCCTCTTGTTTTAAATATACCTATAGAATACCTTGGGATTCTCTTTAACCCTACTTTCCAAGGTCATTTCATGGCCTCTTCTAATTCGCTGTTTCAGTGCATTCCTTATTTCCGGATGGGCCCTGTCCAATTTTAGCTTCCTAAACCTTACATATGCTTTTTATCTTTTGACTAAATTCACAACTTCACTCGTTACGCAAGGGTTCCTTACCGTACCATCCTTCTCCTTCCTGGAACATGCTTGACTTGAACTCTCCCCAGCAAGCCTTTAAACAGTTCCCATATGTCAAATGTGGACTTGCCTGATAACTGCTCCTTCAAATTAACATTCCCTAGCTCCTGCCTAATACTGATGTAATTTGCTCTCCCCCAAATTAGTACATTCCTGCAAAGTCCTGACTTATGCTTGTTCATAGCTATTTTAAAAACTTAAGGAATTGTGATCACTGTTACTAAAACACTCTCCCACTGAAAGGTCAGTCACCCGGCCAGGCTCATTAGCCAATACAAAGTCCAGTAATAGCCCCTCCTTTACTTGGACTATCCACATACTGTTTCAAGAAGCCTTCTGAGATGCACTTAAATTCTAATCCATCTAAGCCTCCTGCTATTAGAGAGAGTCCCAGTCAATATTGGGGAAGTTAAAGTCACCCACTATGACAACACTTTATTGCACCTTTCCATAATCTGCCTATATATTTGTTTGTCAATCTGTCTGTGGCTGTTGGGAGGACTGTAGCATAATCCAATCACAGTGATAGCACCCATCTTATTTTTCAGCTCTACCTATATTGCCTCAGAGCATGAGTCCTCCAGTATGTCCTCTGAGTGCAGATTAACATTCTACCTGATTAGTAATGCAACTCCTCCACCTCTTTTACCTTCCTGTCTATCTTGACTAAAAACAATGAAACCATGCAACGTTGAGCAGCCAGTCCTGTCCCTCTCTCATCACCCTTACGTTGGCGAATGAACTCTCTGCATGTCCAACCACTTTGAATGGTCATCTACAATAACCAGGAGCATTGAGCCCATGAAAGGACCAGCATTGTTGACATGTAACCCACTTCAGGGTTTACTCGGCCATTCCCACAAATGTAGGGCTGTTGCTGGCAGCAGTTTTTGTCCTGTGGCGCATCTGGGCACTGCCCCACTAATGTGGCTATGTCAGCATCCAATCCTAGTCACCTGGCATAACTTCTTGATCAACATCTTCAACTCGGAAACCCCCAGATGAATCTGTTGGAATTCGACCAGTATCTGGCAGTCAGCCATGGTGTCCATAAAGTTTGAACTCTTCCAGGGGACACGCTACCGGCAGTGTGTCTGCCAGGGAGAGGCAGCTCAAGACATCTGCATTTGCCACTTGACCTCTTGGATGGTGTTCCAACTTGTAATTTTACACACTTAGAATAAGGGTCCACTGCTGAGTTTGACCAGAAGCTGTGGGCAGCTCAGCTTTGTCTTCTTTAAGTAGCCCTAGCAGGGCTTTGTGGTCTGTTACTATTACAAATTTATGTCTGTAAAGATATTGGTTTCTCATACTAAAGATGACCGCTAAACCTTCCTTCTCTATCTGGGCATATTTGCGTTCGGCTTCACCCATAGTCCGGGAAGCATACGCTATTGGACATTCCTCTCCATTGGACCACATTTGAGCCAACACTGCCCCAATACTGTACGGGGAGGCATTGCATGTCAGCACGACCTCTCTCTTGGGGAGATAGTGGGCCAACATGTGAGATGACAACAGCTGCTTTTTCACTTTTCTGAAGGCTACTTCTTTGCTACATGACCAATTTCCAAGGCTGACCCTTTTTCAGTAGCAGATGTAAGGGTGCCAAGATGGAGGCCAGGTTTCGTATGAATTTTCTGTAATAGTTCAGCAACCCAAGGATGGACCTAAGACATGGGAGCCAGGCCACCTTTGATTGCTTTCACTTTATCTTCCAATGGGTGTAAGCCGGTATTGTCAACTCTGTAGCCTAAGTAGGTCACTAAGGTGCCTGGAGCACATTTTTCCCTCCTAACATGTACATCTGCCCAGAGAAATATTTAAGCACTATGTACAAGTTCTCCAAGAGCTCTTTATTGGTCTTCCCAGTTATTAGCACATCATCCAGATAAATGGTAACCTGGGGTAGACCTTGTAAAATGTTCTCCATGGTGCATTGGAAAAGTGTTTGATACCAAGTGGCAGTCTTCTATATTGATAGAAATCCTTATCAGTATTAATTGTGCCATACATCTGGGATCCCTCATCTAGTTGCAGTTACAGGTAGTCATGGCTCATGAAGGGCAGCCTCCCCACTAACCTTGCATAGAAGACCTCTATGTGAGGGATTGGGTATTTAAATTGAGCTGTAAGAAGCAATTTACCTTTTGCTTAAAATGCCCACTAAGGCAGACTGAGCTGTCAGGTTTCACAATCGGTATGACCGGTGCTGCCCATTCTGCAAACTGCACTGGTTTGATGATTGCTTTTCTCACCAACCTCCCGATTTCTGCCTCTACTTTTGCCCGCAAGGCAAATGGCAGAGGCCAGGCTTTGCAGCATCATGGTGTTGCTTCCTGGTCAACATGCAAGATGGCTTTGGCTCTTTTGATAGTCCCTAGGCCTTCCTGGAAAATTTCTGGGTGTTTAATTAGGACTTCAATCAGGCAGCCATTTTCTAATCAAAAAACATTGAGCCAGTCAAGGTGAATCTTCCTCAACCAATTCTGCCCCATCAAGCTTGGGCCTGAGCCTTGTAATGCAATCAGTGGTAAGTGCATCAACTGCTTCTCATGGGAGACCAGAACCAAAGGTGTATTCTTAATTTGTAGCTGTTCCCTGATGTATGTTCAGGTTTGGGCAGGAATAGATAACCTATACCACTGAGGCAGGTAACCAAGTTAAACAGTGAAACCCCAAATTAAATGGTAATCTCACCTCATTGCCATTTTGCAAGTGGCAGAGCAGCCCTCCATTCTGTACCAATGCATCACCTTTATGGAGGCAGCTTCCCTGAGGCAAATCTGTGGAGCCAGTAGCTAGAGGCTCCATACTCCAAAGATGGAACGCTGGAATCAAAAAAAAAAAAACTTTCCACTATGTCCCCAGTGATCCAAGCAAGGAGGCTTTCCCTTCATGGTGAAGGGGCATGGTGTCTTTTCACCTCTGAGGGTGCTGCTAAGTCAAAACATCCTCATGGTTCCCAACACTACTGAACAATGCCCACTTCTCATAGTGGAGGCAGTCATGGCTTTTACCTGTCAGTCTGGCAATTGAATCTGCTGGTGATTTGTTTACTGTCTAGCTTAAGGCCACTGAGCAGCTGGCTTCTAATGCTGGGACTGGAGCTGCTGTCATATTGCTCCTTGTCCTTAGCTGAATATAAGGCAGACTAATGTCATTTATGCTGATATGATTGAAAAAAAAAATCTCCAAATGTCAAAAGCCAACTCTCAACAAAGTAATGTAATCAAACCCTTTCCCACTTGGGAGTTAAAAAAGGCAGCCATGAGAATTAAGAGTCTTTTTCACAGTATCTGAGTTTTATTCAGCCCCTTACTTACCACTATACACTCACCTGGTGAGCTTCAGGAAGCAGGAAACCTGTGGATGCACTGTTGGATTTAAAGGTCAGTTTAAATATTGCTTCAGTTCATTGATTAGCATATGTTAATAGGCGACTGGCCTCTCTCAAGGGAGTTGATAGTAAGCAGTCTAACAGTTCAAATTAAACCTCCAAGCTCGTGAGTTGGAGCATGGTTATCAATGTTTTTCTGGTTTTAACCTCTCAACTACACCAAGTCCATGCACTCTTCCAGTTTAAAATTCCATTCAGGATTTCTGAAATCCTGTTAATTTTTTAAAAAATGTGAACACATTATCAGATATTCTAAAAATGGAATTGCCTTCAGTCTCATTATTTGGTGTTTGAGTTGTTGACATTCTGTCCTGCTGTTTATCCAATGATAAGACCCCTGGTAATTTGTGAAGGAAATAGTTTGAGATTGACACCCATTTGATTAGAATAGATTAACACATGCAGGTATTTAACCATTAACTAATAGTATAAATCAAGAACAGACTTTACCTGTGTTTTTCTCTTGGTAGAGTTCAGTATCTCATCTGTCAAACACTGTCAGGTTTCAATATTTTCTCCATGGATGACACTTCTTGTTTTAACTTTAAAAACTTTACTGTAAATTTACTCTGCTTTTAAACTCAATGAACAAAGAAACTAAACTGCATTAATAATATTCCTGTCCTGGAGAATCATTCCTTGTAGCTAGATGTCTACCCTGACCTCTGAACAATCAGAACTGTTCAGCACCTTCTCAATTTCATCTCTGTGCAACAGGCATCCAGTTATCTAACTACTAATCAATCTGACCTGTTTGCTTCCTACCTGGTATAAGAAACAATACTTTAAACCATACAAGGCAGTTAATATGATTTCACATTTGGTGTATCCACCAGTTTATGCTCCTCTACTGTTCCAACCTGTCTTTGATGTCAGCACCACACAGAAGAATATGAAGCCTATCACATGTAATGTGGATGGCATTAACTTGTCTGATAGTTTCTGTTTTTTTGATTAAAATGATCAATCTCAAATATTACCGCATCCTTATATATCAGGTCCTTTATTGTGTGATTTTATTCTGACTTACATCAGGAGTTTCTACCTTTAAACATTAGCATAGATGATTTGTGCTGTGAGATGGTCAAAACGATGCAACAGGGAGTTTCTATTTTACTCCCATGTCTGATATTCCTTCAATAACATGACTGTAAATCCAGTTGAAACAACCTTAATACAATGGAGCCACTGGCAGCATGTGGCAATGGTGAGCAAAGACACAAAGTGGGGAAGCTGGGGCAGTTGCGCCAGAACATCCAGCAACGAGTGGCAACAGTGAGGGAGGGCACAGAGCAGGGCATCTGGAACAGTGGAATGGGCAAAAGGGAGACTTTGGGGATAAAAGTCTATAGAGGAGTAGGATAAGACAGACAGGAATTTCCTCAATCAGATCTAAACCGCAGCCTTAATTCTATCTAAATGCTGTGTCTTCCTTGTTCAACCTTAATTTCCATTCATACTTGTAATGACTTAACTATTTACAATCTATATTAATCACTTGGATGAGAGATAGAAAGTACTATGGCCAAATTTGCAGATGACACTAAAGTAAGTACAAAAGTAAGTTGCAATGAAGAAATAAGAAATTTACAAATGCATATATGTGGGTCAGGTGAATGGGCCAAAATTTGACAAATGAAGTTTAATATGGATAAGTTATCCATTGTGGTTGGAGGTTTGAAAAGACACATTATTATCTAAATGGAGAAAAAGTTGAGAGAGCTTCAGTGTGAATGGATCTTGGTGTCCTTGTGCATGATTTTCAGAAAACTACTATTCAAATACAGTAAGTAGCAACAAAGGCAAATGGTGTTAGGAATTTATTGCTAAATGAATACAGTATAAATATAGGGAAATGTTGCTGCTGCACAAGCCACTAATGAGACCACACCTGGAGTATTGCATACAGATTTGGTCCCCTTACTTGATTAGGGATGTAATTGTATTGGAGGCAGTCCAGAGGAGATACACTAGATTGCTTCCAGAGGTGAAGGGTTTATTTTATGAAAAGAGATTAGGTAGTTTAGGTTTGTGTTCTCTCGAGTTTAGAAGTATGAAAAGAGATCCATTTGAGGTTTATAAGACACTAAAGGTGATTGACAAAGTAGATGCAGAAAGGATGTTTCCTCATGTGAGGCAATCTAGAATCAGAGGAAGTAGTTTCAGAGTAAGGGTTTGCAAATGTAAAATAGATGAGAAGAAGTTACTGCTCTCAAAGGTTTGTGAATCTGTGAAAATTCATGACTCAAATGTGGGTTGGATGCTGGGACATTGAATAAATTAAAGGAGGAGGTAGGAAATATTAATTTAAAATCTATGTTAAAGGTTAAGATGGAATTGAGGCGGAGTTGAAATCAGCCATGATCATATTTAATGGCAGAGCAGGCTCGAAGGGCTGAATTGCCTGGTTCTTATGTTCTTACATGTATGTTTATGACAAAAACTAGGCCCAACAAATATCAATAATGTATACATGAGTAAAGTGAAACCAATGTAATGTGAAATACTTAGTGAAATTTAGTTTTGAAAATCCCTTGTGCAGCCTTTGTGCTTTTAAGTCTTATGTTAATGGTAATGTAAATGAGCAGGAAAACTGTAGCCATGATGCAAAACCTTGTTTTTGGATCAGGAGGCTTTTTTTATAGCCTCATCTATTGCATTGTCAGCTGATAGTGTGTTTTATTGTTGAAAAACTTCCCCTTTTGCTGAATTGCACATGATTCCCATACGCACCACCAATTAGAATTTTAATTGTAATTGCATGGGGAATAGGATATGGCTTTGTTCCAGTTGAGATGTTGTGAACTATATGCAGATGATAACATCCTAGCTACTGGCTTATATTCTCATCAGTTTCATCCTCAAACAACCCACTGATTTCCAATATCTCTAGATTTGAATGTTGATTCTCATCCTTCCCTCTAAATCCTTCTCCTTACCTCTACAACCTCCTCCATTATATGCCCTATCATTGCATTCTCTATTTCTCTTAAATTGGCCTCCTCTTGGTGTCTGTTCCATTTATGGACACTCCTTTTGTATCTATTTACCTGTTTTCTGAAACCTTCCCCAGCAATATTGCTTTTTTAGCCTCTTGATGCAACTTCTCATCATGTTTTTATCCTGTTAATCTCACACCACTTCTTCTGTCCTGGTTGATGCTTATATATGTGCTATCCTGAAAAGTACTTTGATACAATCCTTTGTATGGGCAGTGACTTGGGAATGTATAAAAGTTTAAGAAAGTTGATGATATTCAATCTCAGGACGTGGTTACATATGTACATTGTTCACACAGTGCACTTATGCCAATATGATCATGTTAACTTTTGTATCTTTTCTACAGTTAAAAATAAAGTCAATATAGTGGTTAGCACTGCTGCCTCACAGCGCTAGGGACCCGGGTTCGATTCCAGCCTTGGGCAACTGCCTACGTGGAGTTCGCACATTCTCCCCGTGTCTGCGTGGGTTTCCTCCGGGTGCTGTGGTTTCCTCCCACAGTCCAAAGATGTTCAGGTTAGGTGGATTGGCCATGCTAATTTGCCTATAGTGTTCAGGGATGTGTAGATTAAGTGGGTTATAAGGGGATGGGTCTGAGTGAGATGCTCTGTGGGCCGGTGTGGACTTGTTGGGCCAAAGGGCCTGTTTCCACACTGTAGGGATTCTATGATGATGATAAATAACTACCAATTTCAAAAATGATTTTGTTTCTAAAAAAATGACTTGTGAACATTTGGGGACTGGTTGAAATGGTCAGAATATGAGCTTCCAAAACAAACTTTCCTAATAGTGATTTGAACCACAAAGTTTGTACGATAGAGAAATGGTAACTTTTAAATTAAATCAACTAATTTTGTACCTGTAACTTCCAGATTAAAAGTTCAGGTTTTTGACGTCTTGATTTGTTACTAATCAGGTGCAATGCCAAAATTCACTGTCAGAGAAAGGAAAATGAGGAACAAGATAGATAAAGGGAGAAGAGTGAGGGATAAGGAGAGAATTGAGTACTGAAGAGAATAAGAGTTTTTCAGAGTTATTTTCATACATTTTCCTTGTTCATTGTTATTTTGATAGAGCAGTAGTAACTCAGGAAACCTGACCAGTGATGTTGAACACTAAAACGGAGCCCCCACTTGTGGCATACATAGGCTAGTCCCAGCCCAAGACAATTCATTTCTTTTTCTTTAAATATCTAGAAGTGCCCTTACACAAAACTGTATTTTTAACCTCACTAAATCACCTTGTTTTTTTGTCATCTATTACCCACCACCCAGTAAATCACCTGTTTCTAATTGAATAATTTAAATGCAAAGCCCATTAAGAGCAATGCAAACCATTAGGTAGATGGTAGAGGAAGAGATAGGGAAGGTGTTGAATCAAAATGGAATTGGAAAGGGAGATAAGCAATGTATCCCCATGTGGTGCTCACCTCTCTCTAAAGAGCACTGGTGACCACCAAGTGCTGTCTCTCCAAGGATGCCTGTGCACAAAACTAACTGCAAAAGAAGGGCAGACTGTCAGCAGCTATGACCCCCTCCTGGTTGTAGCCAGCCTGGTAGGCCCAGGAACAGACCTATGAGGTGGTCCTCTAATCTACCCACACCCCTCTGTACCAGATACTCAGGAGTGTAGGACTGAAGTGCAACCAAAAGCAGAACAAATGATTTCTCATTACTAAAAATGGGGGTGCAATCACCCAACCCAACATATACATAGCCCATGGACTCTACAGTGCCATAAAGTAAGCAGATGGGCTTGGAGACTGTGAACCACTGCAGTCTGTGGATGCATGTAATACCCTCCACCCCAGATCCCTGATGGAAAATGGGAGGACTCCCACATAGAGAGCCCTCCAATGGGGGATCTATTGCCAATTTGATTTTTTTTTTTTACCTGTTAAGCCAGTGCAAACCATCAGAAGGTGAGGAGAAGGTAGGGAGCTAAATCAGAATGGAGTTGTAAGGGGGCTAAAGCACTGTATACCCTGTGTGGGATTTTTTTTCAATATTTGTAAGTGTTATCGCACACAACCAAAACTTTTTTCCAACACCAAATCACCATGGCTTTTTTTTGTTTTTAATGATTAACTGCCACCACTAAATAATTTGTGCAGCTAATTAGATATTTACATTCAAATCCTGTTATGGGCAAAACAAACCAATAAGAGTGGGGGAGGGATAGGTAGAGGGGAAAGGGTCTGAATCCAATTGGAGTTTGAGGGGGAGTAAAGCACTGTATTGCCTACAGTGTCCACCTCTTTCCAAAGGCATTGGGACCATCGATGGACACTGCAGTACAAAAGTAATCCCAGAAGAACAGACAGTTGGCGTAGGTCTGGTTCATAAAGGGCTCAGTTGATGAGTTCCACCTAAGCAGGCCATTGCCTGTTACCAAGGGAACTCACACTCAATGAGCTGCACAAGGAGATTAATGATTCTACATGGGCCTTAAATTGGTTGTTGCAAAGTGGGGGGGATTTTTTTTTTCTATTCCTGACAATTTTATGCACAAGGCATTCAACAAGATGTCCAGTAACATAAATGCAAATTCTTTCTTGCTTCTCAAGATTATGAAGTACCCTTTTTTTCCTATGTGTAAATTTTATCTTCCATTTTATATCACTATTCAATCTTGTTGTCACATACGTCCAAAGCCTATAACACAAAAAGTTGGAATTGTTTGGGATTGTCCAATTGCTTATCTGTATTTGATGTCCCACTACTTGACAATGACAAAATGCGAGTCTACACTGGGCAGTAGGAACAGTGCAGTGCTGACGTAGAGAGGGTGTTTAGATGGGATGTCACTAAGGACAGGTAACTTGTGTGGTTTGGTGGTTAAACAGTGACTAGGATGAGAGAATGTAATTGTTCTTGCAAGGGTGTGTCAGCTGAATTGGCTCTTTGCCAGGAACAGCATGGCTTTGTGATTGCTGTATCATTATGTTGCTGGTGACGGATTGCCAGCACTTGTCTGGGTGCGCAGGATCTTTCAAAGATGCAAGGGTTATTGGTCATTCGGTGGAAATCCATGGAGTGATGGGTTCTTCTGGGAATGGTGCATGACGAAATGGGAGAGAATTGTACATAAGGGGTGCCATGGGACATAGTTAATGAGGGGAGCTTGGTAAGATAGGGTGAGAAATGTCACGAAGCCATACAGCAAAAAAAAACTTCAAAAAACCTTGATGCAACTCACACTTAGCTTAAACAAAATGTAAGATTCAATTGAACATTTATGATGCAGAAATAAATTTCCAAGGTATATTCATGTGGCTTGAACTGCTCACCTTTGTCATCATTATTGCAGCACAGAGACCATTGACAATGATACTGTCACCAAAAGAAAGAGTATTACTGGAATATTTAAAATATCTGACAGCACGCAACTAGAGTCTAGTTATCCACAATGGCCTGCAATTAGTTATTCCCAGTGATTCCCTTCTTTGCTATTGATTTTTTTTCACTTCCACTAAATTTAATTGCAAACAAATCAAAGGTTTGATGAATCCACAGACAGAGACATATTTTGTGGCATCTCTAAGGAACCCAACCTGTCAATAAAATAACCACCTTATCTCCAGACTGTTCATTTGGTCTCCTTGACATAGTGGCAAGCCTCATCGTGTGTTCTGCAGACAATAGTGTGATATGAAATGACCCTGAAGTTTTATTAATTTAGATTTAAACAAGGTCGTACAGTGTAATAGATTTTAAAGTGATAAAGCTTTTAAAGGGATAGTCGCTATCCAATTAGGGCACAAGGGAAATCTTGATCCTATGAAATTAATTATTTCCAGATACAAATAATAGAACCAGCAGTTGCATTGTTATGTCATTCTATCGCCACCCCTAAATAAAACTGTAGAAATTCTAATGGTACAACTGGCCTCTTATAGATACCTTCACCTGCTATTAAACATCTGTGTAATTTGTACTTTTCTAAGTCAAGAGGGAACTGACCTTTCAACTCTCAACTGACTAGATAAATTATAAACATGATTCATAGTATGGGGATTTCTTAATGTTTTACCAGAACTATAGAAATAAAATGAGTAAAATGTGAGGGCCAGTACATCAGTTTTCCAAAGAGATTTCTCCATTAGTCATTTGCTTATCTGACAATACCAATTATTTAATTTCCAAATCCCGATCAATAAATTCCTATACACAATTAATCTGCCACACAATTTTCCAGAAAACAATCTTAAAGATCCTTAAAGATCACTTGGAGAAAGCTCACATCCAGTCTCAAGCACAGATAAAGAACAAGTTCCTTTGCTGTGTCCTTGTACTTCCAAAGTTTCCTCAGAATGTGTATCAAACTTTCAATTGTCGTGGATGTCAATATGGACAGTTACAATACCACAACTCCCATACAAGAAGAAAAATACTGCAGTTGCCTGAAATCCGAAATCACAGACCATATTTTGCTTGCACTGAGACATCTCTGCCCATTTATTGTGCTACATAGATAATTCTGATGTGTTGTTCGTATATTTTTGACAGTTAATAGAATGTAATAAATTGGATAATTCAACAGTGCACCTGAGTACAAAATAACAGAATTTATTTATGACTCCACATTATCACAGGCTTTTTGAGACCCTGTGTTACTAATTAGCCAGTAGCAGTAACAACAGTTGTGATTTATCAAATACTCAACCTCAAAAAATGATTAGTTTTCAATATTTAGTACCTTGGTTAATTTATAATATTAAATGGTATGATGATTAAATTCTGCTGCTTTTTGCTTGTCTACCTTAAAGCAATGGCCTCCGTGCTCCTACGCACATTATTACACAAATTGCTACTGGCCACAATCTAAATGGAAGTTTTTGTTTTTCTTACTTAGTATTGTCATTAAATCTACTTAGCATATTTGTAACATTAGACGATGGGAAAATGCCACTTGAGCCAATGTGCTATAATTTAATTTAATTTTTCCTACCACCTATTGACTTGTAATCACAAATTTCAGATCTAGTACAATAATTACAAAATGCTCTTCCAGTCACAACCCAGGTTTTTAATAACAAATGCTATAACTGTATAGCTGGGCACCTTTCATAACTCAGATGGACATAGCAGTAACATTCACATATTCACCATGAAATCTTATTATATAGTGACAGGGCTGCTGTCTCTGAGCTGCAAACTCCAACAGTGAATTGTAGATATCTATACTTACAGGAAAACAGTACACAAAACCATGCCAGGTTTCTTTCTGTCTTTGTCTAAAACATCCAGGGCTGATTTTCAGTTGAGTGCCCATTATGTGGGCATTGAGCAGAGCTATTCATTTGGTGCCATCTACATAAGGCATTATCTTCTGGAAAACCTTTTTCAATCTTTTACACACTGCTCGTTAGGTTGTGCCACATGCAGTGCTGCTTCCATTCTGTGTGGAAAAATTAATTGCACCAGTGTCCTATGTGCATAACAGGCACTTGCCTGTTTTCACTAAGCATCTGCCCTGACAATTCAGAGGACCTCACCAAAACAGGGGCAATCTACACATTATCAGTAAGTGCTACACAATAATTTTTCATCGAGCTCCCACCCAATTCCTGTCTGAGGAAGGAGATAGATGTTGCCAACCTCCTTGATTTTTTGTCACAAATTCATGTACATAAATAAATTCAATCTATTAAATTAAAATGGAACTTGAAAAAACAGTGCTGAAAAATCTGTTCAGTCAGAATGTTGTGTATCTTTGGAATCCTCTACCCCATGGAGCTATGCATGCTCAGTCATTAGGTATATTCAAGACTGGGATGAGAAGATTTTGGGCAGCAAAGGAATCAAGGAATAATAGGATAGGTGGGTAAGTAGAGATAATGTAGAAATTCAACAATTACTTGAGGATTAGCAAAACAACATTGAGAGACCATTTGCTGTCCTCCTGTTCCTGTTTCATATGTTCTTATAAACTGTAACTTTTATAGGCTTGAAAATATTCCACTAGAGAATATGTGTTATATTATTAAGATAAGATAGAGAAGATTTTTGTCTTATAAAGTAACTGTTTACAAAAACTTAAAACATTTTTATAAATACAAAACGTTGTAATTTTTGTATTATGGCTTTGCTTTCAACCTTCATTACAAATTCTGTGCCCTCACTATTTACCCGTCCTACTCAGGATGCATTCTATTCACTATTTCTGTATCTTGTTTGACCTGGAGCTGAATATTTAATGTCACTGTCTCCATCACAAAGATAAGCTATTTCCATCGCTGTATCAAGGAGGCAAGCCTAACAGAATTTTGGGAATCCGTATTAGCACTGATGCCACCTGAAATGAGTTAGCACTTGAATGGCGATTCTCCTAACCTGAGCACTGCATACAGTGTTACAAAAATTTCCCTTTGTCACATCTTCTGTCTATAATCTCGTCCAGTCTCTCACCTTTGAGGTTATCTGCTCTCCTCCTATTGTGGCCTCTGGAGCACCCTAAATTTTTATTGTAATACTCCATATCAGTGTCTGTCGCATCTCAGACTGAAAGAGCAGCACTCAAAGTCACAGATTTAACTGCAAGTCTCATATTATTTAATTCTTCATAATGGCTAATGTCCCACCTTGCGCTACCTGACCTTCCACCGCCAAGTCAGGTAACCCTGTGTGAGTTCTCATAGAATCTCCACAGTGTGGAAACAGGCCATTCGGCCCAATAAGTTCACACAGACCCTCCAAAGAGCATCCCACCCAGATCCATCCCCCTATCCTATTCCTGTAACCCCAATGCACCTAATCTACACATCCTTGGACGCTATGGGCAATTTAGCATGACCAACCCACCTAATCTGCGCGTCTTTGGACTGTGGGAGGAAACTGGAGCACCCTGTGGAAACCCACACAGGCATGGGGAGAACGCGCAAGCTCCACACAGACAGTCAACTGAGGTTGAAACCGAACCCGGATCCCTGGCGCTGTGAGGCAGCTAACCTCATTGCTAACCACGGAGCCACCATGCTGCTGTGCTACCGTGTTCTGGTCAAAAGTTACTGGACATGCAATATTAACTCTGTTTTCTCTCCACAAATGCTGTCAGACCTGCTGAGTTTTCCAGCAATTTCTGTTTTTGTTTCTGATTTCCAGCATCGTCATCTTAAAAATATGTTCTTAGTCTTGAAATGCCCAACCCTAGGGAAAAGACATCTACCATTCACCTTATCTATACCACTCATGATTTTAAAAACCTCTGAGGTCACCCCTCAACCTCCAACACTTCAGTGAAAAACATCATAGCTAATCCAGCCTCTCCCTATAACGCAAGCCTTCTATTCACAGCAGCATCCTGGTAAATCTTTTCTAAATCGTCTCCAGCTTGATAATATCCTTCCTACAACAGGGTGACTAGAACTGGACAAGTACTGCAGAAGAGGACTCCCCAACATCCTGTACAACCTCAACATGATGTCTCCACTCCTATACTCGAAGGCCTGAGCAATGAAGGCATGCGGGCTAAATGCCTTCTTAACCACCCTGTCTGCAGGTGACGCAAACTTCAAAGAATTATGTACCTGAATCCCTAGGCCTCTGTTCTGCAGCATTACCCAAGGCCCTACTGTTAATTAAATAGTCCTGCCCTTGTTTGTTTCACCAAAATGCAATGCCTTGCGTTTATCCAAATTAAACTCCATCTGTGACTCTTCAGCCCATTGACCCAATTGATCAAGATCTCTTTGTAATCTTAGATAACCTTCCTGACTGTCTACCATACCACCAATTTTGCTGTCATCCATAAATTTACTAACCATGCCTCCTATATTCTCATCTAAATAATTTGAAGAAAAGACAAACAAAAGTGGACCCAGCATCGATCCTGTGGAACCCCACTGGTAACAGGCCTCCTGTTTCTACAACCACAACTCATTCCTCTGTGACTGCCTCCAGTTCAAACTCACCCCAAATGGATTCTAGCTCAAGTTTCATCCTTTGTGTTTTGAATTCACCCAGATCACAGGTATCTCTGTGATATATAACTTGTTCTGAAGAAGAGTCACTAGACCGGAAACGTTAACTCAGCTTTCTTATTTAAACATTTCTTATTTAAACTAACCCATTCACTCATCATAAATTCCCCAAATGCTAGTCCTAACCTTATTTACTCTATATTTTTGGAACACAATACTCGCCACAGAAAAGGTCATGCAACTTGTAGGGAGGCCGTCTGATTCTACTGTGGGAGATCGTATCTTGCCAGTGTCAGAATACCAGCTGAGCAACTACATTTTCATTCTCGCATCCTTGTAAAACACCCACATATAAAGCCTTCTACCTTTTTTTTTGAGTGGGTGAGTTAATTCACAATATGTGTTCACCTCTTTAATCAGCTTCAAGATTTTCAAAATTTTAATTGTAACGGATGACCTATTTCCCATCTTCTGTGTGGTGGTAATGCATGACCAGCAGTTTTACCACTTTGAACATATTCTATATTAGAGCTGTCCCAGGAAGAAACTGGGTAAACAGTGGAGTCACATGGGCAGAATGAAGGCCTATACTAACCTGTCAATCAGACAACAAGACAATAAAGTTTTATTTTGCATTTCTGTCTCTGGTTCTGTGTCTCCCATTCTGTCTCAACTGTTTCTCAAGACACATATAACAAGTTTGAAAACTTTCCCTGACCTCAAAATTAAATCATTCTGGAGCACACTTTAAAATTATTTGGAAACAGAATAAGAATGTAGGGAGATATATAGACCTAGATAAACTTGTCAGTCAGGCATGGATGATTTTGAATTAGACTGCATCAGTCAGGAACCCGGTCTTTTTAGTTCCGAGTTTGGTTTGATAACAGAAGCCGGCGTGTCTCTGTAAAGGATCGTGCCCTCTGTGGTCTTCGACCAGGATTTCTGAAAAGTCAGTAATGGCAGGGAGGAAAAATGGCACTTATGAAATATGTATTTTGAATAATTTAATTCAATAGCTTGATTTTTTTCTTCTTTTAATAAATTTGCATCACTATTAATACATTTAAATTGTAATCAAGAAATTTGCATAATGGCACATAAGATGTGTTGCATTTTTGTGAATGCATAATTTCAATCAAGTCAAAGTTTAACACAGAAACTGTGCACAGTTTTACATACATGCAATTATATGTGTAGGAAAAGTGCTTGCAGCGAGGTGACTGAAATGTTATGGGCAATGTGTGTTTACAGTCGTATTGTGGTCGACAGATCAGTGATAGTGGAAGTAATGAAAATAAGGTGGTGTTTATTAAAGGCAGCAAATAAGCTGTTGCCCTTTTTGTGCTGCTGCTCAAGGTAAACTCTAAGGATGTGCCCAAAGTGATTGCTATGACATATTAGGACCTCACCTCCACCCGCAATTTTGCCTTCCAATTCCTCTCAATGGGAATTTAAGTCAAGGCAGATTGTCTCCATAACCTCTGTGATAATGCGTTAAGATTCATTACTGTTACCAACATTAAGTGCTTTTACTTTAAATGATAGGGCAGCACTATTCTGTTCTTCCACTAACGCTGATCATCTATTGAACTACCGAGACAAAAACCTCCAATATAGAGACTCCTAGGTCTGATTCCTGAGGACACTGCTGGTTTGTGAGTCACATGCTGTGCTGGAGAATCAGACAACACTGCTGCCAACAAATTGATGGAGTTGTTTTTCTGCCAAGACAGTTTGTACAGATATGTCTTGCTGTTGCCATTGGAAACATTGCAATGCAGTTTTCAGTATTTTTTTCCTTTTGTCAGGAACAAAATTGGCAATTTGTTTTGAAATAATCCCCATCACTTTCACCCAGGTTTAAATTGGACAAATAACACAAATTATATGCCGTTATTGCTCACTACAATGTTGCCACTTGCAGTCTGATAAGCTCATCGCTTAATATGGCAGCAACTGGTGAGTATTTGTACCATCTCATTAACATATTTCTCAATGAAGCATGCTAGTTGTTTTATGCACAGATCAGTGTGGAGGTGCAAGTAAGCAGTTTATTGGTCTTTGCTATGTTCCATTAGTTGAGAAGCATGGTTAGCACAACATGGTGAAATGAAGGGATGGTAGGAACTGCAGATGCTGGAGAATCTGAGATAATAAGGTATAGAGCTGGATGAACACAGCAGGCCAAGCAGCATCAGAGGACCAAGGAAGCTGACGTTCTGGGGGCCAGTTCCTGTGCTATATTGTTCAGTGTAGCATGCCAGAAAGTGCATGAATGGATTGGAATTACAGAGCACTGAGTGTCGCCAGTGCCTCCCGAGTGCCTGATCAGGAAGAAATCGTTCACCGTCAGGCACTGAGTTCTGTAGAACTCTTTGAAATGTTCAGTTGGGAAAGATATCCTGGTCAACATTATAAGCGAAAAATTTGGATTCATCTATGCCATTCAAAATGTATAATAGTAAAATGCTGTTAGTATTGAGGTCCCCACTATAAAGACTGTTGTACATATTAATGGTGAACCCTCGCAGTTGAAGATGTTTTTCTTCTATGAATCTGAGAATGGTTGCTGAAGATGATTTAGGATCTGCAGGCTTTATGGCAGTTAGGGCATTTGGTCAAGTATTATTCGTTCCAGACATGACTTGCTCCCATCATTCTTTTTCAGTTTGCCAGCACTGGGTCTCAAAATGCTGGGATTTTTCCCATAGACTCTGCCTCTAATCTAGTTCAGTTCAGGATGGTGAACTTCCAGAAGTTGATGCCAAAGTTGCATTTCTTCATGATCACTTTTAGCACATCGTTAAAGGGCTTCTTCAGTGTTCCACTGTGCATCTATCCTGACTAGGCTGGAGAAGAAGACCTGCTTTGGGAACCTGGTATCAGACATCTGAACTATATGACAGCCCAAGGAAGCTGATGGTGGATAGCCTTGAGGCTTGTGGCACCTATTTGAGGACCCTGATGTTGATGTGTGTGCCCTCCCACTTGATACGTAGGATCAACCATATGCAGTGTAGATGATATGACTCTAATGCTTTGAGGATCCTCTTGTACACTGTCGATGTTTCCACCATGTAGTATAAGATAGGGATTACAACTACATGGTAGACAATGAGATTGGTTGAGTTTTGATATGTCGATCTTAAAACACTCACTTCCTTTGAGTCCAAAGGCCATACCAATAGGTTTCAGACAATGCTAGATTTCTGCATCAATGTCAGCTTTCTGTGAAGGATAACGTCTAAGATACTAAAAGTGTTCTGCATTTTCCAGCCATTCATCAAGAAACTGGATCAGTGGGTCTGGGCTAGTGGATGTGAAGCTTGCTGTTGGAGGGTTTTGCTCTTTTGAATGTTGAATGCAGACTCTATCTTACCATGTGCCTCAGTAAATGCACTGATGCTTCAATATAATTTGAAATAGAGAGCTGGACTAAAGGAACCACATAACCACTGTCAATTGTCGTAAAAACCCATCTGGTTCACTAATGCCCTGCTGGGAAAGAAATCTGTTATCCTTACTCTGTCTAGTCTATATGTGAGCTCACATCCACAGCAATGTGACAAACTCGTAACTACCATCTTGGCTATTAGGGATGGAAACTAAATACTGGCCAGCAGTGATAGCTACATCCTGTGAACAAATGTAAAACAAAATCAGTTTTCAATACAGCACCTATTGCAGGATCGTTCGTGTCAGAAGTGGTCTAAGCTTTTACTGGGGGATTAAGTTGTTTACTGTTGATTGACTAAATAAGCTTCACCCAAAAGGGAATTTGTCAGTAATTTGGAATATGGAAGCTCTGAAAATTGGGAAAAACAGCTTGGACAATGATATTGTTCTACATATTGCAACAATAATAGCATCAGGGCTCTAATCAAAGTGCTCACTGATTGTATGAATAGCTATTTTATAATAGAGGATGGACATATATGTATTCTGCTTAACTGCAGTGCAGTTTAACGGAAGCCTGTTTAAAAATGTGGGTCACCCTGATTAGGTCGTAAAATATATTTACTTTGTTCTGTTTTGAATATTCCAACCCAGTTTGAAAACAGACCTCTGACCAATAGGTTTAAGAATAACAAAGTACACATGGTTTACATTAGAAGGCAGGATGAGGTATCCTGGTGAGTGAATGAGTTAGTTCTTATCTTCTAGCCAACATTTTGAGCAGCAGTAAAAATTCAACCTATATCTTCCATTAAATTCTTAGTTTCACGCAGAGAAGGTGCCAAACAGAGGTTGGTTGCACATGTTGCTACTGTTATTGCAATCTGCAACTTGCTGGGTACTGAATTCAAAGCATCCTATTCATTTTGAAGGTCATTGAAACTATTGTAGGGACATCACACTAACAGCTGTCGAAACAATGACACTGGGGGATGAAGACAATGAACAAAAAGGTATGGAAATGGTTTGAATAACTGTGGTTTCAACTACTGTAGGATCATAATCAATATTTGTCAAGGCTGGTTGCACAGTTTTGTTTTTGATTTTGTTGCTGCTAATTGACAAAAGTGCCAATGTACCTCGGAGGTAATATTGAAATAATAAATGTTTCTCCATTTTTCTTGCAGCTATGCATAGAAAATACTAAGTCTAATCATTTTCTGTGGTGTTAATAGCAAGCAGGAAATTGATATGGTTTTGTGGCAAAACTGGTGTGGAGTGGATAACAAACTTGTTACACGCAATTGAAAATAAAAGACCGAGGCTCACTAAAAGTTGGACACAGGGCCATGACTGCTCAGGTCCAGCTCACTTGCTGGGGCCTTCTCAAGGTTGTCCAGTCTCGATCACAAATAGGCTGCTGATAAATGCTAAGAGGAAGGAAGGTGATTAGGCAATGGTCTGCAGTTTTGCTATAAGGTTAGGAGGAGCAGCTTTAAGGGCAATTAATCTTTGAATGGTCTCAGTCATTAGCTTAGATAGTTCTCATTCTGTCAGATTTTTGGGGAGATCGGAAGAGCTATTCACACTTACAGGGATGTCAAGGTGTTTCTGTTTACCCCAGGAAATGTTCATTAAATTTCAAGGGATCTCTTGGGATCTCTTCATGTAATCATAGTCTAGTTCCGCTACCAGCTGAATCCTCAAGGGTGACTTCTGGAAGTCATTTTGCCAGACTGCTTGTGTCTTTTCTTTACCAAATATACAACTGCACAATCATGACACCTCACTAGAAATAGATTAACTGAGAAGAGAAAATGTACACTCAGGATCTTAAAACATACATAGGCTCTTGATTAGCATATTCAAAGGGCCTAATCAGTTGTCGGCGGGGACTCAGGTCCCATGGAAGTTGCCAATTGCCAATTTGGAAGGTGGGGTACCTCCAGTAGAATCCAAAATGAAAGCTCATGGCTAGAAATTGTTTCTGTCAAGTCCCATTGTTCACCTAGAAGTCAGGCACAATGAGGACTAACATCTGTATAATTACTGTGGGCTGACTTGTCACTTCTAGAGGTTCATTGAATATCTATAATGTAGAAGGAGGCTATACAGCCCACCAAGTCTGTACTGAACCTCCTAACAGTATCCCACCCACCTACCCGATCCCAATAATCTTACTTTTACTGAGCTAAACCAACCAGCCTACATATCCCTAGATACTAGACAATTTAGCATGGCCAATCCATATAACCTGCACATCTTTGGACTGCGGGAGGAAACTGGCACATCCAGCAGAAACCCACACAGACATAGGTAGAACATGCAAATTGACAGTTGCCCAAGGCTGGAATCGAATCTGGCTCCCTGGTGCTTTAGGCAACATTGCTAACTGCTGAGCCACCATGTCGCCCAGCACTACATAGTTTTAGTACTGGGTAGTTGCAGATCAACACCCTGGGATACTTGGTCACCAGAAAGCCAGCGCAGATCGTGCTGTTTCCAATTTTTTCGTTATGTGTCCAGGGACCGATATGTGAATCCAAAGCTGATGTGGTACTAATTCACAGTTCAGAGATATCGTTGAGATTTGACAGTGACTGTAATTTTGGCTTGGAGCGAGATGCTACAGTAGCATTGCTTCCACCTGAAGGCCAGCATGAAAGATTGTAGGAAGCTGAAAATACCCTTCAGGTAAGCAGGAAATGAACAGCAAGCATGGTTCTAAGGCCTGCTGGTTGAAATCCGCATGACCTCATTCTGTCAAGATTTAATGGGAAGCTAATTCAAATGTCTGCCAAAACTTGCTGGTAGCTAAAACTCTCTTATTAATTAAAATAGGACTGTTTTGCTATCACCTTTTTACCAAAAAAAGCATTAGATTAATATTACATCTTTCAGGACCACCTGAGCATACCTTCCAAAATGACTATCCCTACTAACTAAAAGGACTCAGGCAGGAGGCAGATGGGAACACTAACAACTAAAAAATGCTCCAAGTCACTTACCAGCCTGACCTGGAATTGTAACACTGCTACTTGAGCAGCGCTGGCTCAAAATCTTGGAAATCCCTCCTTGACAGCAATGTAAATATATCTACCCCACACAAGCTTCAGTGGAGAAAGTGATTCATCTTCTCAAGGGCATTTGAGGGTGGGAAAGAAATGCTGGCTGAGCTAATCGTGCCCATATCTCAGGAAAAGAAGACTAAACTAAAAGGCTGAGATAACAAGTTGTAGAGCTGGATGAACACAGCAGGCCAAGCAGCATCAGAGGAGCCTGATTCTCTGATGCTGAGAGATAAAAGGTACTGCAGATGCTGGAGAATCCGAGATAACAAGGCGTGGGGCTGGATGAACACAGCAGGCCAAGCAGCATCATAAGAGCAGGAAAACTTGACGTTTTGGGCCTAGACCCTTCATCAGAAATCCATTTCTGATGAAGGGTCTAGGCCCGAAACGTCAAGTTTTCCTGCTCCTATGATGCTGCTTGGCCTGCTGTGTTCATCTCTGCTCCTCTGATGCTGCTTGGCCTGCCATGTTCATCCAGCTTTACATCTTGTTATCTCAGATTCTCCAGCATCTGCTGTTCCTACTATCTCTAAAATAAAAGGCTGTCCCAATTTGTTTTACATCCTATAAAATACAAATCTTGTCATGCAACAATCAGACTTTTACACAACTAACATCTTGAAGAAATTGAAATTCACCTTCTTCCATCAGCTCATTATCACAGAGTTGTCAAGTCAGAAACTGCCCCTACTAACCCTATCTCGCAAAGTAGCACAAAAGGAGCCAAAAGTACATGTAAACACAAGAAGTTGAGTGGCTGCCCCAAAGCAAATTGGTTTGCACCAGGGCAATTTGAATTCAATGATGAGTGGCAGTAAGTATAAACAGATTAGATTTTCGGCACCAAAATTTGATTTATTATTGTCACATGTACCTAAGTACAGTGAAAAGTTTTGTTCTGCACGCAGTACAGGCAAATCATACTATACAAATATCATAGGGTGATTGAACAGAGCGAGGCATTCAAAGTTACGGCTGCAAAGAAGGTGTACAAAAAGTGAGATCAACGTTAGATTTGAAATTTGAGAGGTCCATTCAGAAGTCTAATAACAGTGGGGAAGAAGCTGTTCTTGAACCTGCTGGTACATGCATTTAAGCTTTTGTATATTCTGCCTGAACGAAGAGGTTGGAAGAGATTATAACTGCGGTGGGAGGGGTCTTTGAAGATGTTGGCTGCCTTCTCGAGGCAGCAAGAAGTGTAGATGGAGTCAATGAATGGAAGGTTAGTTTACGTGATGGTCTGGGCTGTGTTCACAACTGTTTGTGGTTTCTTACAGACCTGGGCAGAGCAGTTGTCATACTAAGTCGTAATGCATCCAGATAGATGCATCATATGATAGACGCATCATAGAGAGCATTCTGCAAAAATTTGGGGGTTGATCTACAAGAGAAATTAATAACAGATTTGGCCAGTAGTCAGGGATTGACTTTAACACGTGATCAACCGCTCGAGTATATATAGAACATTTGAGCTGAAGTTGTTGTTGTAGCCTAGGAAATGCAGCAGCCAATTGAGCATAGGAAGATTCCATAACGAGTAGTGTGATAAGGACCAGATAATCTGGCTTAGTGGTATTGTTAAGGAGTAAGTGTTGACCAAGACAAAGTAAGGAATATATGAAAAATATCAATACTGTGAAGTTTAGTTTAAATTTCATATCCTATTGTAATAACAGTAACCTTAATAAATTCTTTACTGCTTAGGGAAATGCATGGTGCAGTTGGTTAACCTACTGCCTTTTAATTTCTTCAATAGACATTGAAATAGAACATAGAATGATAGCACAAATGCCTCCTCCATCTCTTGTGCATGACGGGTGAAATTAGACCAAGGTGATCGCAATCTAGTTCCTTGACTTCACTGAGAAAATCTGCCCTTTAGTTATTAAACTCACTTGGTAAAATTAGTAAGAAATTGTCTTGTCAATCTGGAAGGAGAGTTTCGTGCTACAGTTTAATACTTTAAACATTAATTGGGATTTGGCATAACTCACATTAATGCAAGATGACAAAAAGGGAAACGGTGATGTCCTTACCAGAAGACATGTCCTTAATGAGCACAAAATTCAACTAAAACCACAGTACATGGTAATTCATGGAGGGATAAGGATCTGAGACCCTCACATCACCACCTTCAGTAATGTTGCCAAATTAAATGCTACTCTAGTTAGCAGCAAATCAGTTAATGGACCATGGGAGGCGAAGTTACTCCTGCCTGTAGCTACCAGGCACTGGGAGAGGTAATGCTGGTTGACAGTAAAACACCCTCTTGAGGCCTAGGGTTGTCACTACATCCCAAGCCAAAGGTTACACAGAGAATGTGTCACAGCACAGGCTGGCATCAAGGACTGGGATATGTTGGGGACGGAGTGTGCACTCTCTTCCCAATACAAGGTTGCTTGATCAGGCATTGTGTCATCCAAAGAGGTGACACCCTTGCAAGGTCACAAGCAACCTCACACTGAGGAAGGGTCACCGGACACAAAATGTTAACTCTGTTTTTGCCATCACAGATGCTGCCAGACCTGCTGAGCTTTTCCAGCAACTTTGTTTTTGTTTATTTTAAAAGGATCCCTGTCACCCAGTGTCCTGTCAAACTCATGTCTGTATTCAACAAGGAAATTTGTTTGCTTTATGAAAACATAGCTGGGATTTCCATAAGGAGTCTCCAGTAGGAGATTGGTGGAATTGTGGAAGAGCTTAAACGGCTGACATTGTCAATTTCTGCTGAGTTTCTGGAGGTTCTGCCCATCACCCTCTGAGGGCACAGAAGATTGATAGATACTATCGAAATACAAGGTCATATCTAGTCTGTTCATAAATGTATCATGCTAATTGCCTCCAGGGTTGATGCAAGCAGGGCACTGTCTGAAGATATGAAACTTGGGGTTTGGGATCGAATTTAAGTAAGTGATCAATATTGATGTTCCCTGAAATCGGTCAAAAACATTAGATGGCTCAAGTATGGTGTTGAATGTTCGACCTTCCGCTCCGCAAAATCCCACTACCCATCAGCCCTCAATTTTCTACAGAAGGTTTCCATCCTCCTGCTGGAGCCTTGAGGAATTGGGACTAATCTATGTTGTGTAATTTTGTTCCAAACCTTGTTGAAAAGAAGAAGTGGAAGATCTCCTCCAAATGAAGGTCCTTTGCAGCTTGGCTTATTTTGTAACAAAGTTTTAAACCATCTGAGACCCATATGACAATTTGAGAACAGTTGATTGGAGCTTGAACACTCCACAGTGAAGAGGTCACAAGGAAAGAAATGCTACTAACTACCTGGAAATCTTCCAAAACAGTGGCATCAGTCCTCTTTTTAAGGGAGAACAATTAGATGTTCAGTTAGAAAATCTTTCAAAATGGAGGCATGTCACAGGTCTGGACTGCCAAACTGAGTTCAGCTGGCATGTCAATATAACTGTTTACCTTAGGTATTAACCTACAGCAACTAACGTGAGAGTATCTACCTCGCGGTCTCTCTTCCCCACTCTCCAGAAACTCTTCCATGCTTCAGGTTTTGTTTGATCTGAACAGCGGTTCTATCCGTAGAAAGGCAACTTTGTTATAATGCCAAAGCCAATTGTAAATTAATCCTGAATCAATTCCTTCCACCCACCTCCTGCCTGAGATTGTTCCAGAAGGGCTGCAGGTATTCAAATTATGCCCTCTAATGCTTTCCTTTGAAATTTCTAGCAACTCCTCTAAATGGATCAGTACTTCAGTAAAAATCTTGTGTTGCTCTTAAGAGCAGTTGCAAGTTGATCAAGGCCTGTCTGTCCTCATGTGCTGACGCTCTCAGCAACTAGTTTAAATTTTTGTGCATTATTGATTGAAGCTAATGGATTCTGGCATTCGAAAAAGAAACTTATTTTAATGTCTGCCATAAAAGTGTTAGACAACAGACCTGCCTGTTAGAAAAAGAAGATAGATTGAGGGCTGTAAGAATAGGTTGAAGCACTGATGAATCCGTAGAAACAAATACTTTTAATTGTACCTCCTAGGTTAGTCCTGCTCAGCTAATTATATATAAAAACATGTTTTACTGCTCTGCAGATTTCTTGCTAATGCATTGTATTTATTCCAAGAACATGTCATTGCCAAATACTATAATGATTCACTCCATGCAGCAGTTACATCGCACTTCCCAGAACATGAGAGAAATGTGCCTCAGAAAGTGATTAGAGCTGAAATAAAGATTTTCATGTATTGAACTGCAGTTTTTCACTAAAGATTTCTCTTACCATCAAGCCAAGGTTAAATACCTGACATCATAAATAATTTTTTGAAAATAAATGGCCTCACTTTACCTTTTGCTGATCTCAGCTGGCTGAGGAGCACTTTCTTCAGACAGTGCTCTTAGTCCATGGCATGATTGCCATATTACACAAAAACTAGCAGGTTCAATCGAGTACAAAAGTTTGAGGCAATTGATGTATTTTAAGGAGTCAATAGTCTTACAATTAGAGTACAGTAAACTTATGTTAATTAAAATGACATAAGTAACTATAGTAGGCAATTTCAGTTTCACTGCAGAATTTCGTACTATATGGGAAGTAGGAGACATAGCATTGTATCTTCCATTCTTTTAATTAATACAGTAGAATAATTGTCATAATTTTAAAACTTTCCACTCTCCCATTCTATTGATTTATACTAGGACTCTCAGCACTGGGCAAATCTGGAGTGATTTCACCACTTGCGCTAATTTCAGTTTGATCTGTTTTTCTACAGATCAGTGCTCAGGCTGAGTTAAATTAGTGGAATATTTGGAATGCATATGTTAATGACACTTTCTTTCAGATTTTCAATACCTGGCAATTTCTTCTGATTTTTGTACTTGTATGACAGAAAAGACTCAGCCTGGATGTCCATGCATAAGCACAGATACTGCACCAGATTCACCTTGGAACAGAGATGCCATGAGATGAAGGCCATCTCAATCCCAGAAAACCCAGGTAGCCTAGTTATTCAAGTAAAAGGACAATAAGATTGGGTTTAAGGCATTAAATTCAGTTGCACAATGCTGCTTTGGATGTCCACCTCTGTTTCCTAGAGGTAGGATGCGCTGCTAACTGCTTCTTGCACAACCTGTGCTGTGTTGCTGCACGACATGTTTGTTACTATCGTTGGGGCAGATTTAACTTAAATTGGCAAGGGCATGGAATCTTGACTGGTAGTTTAAAGGGGAGACAAAATGAAATGGAATTAGAAGTTAAAATACTATGAAGTAACCCTGGAAGCCAGAGGAAACATAGGCTACATAGGAAAGAAGTGAGGTTAGCAAGGCAAAGTTGAACAAATTTTAATACTAGGAGCCCAAGGAATAAAATGGATAAGCTGAGGGCACAGACAGACACATGGGTGTATGATATCATAGTAATGATTGAGACCTGCTGAAAGATGGGCAGGATTGGCAGTTCAACATTCCTGGTTTTTGGGTGCCAGATGAGATAGAGGGGGGGGGGGGAAAAAGGGGGGGGGGGCGCTCACCACAATAATTAAGAAATCAACTACAGAAATGAGGAGGGATGATATCTCAGAAGGATTATTAAATTAGGCCATATGAGTAGAAGTAAAACTACATAAAAGGGGAGAGTGCGTTTTTGGGTGTGCACTATATTCCCTTAACAGTCTATGAGAGACAGAGGATCAAATATATGATCATGTTTCAGAGAACATTAAAAATAATAAAGCAGAAGAATTTAATTATTCAAATATTAACTGGGATAGTTTAATGTGAAAAATAGGAAGGGTGAAAAATTGTTAATTTACATCCAGGAGAACATTTTTACCCAGTACCACAGAAAACGCAATAAAGGAGGGGACAGTTATGGACCAAACATTCGGAAATGAGCTTAGGCAGGTGGACGACATATCAGTAGGAGAGTCTTTTGGACATAGTTAGCATAACTTAGTTAGATTTAGGATAATTATGAAAAAGGATATTGCTGATGATTGAGAATTAGCTAGGTTGGATTTTTCTTGCTTTTTGTGGCAACTTTCCACATTGTTGGATGGATGTGGTGTTGTAGTATCATCTTCAGTACAGTTGCCAAAATGTTGTCAAGACCAAATAGTGTTTGTAAAATTTAGTGCTTTCAGCCATTTCTTGATACTACACAGAGGAGATTGAATTGGCTCAATCTATGATGCTAGGACCTCAGGACTGATCTCCGAAGATGGTTGCCTTATCCTTTACACTGATGTGTGGGGCTCCCCATCATTGAGTTTGGGGATATTTGTGGAGCCTCCTCCGCCAGTGAGTTTTTTTATTTGTCCACCACCATTCATGACTGGATGTAGGAGGACAGTAATGCATAGATCTGATTGATTGGTTTTGGAATACATTATCCCTATCTCTAACATGCTGCATCCAATGTTTAGCATGCAAGTAGTCCTGTGTTGTAGATTACCCCATACCAAGAACTCCTGTCTTGTGCAATATCTTTTCATATGGCACTTTATTGACTGCTTTATGGAAATGCAAATACACTACATAAAGTAGGTCCTGTTTACCCTCACTGCTTGCTGTATCCTGGATTTCTTGACCAGGTAATTGCTTTTGGACTTGAATAGGTGTTTATTTTTAAGCTATCCTACATGGTCTTACCAGGCAATCCCTTCTTTTTGAATGTGGTCTGAATCTGTAGACATTAGCCTAGATCTTATGAGGTCACTTGCGGTTCCTCTGCCTAAAAATGTTGATCAGGCTGGACATCTTTAGTTGCCTTCTGCATTTGTTTGACTGACGAATTTGACTTTTTTACATCTGCACTCATATTACTGGAAGATACTGCTCCATCAGCATTATATTTGTCACTGGCCTTGGCAATTCTACAATATCAGTTTATTCACCAGACTATTTTACTCTCTGAACAACATCAGTTAAGAATTCCTAAATGACCTCAATCGGGTTGTGCTGCTCATCCTTGTTCTCAGTATTTGCTTCTTTCTACCAACTTTGCTCAGTTTTATCTTCTGACCTGTCTTCAGTGTTGACAGAGGTTGTTTTCCAGTTAGAAAATGTTGTAAAATCACAGGTTTTACAAGGCATTAGGAGATGTTCAGTCTGTTTTGAGATTTCTGGCCACCCCGCTGCTGACTGCACCTGGCTTTACACCTAATAATAATATCTGAGTGTCCTTACTGGATTCTTTCTGACAGATCTTCCAAAGGGACGCTGCTAAAATTTGTTTTTTGTCATGCTCTAATAAGTTGCCTATCTTATTGTTCAAAATAAATTTCTTGGTTCACTTACTGGACTGCTGGTAGGGCCATCCTTCAATAAAATACTGGTAAATTATAACACAGTCTCTTGGCCATTCATTGGTTATTGTTGAATTTTATTAAGTTTCTATTGGTTTGTTATCCATTTCTTTTTCTTGGCTAAATTAAACTTTTATTTTGTGCTAATGTAGGTGATCTTCTTTTCCTTGTTTGGGTTCTGCCATGAACTTAGAAAGCTCCAAGTGGTAATTTCTATTGGTTGCTCCTTGAGCAGTTGGCTGACAGCGATTTGTTTCAAGGCCACTGGCCTATTGTTTGACAACTGTTTGTTTCAGTTGTTCTCTTGGACTTAGTAGCACTCTTTCTGCCTTCTTAAGGAAAATGACTTCAACATGTTTGTGCGTGCTCAAAAGTGCAGAATGCTGATCGTGAATTGCATAAACATTTTCATTCTCTTAAGCTTCTTGTGATGCAGTGTAACTTGTACCATATCTAAGCTCTTGGCAGTTATTCCACTGTGCCATGTAGTCTCATCTCTGTAGGCTGTAACTTCTCATTCTTTAGTGAGTGGTCTGGTAGAATTGTAGCATACACATTTTTTGATAAGCTTAAAATTAACAGGATGTGCAATGACATACACAAGCTAGGTGAATCTTAAGATTATCAGTTTTCCCTGTGAACGTTTTGGTTATCTTTTCCAAAGATGAAGGAAGTGGCACTTTAACATCTTTTCTGAGTAAACACCTGACATTTTTTCTGCTTTGAAACTGCGTCCTACTTCTGCATATGTTTTGAAAGCGATCCACAGTCTTGTAAGTGCTGCATTCCTTTGTCCTGGCTGCACATTGTCAGCGCCTGTGTCTTTGATGTTCCTTTTTTTTTCATTTTCTTAAATCTATTTTTCTAACCAACCTGTTCAGAGATGTTATTACACACCTGCACTTGAACCTGGTCCTCCCGGCTCTGGGGTAAAGACAATGCTAACTGTGCCACAAGAGGGTCCCTTCCTTGCTGTTCCACAGGATTGTCACTGATTGCTAATATCTGCTGTTTTAACTGCTGTACGATTTTGAACAATTTTATCAAATCTCCTTTCAAACTTCACTTAGAGGAACAATAGAAGTTTTAATAATCTAACCATAAAATGAAATTCCTTATCCTGGACTCATTGATGTAATTCTTCTCTGCATCCTATCTAAAGTCTTCACCTGTTTTACAGTGAAGTACAGGGCCCAGAATTAGACACAATATTGGACAGGATTTGTGGATATCTCTCCAACCAGTAGGTTACACTTCCCCATCACATCTCGGGAGGATAAAGCCCTGAATAAGTTAAGTGGGTAAGAGACATCCACAAAATACTGTTGTTTGCCTAAAAGAAGGTTGAGAGGAGATTTGATAAGTGTTCAAAATTATGAGGGATCAAGGCAGGGTAGATGAAGAATAACTGTTCCAATTAGCAGATAGGTGAGAGCCAGAGGACACCAGTTTAAAGTAACTGGCAAATTAATCAAAGGTGACTTAAGGAAAAACATTTCATGCAGTGGGCGATTAGGATCTGAAAGGCACTGCCTGAAACTGTGGCTGAGGCAGATCCAATTGGGGCTTCTGAACAAAACTGGATAAACACCTGAGGAGAAAAGAATTGCAGGACTGTGAAATGGAACCAGCTGAGTTGCACTTGCAGAGACTTGGCACAGACTTAATGGTTTAAGGAGCCTATTATGTACAGGAATCACTCATGGTTCATTTAGTGCATTTTCTTAGCTTGGAATTTCAGTTATAATCAGGCCCAAGATATTGAAGCTGTTGCTTTTAAAGTTTGCTTGATGAAAGCATATTGTAAAACTGGTGCAGGTACATCACACAGTGATAATTTTGTATGTTTCCTTTTTTGTGAGGGAACCATGATTTGGTGTAAAGTTCTATTCTTTTATCATTCATTACAAAGTTCCTGCTGAACTGTGTTACAAAATGTTATGCAATTTCTTGACATCTGATTTTAATAAACTTCATTTGCTATCTTAATTCACAAATGAAGAACAGTCACTTAGCTGCCTCTGAGCATTTAACCATTGAGTCATCAAAATTACACATAAATCGAGAGGCATTTAATCTTTTTAATTGGCCCTTCTAGTTGGCATCAATATCTTTTTAGTTTCTTATTAGCCAATCTCCTATGCTATATATTGTCCTGGGAGAAATAACAAGCACATGGTAGTGACTTTAAAGTGTAAAAGACCTGCTTATGGGATTAAATATATTCTATGGGGATGATTTTTATGATGCAGCAGAGATTGATGCAGCATCTCTGAATTGTGTTCTAATCCTTAGTTTTAATGTTCTCTAATCTATTACAGAAAAACAGAATTACTCCATACTGTTATATCAGTTTTGCCTATGTTGAGATCAGCGGTTAAACAACTGGTGTTTCTCAGACATTAGCCTGGTATATAAAATGCCACCAAATCTTTTTTAAACTACGCTTGAATCTTAAAAACAGAAGTCCTCACTTCAATACTGAACATGTAATTGTATTTTACTGTTTACATTACAGTAGTCACATGTTAGTTTCCTGGATGCATGACCGTATTTTGGTTGGATTCCTAGCTGTTTTATCGCTTTTCTTATTAAATGGGTATGGGTGTCACAGCAAAGCCAGTATTTGCTCTCCAATCTAATTACCCATTTCAGAGAGCATTTAAGCCACATTAATGTGGATCTGGCATCACATGTAGGCAGGTAAGGACAGCAGATTTCCTTCCATCAAGACCATTCGTAAACCAGTTTTTTTTGGCACCAATTAATACATCGTTACCATTAGATTAACCTTTTTTCATTCCAGAGATGATTGAGCTAAAAGCTCACTATTTGCTAGGGTGGGGTTTCAACTCATTTGAACTCATCTAGTCTGGGCCTAGGCTAGTGACATTACCATTACACTATTGGCTCTGCTAAATTCAAACTGATGCATAGCTATATGAGATAGTAGGAACGGCCGATACTGGAGAATGTGAGATAACAAGGTGTAGAACTGGATGAACACAGCAGGCCAAGCAGCATCAGAGGAGCAGGAAAGCTGATGTTTCGGGTTGAGACCCTTCTTCAGAAATGCAAGAAATGAAGAAAGGTCTCGACCCAAAATGTCAGCTTTCCTGCTCCTCTGATGCTGCTTGGCCTGCTGTGTTCATCCAGCTCTACACCTTGTTATCTCATAGCTATATGAGATAGTTTGGATAACCAATGGAAGTGTTTATATCTGACAAATTTCTTTGTGGTCTGCTTCTGGATGACTTTTTCTGTAATGATGAACATCAAACCTTTTCCAGCTTCCTTGCCATGTTTCAGTTCATCTGTTTATGGGGAAACTGCTCTTTAAGCAGTTCAACATTGACAGCTCATCAGCTTTCTTCAAGAGTCAATTTTCATCTTCATGCTCATCCACTTGTTTTTTTTTTTGCTAGGCAAGTTTGTTGATGCTGTCCATCTTTTTTTATGGGAAGTCAGCTCATTACACCGTATGAGCTACTGCTCATGGTGAAGGTTGCTGCCATCATCCTCTTAGGATGGAGGAACTACAGTTTCAATTGGAGCCTCTCCTTGTATGGTTGACAAAAATCACTTCATGATTGAAGTAGAGGAGTCTCTTGTAATTAGCAAGATACAGGTTATTGCATGTTAGCAGTTAGTTACAGGTTACATTGAGATATGAGACATTGTTACAGAGACTTTGATGAGAACTAGATGTTAGGTCTCACTGTTTTCAGATCCTTAGTTGTTCTGCCCACAAGTCTATGATACATCATCACAGCAGGTGATGCTTACAGCACTCTTCAGTATTAACCCTTGCAGATCCTCTCAGACCAATATACAACATTGAACAGTCTATTAATATTAGTCCATTCAGTCTTCTCTATTTGCCTGGATGACTGCAGCTCCAATATCAATCAGCAACTTTGACACCACTCAGGATGAAGCAGTCCACATGATTGGCACCCCAGTTAACACCTTTAACATTCATTCTTGCTATCTGATGCCACATAGCTATAGTGTGTACCATCTACAAGATCCACTGCTGCAACTCACCATGGCTTCATTGACAATACTTTACAAACTTACTTCTTCTAACATTCAGAAAAATGAGAGCAGGATATACATGGGAACACCACCATGTCAAATTCTTCTCAAACCACACACAGCCAGACTTGGAACTGCATTGCCATTTCTTTACTATTAAAACGTCTTGATATTACCTCCCCATAAGCTCTGTGACTGTATTTGTGTTACAAGAACCGGAACAATTCAAGAAGGTAGTTTGTTATCACCTTCAGCAGCAATCAGGAATAGGCTGACATGGCTGATGGTATCCACATGCTATGAAAGATTAAAATAAGGAAAATTAATCAGTGATGACAGTAAGTATTCACAATAATTGGACTTTACCCAAGTCAAACTGCTAATTGAGGGGCTGTTGTGGCACAGTGCTAATGTCCTTACCTTTAACCCTGAAGTCCTGGGCTGAAGTTTCCACCTGATATGTCGTAGCTTATCGAAATGGGTTGATTAAAAAAAAAGGTCTTAAGCTGCTAATTGACTATAGTGACACAAGAAATGAGGGAGAGAGTCAAGAGGGAAGCTAGTTAGCCTGACAGTGGTCATTGGGAAAATGCTGGAATCTATTTTTAACAAAGTGTTAAGTGGGCAGATGTATACAAGATGGTTTTCTGGACCAAAACATTGAGGAACCAACAAGAGAACAGGCTATCCTAGACTGGGTATTATGTAATGAAAAAAAAAGGCACTGTAATTGAGTGAGGCCCCTTGGGGATGTGTGCCCAGAATATGATAGAATTATTCCTCAGGTTGGAGAGTGACGTTGATTATGTGACTAAGGTCCTGAATCTAGATAGAGGATACTACAATGGTATGATGCGTGAGTTGGCTCTGTTAAACTAGGGAACCCTACTTAAAGAGATGATGGTGGAAAGGCAATGGCAAACATTCGAAGAATGCCTGCATGAAATGCAACAATTGTTCGTTCCTTTCTAGTGCATAAGTAAAATGAGAAAGGTGACCAAACTATGGCTTCTAAGGGAAATTAAGGATACTATTAGATCAAAGGAAGAAACGTACAAATTGACCAGAAAAAAAACAGACTTGAGAGTGGGAGCAGTTTCGAATTCAGCAAAAAAGGGATTGAGTAAAAGGTGAAACATAGAGTATGAGAGTAATGTAATGATACTGTTATTTTAAGAGTTTATTGTCCTTTTTTTGAAGAGAAGTTATAAGGCAGAAGTATCGAACTGTCTCTAAGAAAGTAAACAATTTGTGAGGCCTTGGGTTTTTTTTAAAATTTGGAACAATGTAAGCAGCCTGGGTGTGGTCAGCTCTCTCGGACCGGGCTTTCTAGTTTTTTTTAGCCTTTAGATTTAGTTTTAAGGAGCAGTCTTTGGGGTCTCAAAAGAGTTGGAAGATTCAGTGAATGTCTCCTAGCTGCTACTTGCTTTGAATTTTCCCTTTTTTTTTATCTCCTGGATTGGAGAACTGCATGTGAGAGCCTGTGTCTGAATTTGCCTCTTTGCCAAGGGTTGTGTTTATGGATACTATCTCCAATGTTCAGTTAAGTTTTCCAATAGTTGTTATTCTAAATACTTCTTTCTTTTGTTTAGATTTTAACTACAGTGTTTAAATAAATTGTATTTTGCTTAATGTCAAGTAGTTTGACCAGTTGCATTGCATCTGGAACATGGCACTTCACATCTCCCTTTAAAATAAGAAAAAGTTAGATTCTAGGTTATCTTATTAAAATATATTAAGGGGTCTGGTCTGGTCCATAACAGTAAGGTTGTGGGGAACAGAAATCTGACTAAAAGTTTCTATAGGTATGTGAAGAGAAAAAGATTGTTGAAGATAATATAGTTCCCTTACAGTCAGAAATAGGAGAATTTATAATGAGGAACAAAGAAATGGCTGACCAACTAAATACCAACTAAATGTGGTTATGTATCCACAAAGAAGGACATAAATAATGTATCAGAAATGTTGGGGAACACAAAGTTGAATGAGAGAGGTACTGAAGGAAATCAGTATGAGTAGGGAAATGGTGTTGTGAAAATTGATGGGACTGATAATCTACTTCCTAGAGTACTTAAAGAAGTGGTCCTAGAAATAATGGATGCATTGGTGGTCTTCTTCTAAAATTCCATAGACTGAGGAACAGTTTCTACAGTTTGGAAGTCAGCTAATGTAATTCATTAAAGAAGGATGGCAAGGAGAAAATCAGGAATTATATACCAGTCAGCCTGATTGGGGAAAATGCTCGAGTCCATTATAAAAGAATTATTAGCTGAGACTTGGAAAAATGTGACCAGATCGGATAGAGCCGGCATGGACTTAAAAATGGGAAATCATGCTTCACAAATCAATTGGAATTCTTCAAGGATGTAACTAGTAGAGTTGATGAAGGGGAACCGGTGGATATGGTTTATTTGGATTTTCAGAAGGAATTAACAAAGTCACACAAAAGACTAACATGTAACATTAAAGCACATAAGATTTCATAGAATCCCTACAGTATGGGAATAGGCCGTTTGGCCCATCGAGTCCACACTGCCCCTCCAAAGAGTATCCCAACCAGACCCACTCCATCCTTCTGACCCTACATTTCCCAAGGTTAATCCACCTAGCCTGCATACCCCTGGACACTATGGGCAATTTAGCATGGCCAATCCACCTAAGCTGCACATCTTTGGGCTGTTGGAGGAAACCGGGAGCACCTGGAGGAAACCCACGCAGACATGGGGACAACATGCAAACTCCACACAGTCAGTCACCCAGGAGTGGAATCAAACTCAGGTTGCTGACACTGTGAGGCAGCAGTGCTAGCCACTGAACCACCATGCTGCCAAATTTGATTTGGGGTAGTGTATTGTGAAGGATGAAAGGCTCATTGGCAGACAGAAATCAAAGAGTAGGAATAAATTTTTTGTTTACAAATGGCATGTAGTGACTAGTGGGATACCACAGGGATCAGTGCTAGGACTCCAGCTATTCACAAAATCTATTAATGATTTTGATGAGGGAACTAAATGTAATATCTCCAAATTTGAAAATGACACAAAGCTGGTGCGAGGGTGACTGTGAGGAGGATACAGAGGTGCTGCAGTGTGATTTGGCCAAGCTGAGTGAGTGAGAAAATACATGGCAGATACAGTACCAAGTGGACATATGTGTTGCTATCCTCTTTGGTATCAAAAACACAAAGGCAGATTTTTTTCTGAATTGTCATAAAGTAAGAGAGGTGAATGGACAACAAGGCTTAGGTGTCCTCATAAACCAATTACTGAAGGTAAGCATGCAGGTGCAGCAGATGATAAAGATGGCAAATAGTATGCTGGCCTTCATAACAAAAGGATTTGAGTACAGAGGCAGAGATTGCTACAATTACTGAGGACCTCACTGAGACCACACCTAGATTATTGTGTTCAGCTTTAGTCTCCTTACCTGAGGAAGGATATTCTTGCTATAGAGGGAGTGTAGCAAAGGTTTACCAGATTGATTCCTGGGATGGCAGGACTGATATTTGAGGAGCAGTTAAATCCATCAGGATTATATTCATTTGAATCAGAAGAATAGGGGGATCTCACAGAAATATAAAAAATTCTAACAGGACCAGACACGATAGATGCAGAAAGGTGTTTCTGATGACTGGAGAGTCCAGAGTCAGTGGTCACAGTCTAAAGATACAGGATAAACTGTTTAGGAGTGAAATGAGGAGGAAAGCCTTCACCCAGAGAATGGTGAGCCTGTGGAATTCATTACCACAGAAAGTGGTTGAGGCCAAAACAATGTATAATTTCAAGAAGAAATTGGATATAGCACCTGGAGCTCAGTAGCGAAGAATTTACTGTTAGCATCTTTTCCTTTGAGTGTCCAGTTGAATTTTTGAAATTCCTAGCTGTTGAATTTCAGCTTCTCATATAATGTCAGCATGACATTGCTCAGTTTCTGAGCTCTCCTTGGAAAATCATTTTCTTGCAGACTTTGAGGAAAGATCTTCTGCTATTACCTGAGCAAGATGATGTTACTGTATACTATGATATAAAACTACAGTTTCAGAATTATGGATTTGGACTTATTTCTCACTTTGAATTTCTTTTTGTTGGTTACTGTCAAATGTGATGATACTATAAATTTAAGAGGTGTATTTTGTCCTTTTTTTAATGAAGAAAGGTTGATAAAGAGGTGATGAGCAGTCTGATCAAGCCAATAAAATAAACAGCTTGCGAGGCCTTGTTTTTTTTTCAGTTGGAACATGGAAGTAGCACAAATGGGTGGGGTCAAGCTCCCACAGAACCAAGATTCATTAGCCCATGTCATTCAGACTGTTCTAAATTCCACCCAAAGTGTTTAAAACATTTTCAGTGATATGTTTTTGACATTTGTAGGAATTGCAAAGTATTAAATTTTGTTGTTCAGTTTAAATAGCTGGTGTCATCCAGATGGTAGAGTGAAAGGTTAATACTCTAACATGTAAATATATCAGTAAAGATGTAACTAATCACATGATGGAGAGACTCTGTAGGGAGATGCTTCTGTGTCAACCTCATTATGAGTCTAATATTGTAAATAGTTCATAGAGTGTTGAATAATAAGTAATCTTAAAAAGATCTCAGATTCCAAAAACTTCTCTTAAGGGATATAGAGCAATTAACGTCTCCTAAAATTCATCATCACAATAACAGGGAGATTATACATGGTGATATATATGCCAAATTGCATTATTAATTAATTGTATATTCATAATATTATACTTTAAATAATTGATAATTTAATATTGGATTGACGGTTTGTGCTACCAAGGCATTGCATTGTAAAACATTCTTATTTTTGACTGTGCTAATAAAGTCATACAGCGCAGAATCAGGTCCTTCGGCCCAACTGGTGCATGCTGACCAGATTTCCTAAACTGAACTAGTGTTTGGCCCAAACATAAACCAAGGAAACAAAGCCCAAGAAAATTAGAGTGTAAACTGCTTCTTTGCTTTCTGTATATATTTATAATCAGTATTAAACCAGTCAATTAAAAGAATCTCATGGCATATCTGTACAAAAGGCTGAAATATTGAAATGTCTAATTCGATAATACATTACTAACATTCAGAAACTTTAGTGCATTATTGTCTAGTATTTTGCACCATTTGTTTTAAATCAGTTGTCAAATTGTTACACTGTCTAAAATAATTGAACAGTTTTCATGCTTTTTTGATCAAATCCTGTCTTGTTTCTCTGGTAAACAGAATATTTCTGGTCACTTTGGTATAGAAAAATACTAATAAACTGAATAATTCACTTTTGATTTCTGGAATATTTTAAATTAGTGGGACAGGTAGACTTTGGATGTTCCAGGCATAAATGGGTTAGTGAGCTAATGAAAGTCTAAATGATCCGCCAGGGCCATGTTCCAAAATAAGTACTAGACTGGGACTGCTCATCTTTATTTAATCAAATGCCTCTCGAAAGTAGCATGACCTCTGTTGCTCAATACATGATGGTATCTGTTCAATCCTTTTTGTGTTTTTTTTGTTCTTTGTTTTACCCCTGAGAAAAGAAGCCAGAGAGAAAAGAATCTACCACATTTCATTAACAAATAGGATGGGAACATTTTAAGCATAACATTTGCTTGTTCTACTAGTTATTTCCCAGACCCATGCACGCATAGTTTATCTGCTAGGATAAAGAAAAATGAACCAACAAACTGTTAAAGCTGTTACCAAGGAGACAGGCAAATGTTCGTTGTTGTTAATTTTGATGAGGGCACCAATAAGTGGGTCACTGTGCACTCAATTGGTCATTCTCTGTTGAGCAAGTCTGAAAGAGCATAATGTGTTCGAGGAATCTGCTTCCTTATCCCTATTATTCATTCAGTTTTTGAAGTACTAGATTTCCATGCTAAACTCCTCAAAGTTCACAGAATTGTTAATTCAATACGGTGAAACCTACTGATTTGTGAGCGCAAGAAATTCCGATGAGAAAAAACTATGTGGCCATCCAGTCTTTTCTTTTCAATGGGTTGCATGCCAACCCAATGAATTGCCTGATGAAAGATTCTGGAAAGTTTCTTCTTGTTGTCTTTGTGTTTAATGCAAAATAATCGAACCTTAGATTTTACTTCTTTCATTCTTGATTAGTTCCATTTCACGGCATGAGATTGCCATGCTCCCAGCTGTTTCAGAACCATCATGCTCCACATTGTCTTTAAACAGATCTCAGTATTTATTTCATAATCTTCAATCCTATTCATAATTCAGTACTTTTCATGTTATTCACAATCCTAGATTTTAAAAAGAAAAGTTTATTTTAATTTGAAGCATTGCTTGATACATTTGACCCTATATTATTGGGTCCAATTTTTAAGTCGTCTATTTTTAACTTCTTTTATCAATTAATCCCACAATTTTAAAATGAGAATCTTAACTTTTCAAAGAAAATATGCTGAATTCTGTTATTTACTCTGCATAACTTAAAGTTGTAAATCCTAGAATCATTCTCTGAATTACACCAATATTAATATTCTTTTGAAGGTAAGACACCCAACTATGTCGTCAGTAGACAAGATTTCCTATCCTTACTGGTTGTGGTAAATTTATGAGCATATTCTGGTCCATTTGGTTTGTGATTCTGCAACAGTGAATACAGAATGTGTTTCTTTTCTAAAGATGGCAAAAAGGGATTTCAACAAATGGTTGACTGTCATAGAGAGTTTTTGCTTTCTAACATAACCGTTACATTTCACAAGCACTTTTCTCCTGGCTTTATAACTAAATTTTATGTTTCATTCTGCAGTACTTTCCTTCAATTCTTGTGCTTTTGATCGTGATCATGCAGATGTTGATCATTAGCTCTGTGCAGTGACTCAGGAAGATGGGTGCACTTAGAACATGCAAACATGAAGGTAGCTGGAGGCTTTCCAATAGTTGAGTGAGGAGCTATTCTATGTTTGTGAATAAAGCAATTAAACTTCTGTATTACTTCCATTCAGTACTGCTGTTCATGATCGCTGTGTGTATAATTGTTTTTCAAAAACACATGTGTCTCTTCTTCTTAGCCTTTTGCAAATGGTGTATAATGTTTTAATGAATAAGTCTTGGGTAGTCTGTAAATAGACTAAAATTATCACTGTTGTAGGGTGGCCCATTGTTATTCCTCACCATTTCAGGGACTCCAAACAAAATAAAATTTTGTCAAGATTTGGGATAACTTTTTGTTGAAACAGATGTAATTACTTCCGTAACTGGGAGTCTGTGGAAATCACCAGTGACAACAAGCAATTAGTCATTGTGCAAGTCTGAGGAACCAATGCTAACCTCTCTTCATGGTCCAAGAGTTCATCCTGGTGTCTTGAGAAGTTCACATAAATGGACAAATGCAAAATATAATTTTTAAAATGTTACAGTGTCACAAAATGGAGAGTTCCCTCAAGAAATAAAGATCACAAAAATAAGTGCAACTACAGGTAATCTTTCAGAGATGTTCTAAACCTGAAACCTAATGGTTAAATACAAAGAAACTAAAGATGGCAGGACAGGAGATATATCATAGTTATAAGCATGTGGGGAGCTGGCAGGTATCTGTGTTTTCCATGATAGCCACATCTGCAATAAGTTTTCAGTCACTTGGAGATAGTAAGAACTGCAGATGCTGGAATCAGAGTCAATACAGCGTGGAGCTGGAGGAACACAACAGGTCAGGGAGCATCAGAAGAGCAGGAAAGTCAGTGCTTCCGGTCAGGATCCTTTATCATTCCTGAGAATGCGACTATATAAAAAGGAGGTTTGAGGATCAAAAGGTAGTAATGGAGGAACCTTAGCCCTTGAATTTGTTCAGCAGGTTCCAGGTAATTCCAAATGTTCATTTTAAAAAGGAACATACCACTCCATCATTTCCCTGAGAATTTGAACTCAACATGAATCTGATGGGATTGAGGTCTTGTGGAAACAAAATGGTCTTTCTTTTTCAGGGATAGTCTTTTCAGACTGTATGAATTGTAAAAAAATTTTTACTGTAAAAATGTGTCATTGTGAATATTAGGCCTGGACTCTTGTAAAAAAAAGGTATTTTGTCTGTGCTTCTGCACATATGTATTGCTGTATGAGAGAATGTCTGAGAGATAATATAGGCATACACATAATATCTGCTTAGTCAGTAAGTGGACAGATTAAATATTTATCAGAATATTGTAACATGCTTATTCAGTGCTTAGATGTATGTAACTAAATGACCATTAAATGAAAATATTGGTATTTGATTGATTTACAACCTAAATAACAAAAAACAGTGGAAATTTGTTATTTTTTCACATATTCATTAAACTAGTTGAGTATATTTCTATAATATATTAATATATTCTATAATATATTAACAGTGGTCAGTCATGAGCTAGCAGTTTCATTTTAATGATTTTATTTTTAATTAGTAATTAAAATTTTAAAAGCGCATTTGATCTGTACTTCAAGTACTTTTTGAAGTACTGATGTCCATCAACAAATCAGATGGTTTGTTATCTGACAAAGAGCCCAGAAATTTCAAAAATGTATAAAACAATTAAAAAAAGATCAGAACTGCAAATGAAGAAAATGTACACAATGACTAAAATCCATATGATGAATATATTAAATATATACTTTCAATCTTGTGAATAGTCTTAATCAATTCACCAATTTAACAATGGCAGTAAAGGATACCTATTAGTTTAGTGTGTAAGAAACATATCAGAGCTCATAGTATTGCTTATGTGTAGGTAATTTGAGGCAGATAATATCTAAAAAGGAAGCTGGAAAAGCTATGTTGATTAAGATGTCTGAAAAAAGGAGCTTGATAATACTCAGACTGCATGAAAATAAATGATCCAACATTGTTGTGCAGCTGTGGAGTAATGGAAAAGATATAGAATTCATTGAAAGGAAGGCTTGCATTTAAAAGACTACTTCATGACTATTAGACATCTCAGATTATTTTATAGCTGATGACATAAATTTGAAGTAAGCAAATGTATTGCTATGGGACATGGACCAACTAATTTGTGCACAGCAACCTCCTACACAGCAGCAGCGTGATCATCTGTTGTTTTGGGCATGCTTGACGTATAAATATGGACCAGAATCCCCTTGATCTTCATCAGAATAGTGCCATGAGATTATTTCAACCTTCTGATAGGGCTGGTGGAGCACCACTTTAGTCGCAACCAAAAGACAGCACCTCAAGCTGTTCATCTTCTGGGCTAAGTAGAATGCCAGCCCTGATTGTTGTCCTCATACCTTGGAAAGGAATTTGAATTCAGAACCTTCTGGCTCCAAGGTGGTGCGTTGTCAGCTGAGTCACAGAGCCAGAGCACTTTATAATCTTTAATTGTTTCCTTATGGTATAATTAGGGCCTACTCATTGAACGTTTTGGTGGCTTTGGAGCAAATATGAATAGAGTCCTTTGCCGGATCACTGCATGCATCCTGCAAATAGAGTTAATGGAATTTTATGATGGACATTGGGATGCCAGTGTTGCAGTAAAAATCAGGTGTCAGGCCTGCACTCGTTGGAGTTGACTTGGTCAGTTGGCTTCCTAACGAGCTGCCCATTTGTCTGCTGGTCAGTTATGGATGGTTGGCAGGTTCCTGGCCTTATCAGAGGGTTGGCTATACTGAAGCCTCAGCAGTGCCATTGGGAGATGTGGTCACTTCAGTGGAAGTTTAAAAAGAAACGCTGCGCTGGATGTTGGAAGGTAAACCTTCCCAGAGAAGTTGTTGGGTCTGTCAGTCTTCACTGCTGGCAGCCCTTCTTTAGTCTATCAGATATTCCCTCCTGGGCTATTGATGGGATGCTGTTTCCAAATAACTACGCAACACCAGCATCTGCCCCCAAAACCCACCCACACCACACATTGTCGGGTGGTTCACCAATGGCAAAATGCTAACTGCAACATAAAGTAGATGAAATGGTCCTTAATTGGGTCTTTAATTACATAAATTAGTTAATCATTTGTTTGGGCTGGGCACCCTCTCCACATCATTGGTCAACTGGTATCACTGGCAAAAAAGCTAACATAGCTAGAAATTGATGGAGAGCCAATTTGACTCAATTCAAAATTGAGGCCCTCTGACTCTCACACAGCCTCCTGGGGTAGGTGGATAGAGGTCAATGGTTATATAATGTTCTGTTCATTCCTATGCTCTTCTAAATGATTTTTAAAATATGTATATTCATTACAACCTAGAGCCAAATGACTGTTGTGCATTCAACAACTAAGCCAACATTAAAAGAAGGGATGCAAAGTGGTTTAAAAGTGAGATTGTGCAGATTCAATTTTATTGACTTTAGATGTTAATTTACTGGGTTTAGAATAAAAGATGCAAATCCAAGTTGGAAGTGGTGGTTAAGATTACTTCACACCTTTTCTTGAATAGTGATCTGGTGATTGCTGTTGTTCCAATTTTTTTTAACAAACAATAATTCAGTGGTTCTTCCTGTCTCACAGGTCACACTGAGACAGCTATTGGTGAATCACTGACAAGGAGAAACCACAGACAAGAGCAACTAAAAAGGCAGCATTAGTAAGAAACCATCAAACAGGGACAATTAGTACAAAACCGGGACAATTAGTACAAAGCTTGGACTGAAAAGTTGTTGACTCAGTCGAATTGTTAAAATGATTCTAAGGTTTTGCGGTAGATTTGGAGCTCAGGTTGTGGGTGTTGAGGTTGGTTGGCTTGCCGAGCTGGTTTGTTGTTTTGCAGACTCCGATGAAGCATCGGTGTGTTTTCCCACCTGGTTTTTAAACTCTGTAGTCCATTGAGCCGGATTGCCTCACTCCAGGTTTTCCTTCGTAGTGGAGTGTATATGGGTCGAGTTCTATGTGTTTATTAATAGCATGCTTCGTGGAGTGCCAGGCTTCTAGGAATTCCCGTGACTGTCTCTGCTTAGCTTGTCCCAGGATTTTGGTGTTGTCCTGGTCGAATTGGTGGTTCTCCTTGTCCATGTGGATTGTGATGAGTGAGTACTGGTCAGGTCTTTTTGTAGCCAGTTGGTGTTCATGTACCCTTGTTGTTAGTTTCCTTCTTGTTTGTCCAATGTAGTGTTTCTCGCAGTCTCTGCACGGGATCTTGTTGATGACATTGGCCCTGTCCATGGCGGGGAGTGGGTCTTTAGTTTGGGTGGGCAGTTGTCGTAGGGTTGATGTGGGCTTGTGTGCCACTCTGATGCCCAGTGGTCGTAGGAGTCTTGTGGTTAGTTCCAATGTGTTCTTGATGTAGGGTAGTGTGATGAGTGTGTCGGGGCATGTGGTATCTTCCTGATGTTGTTCGTGTAGGCATCTTCTGACCCAGTTTTTTGGATATCCATTATCCTTTAAAACCTGGAAGAGGTATTCTTCTTCCTCTTGGCGTAGTTCTGTGTTTCTGCAGTGTGTAGTTGCCCGTTTAAATAGTGTTCGCACGCAGCTTCATTTGTGTGTGCTGGGATGGGTACTGTTGAAGTTCAGTACCTGGTCTGTGTGTGTGGCTTTTCTATGTTCTTTCGTTTGGAATTCCCCATTTGTCTTGAGCTCTACCATGATGTCCAGGAATGGGAGCTGTTTATTCTTCTTCTCTCTGGTGAATTTTATTCCAGTGAGGGTGTTGTTTATAAGTTTGTGTGTCTCCTCTAGTTTGGTCCGTTTAATGATGACAAAGGTGTCGTCCACCTAGCGTATCCAGAGTTTTGGTTGGATTAGTGGAAGGGCCGCCCTTTCTCGTCTTTGCATCACTGCCTTTGCTGTGAGTCCGGAGATAGGTGATCCCATGGGTGTCCCATTGATTTGTTCGTATGTTTGGCCATTGAAAGTGAAGTGGGTGGTGAGGCATAGGTCCAGTAGTTTGAGCATGTTGTCTGTGGAGATGGTTTCACTGGGGTCTTGCTCTTGTTCCAGTAGTGTTGTCATTGTTTCCCTTGCTAGTTGTATGTCTATTGATGTAAATAGGGCAGTGGCTTCAAACGACAACATGGTCTCTTCGTCTATCCTTATGTCTTTGATGGAGTTGAGGAATTCCTGGGCTGAGTAGATTGAGTGGGGTGACTAGTTGACTAGGTGCCTGAGTCTTCTTTGTAGTTCCTTGGCTAATCTGTGTGATGGAGTGCCTGGTAGGAAGACTGTGGGCCTAAGAGGTGCTTCTGGCTTGTGCACTTTCGGGAGGCCGTAGAATTGGGGTGTGTTGGTTCCTTCGGGTTTCATTCTTAAGAAGTCTGCTTTGTTGATCTGTCCTGTCTGTTTAAGTCTTTTTAATGTGGAGAGGATTTTGTTCCCTAGTTGCAGTGTCGGGTCAGTTTGTACTGGCCGGTATGTGTTTTTGTCGGCGAGCAGTGCCTGTGCCTTGGAAATGTAGTCCCTTTTATTCAGTATCACTGTAATGCGCCCTTTGTCTGCAGGTAGTATTGTGATGTTCTTGTCCTTCTCCAGTCCTTCCAGGGCCTGTCTTTCCAAGATGTTGAGGGTGTTGAGTTCGCTCCTTCTGGTTAGTGTTGGGATTACTATCTGTCTTATCGTTTGTTGTGTTTCTTTGTTGATACTGTTGGTCCTCAGTGTGGCTTCCAGTGTGACTAGGAATTCCGTTTTGTTGGCGTCCCTGTAGTTGTAGTTCAGTCCTTGGGTGAGAACGGCTTTTTCCATGTCTGTCAGTTTCCTGTCGGAGAGGTTTCTTATCCGGGTGTCTGTTCTGTTGTTGTCGTTTTTATGGCTAAGTGTGGCTAGCTTGTCTTGAAGGGTCTGTCTTTTCTTGGCGCTTGTTAAAATGATTGTGACAAAATACAGTATTTCAGTGATGAGCATGGGAGCAACTTGACAACCTGTAGACAGAAGTGTTTGCCATTGGCAATTAAAAAAATGGAGCACAGGAACACGGATGAATTGGAAAATAAATTGACTTAACTGTGACACATATGATATGATCATATTTGCAACCAAATTATCAAATGTCTCAAAGTCAAAGGGAAACAGGCCCCAAGCGGGACTGTCATCAGGTATGGGATAGTGCCATTATCAATCCAGGACATCATCCAATCTATATCTCTCCATAGCATTTTTTGTGTCATCTTCACTATTTGCCTTCCCACTTCTTTTTGTTATCAAATATTTAACGATAGTACATTCATATGCCTCATTCAAACTTGAATACATATTGTAAATAATTGTGGCTCCAGTACTGATGCCTGTGACATTCCAGTAATTACAGGTTGCCAGCCTGAAAATACCTCCTTTATCTCTGTCTTTAGTTAGCCAGTCTTCTATCCATGCAAATATAACCACCCTCAATATCAGGGACTCTTACCTTATTAAATAACCTTACATGCAATACCTCATCGAAGACTTTTTGGAAATCCAAATACATTACATCTACTTGTTTCACTTCATCCACTTGCTTGTTACCTCCTTGATGAACTTTAATAAATTTGTCAGTCATGTTTTCTCCTTTATGAAGCCTTGTTGACTCTGCTGGATTTTAATATGGAAATCTAAATACTCAGCTATTATATTATTTATAATGTATAGTATATATGGTTATAATATTATTATAACATTTTCCCCATGAAAAATGCTAATTTAAACTGTCCTATATTTACCTTCTTTTCTTTTTTGTTTGAATAAAGATGTTACCTTGGCAGTTTTCTACTTCTCTGGGACTTTATCAGTATTTAACAATTCTTGGAAGATTACTACCAGTGCATCTACCATGTCTGTAGCTACTTCCTTTAAAATGCTAAGATTGAACCCATCAGCTTCAGCTGGTGAATTGACATTTAGCCACGGGTACTTTTCCTAATACTCTTTCTCTCATGATAGTCATTATAGCTTTTCTCTCCCTGTGCTCACAGGTGCTTGATTTTTTTATATTTTTGAATGCTACTAAAGTCCTCTACCATGAGTACTAATGCAAAGTATTTATTTAACTGCCCTGCCATTTCCTGGTTCCCCATTAATATTTCCCTAGTCTAATTTCTAAAGGCCCTTTGTTCACTTTGGTCTCTCTTTTCTTTTTATATATTTAAAGAAGCTCTTACTGTCCATTTTGTATTATTTTCTAGTTTGCTGCTCATAGTTTATTTTTTTCCCTCTTTATTACTTTCTTAGTTCATTTATTATTGGCTTTTAAAGATTTCTCAATTCTCTGGTTTAACACTCATCTTTCTCATATTGTATGTTTTATTCTTTCAATTTATCTCTGACCCTTCCTGGATCTCTCTTCTTCACTTGGAATACACCCCCTTGTTACTTTTTTGCTCCGTAAAACCATTAGATGTAGGAACAGCTGCAGGCTATTCAGCCCATCGAATCTGCTGTCCCATTCAATGAGCTCGTGACAGATCTGATAATCCTCATCACTGCTTTCCTGCCTTTTCCTTTGATTCCCTATTGATTAAAAATGGGTCTGTTTCAGCCTTGAATGTGTACTTAATGACCCAGCCTCAACAACTCTCTGTGGTAAAGAATTCCATAGATTCAGTACCCTCAGAGATGAAATTCCTCTTTGGTTGTGTCTTAAATGGGCATCCCCTTCTTCTGAGATTATATCCTGAGGTCCTAGACTCTCTCACAAGGAGAAACAGCATTTCCACATCTTAGGTTAAGCCCCCTAAGAATTTTATTTTACAGTAGGGCTACCTTCTAAACTGTAATGAGTACAAATCCAACCTCCTCATGCTCTTCTTGTAAGACAGTCCCTCCATACCTGGTGTCAGTTTAGTGAACCTTCTCCAGACTGCCTCCAATGCCAGTATATTGCCCCTGACGTGAAAAGTCCAAAACTGTTCACAGTATTTACGGGCGGCACGGTGGCTCAGTGGTTAGCACTGCTGCCTCACACCACCAGGGACCTGGGTTCAGTTCCACCCACGGGTGACTGTCTGTGTGAAGTTTGCACATCCTCCCCGTGTCTGCATGAGTTACCTCTGGGTGCTCCGGTTTCCTCCCACAGTCCAAAGATGTGCAGGGTAGGTGGATTGCCTGTGCTAAATTGCCCCATAGTGTTCTGGGATGTGTAGATTAGGTGGGTTATAGGGGGATGGGCCTGGCTGGGATGTCTGAGGGTCAGTGTGGACTTGTTGGGCCAAAGGGCCTGTTGTCACACTGTAGGGATTCTATTTCAATTGTCTACCTTTATGGATTCTACATAGCCCAATCCTAGATCATTTCTTACTATTGTACTTATTCCATCTCATACAAGCAAAGTTATGCTGTCATCCTTTTCTTTCTGACCTTTCAAATAGTCATATATCCCTGAATATTCAGTTCCTAGCTTTGATCTCTTGGTAACGATGTCTTTGTAATGGCTATATGATCATACCCCTTAACCTCTACTTATGTTATAAATTCATTTATTTTGTTCTGGATACAATGTACATTTAATTATGTTGTTGCAGGAATTTGGCTTTTTCTCAAACATTTATAACTCCTCCAATTCCTTTGTGGTCATTGGCTCAGTCCACAATTGGACCTGTTGAGATTAGGATACTTTCTTAAACTGTGTTAACTCCATATTTGGCACTTCCTATGTAGCATGAGACCTCATCTAACGGTGTCACATTAGTAATGAATATTCTGCAAATGTCAACAAATCTCTATTGGAAAACAGAGGAGAAGTCATAAGAATTATCAAGGTCATGACACATGTGCCATCCTACTCCGTTATCAATGCAGCAGCAAAAATGAGAAGATTTTCATCTTAGAAGGAATGAAGACAAATTTTCAAATGAAGGTGGGCAAGAGGATAATGGTCATCTGACTGTCATGTGTTGCTGTCCCATGGCCATTGGCCAAGAGGAATTAGACAGGTGATTGACATAGCATTGATGGCCAAACCCCAAAATAGGGTAAATGAATAGAGACAGGAGGGGAGGAAGGGACAAGAAGATTGAGAGGAGAGGGGCCACACTATCTCCTTGGGGGAACACCAAAAATTTCCCTTACGTCAGTCTGAGACAAGAACAAAGGCTGTTGGTACTGAGACAACAGAGAGTACCAGAGACTACAACAGAATGGCATTGGGCCACTGGGACTTATGCGCTGCCTCTACTCCTCCCTTCTGCAGAACAGCTCTGGGATTGGTAAAGCATTCTCATCAGTCACAGGTTGTATATTTCTTTTCTTTGTCTAATTAACTAATGTATTATTTCAAACTGCTGCTTCTCAACAACCTATCAAAAAATTTTTGACAAATTATGACAGGCTATATTAGGTAACTGTGACCAACAGTTGGTGTCAGGAGTGGGATTGTTCACAGAAGACAGGTTATAATTGTCTTTAAGTTTGAGAATGTTGAAAGTATCATTGTAATTAATTTAGATTGTAGTTAAACATGTTGGGTAATTCTTAAGTTTCTTCACCAATGGCTTTTGCATGCGCCGAGCAGCAATTCATTTCTGAAGAAGGGTCTAGGCCTGAAACGTCAGCCTTCCTGCTCCTCTGATGCTGCTTGGCATGGTGTGTTCATCCAGCTCTACACCTTGTTATATCAGCAATTCCTAGAAAGCTTGATTGTGAAAACCAGGGCAATGGAGCAAAAGATGTATTAGGAATTATGGAAGACTGCGATGGAGATTATGAATCTACTTTTGATAGACTTTCTAGGGAAGTCCAGAAAAGTCAGATCAGGATTACAAACTTACAGCAGGAAAGTGACAATTCAGGCAATTAATTACATAAGGCAATAAGAATGTGTAATGAGGCACGCTATAAAAATAAACAGAAAATTTTAGAACAAAACACTGAGGTACGAACAGACAATGCAAGATTGAAATGGGAACTAAAGGGTGTGCTGAGAGAATTAATTTGAAAAAAAAGCATGGCCTCGCCTGAAGCCGACCACATCTCTTGAATGGATGAAATTTAACAACTCCAGACAGCACTTCGCCAAAAGAATGCAGTGATAGCTACTTTCTTTGCTAAAAGGACGAGTGACCTTGATAGAAGCTAAGGAAACAAGCACTCCCCTGCTTTGCCTCTCTGCTCCAGCGAAGCAAAGTCTGTGTGTGTGTAATCACAAAAGCTGTGGTGAAAACTAAGCAAGAGGGAGATGAGAAGGGAACACCTGCTGTGGTCAAAGAGGAGTTCACAGCCACACATAGACCCCTGTCACCAGCTGATGTTAGGGCATTGTGGGAATAATTGGGTATTGCAATAAATATGAATTCCGCTATCCTTATGCTGAAAAAGAAAATGTTTAGAATCTCACAAACCATGCTAGAGAGTGATTTTTGTTTTAAACAGATCCTCCCAGCTTTTTCCTTGACTTAGAAAGAAGGATATTACAGCAAGAGGCCTGCTTAGGGAATTAAATGAGGACTTAAGAAGGGCATTGCGGTAAGCAGATATTGATTTCCATCAAGTATGAGTATCAAATAGTCCTGCACTGAAAGTCCCAGTGTGTTAGCAGAGAGGCTTCTTGACTGGTACTGAAATGGCTGGTCAGAGGAAAGAAAGGACTCAGACGGAGATGAACACTGTGACTCCCCAAGTTTCAAGAGCCTCTTTCTGAAAGGGCTCCTGTCATCAGTCCATAGCACATTGGGCAGGGTGTAACAGTAAGACAGTGGTCTGGGATGTCGATCCATTATTCTAACACAGCCTATGGCTAGGTCCACAATAACCTTTACAGGAGTTTTGGGAAATGCTAACATAGCATCTGTTGAGGGCCGCTCACCCAGCCAGAATTCTGGGTTACGTACAAACACTGTGCAAAGGAGGGAGATCCGTATTCTCTGTTTCCACTGCAGTAGGCCAGGTCACTACCCTGTGAGCGCTGTAATAAATACACCCTCCCCCTCCTGTTCAGGGAGGCTCTGACCCAATCCAGCAGCACCTAGAGAGAATGGAGGCAGCAATGGAGGCCACAAGACTGAGTGGGAAACTCAATAGTTTGCTGTAGTGACACCCAAAATTTCAGACCAATGAAGAAGAATCTTTTATAACTCCTACCATCTTCCCAGTGAGAGATAGTATCAGCTCTAGGGGACAATGACTATGGGAGAACAATAGTTTATATAGTCCGTAGTGGGGGCCTTCAGCAATTAATGCTAGCTGACTCCACTGCAACCATTAACCATGACCGCTGCCCAGATTCCACAAATGACTCACCACAAGTCCTGGCAAAGGACAGTGTAGAGGTTCGTTGCCATTAAGTTGAAAATAGATCAAATCACTAGGAACAAAAACAGCATCAAGCAGAAATCTCCCAACAGTAGACAATTGTGTTTGCTATCTCGGAGAAGAGGCCAGGCAACCTTGAACATTCCTTGTACTGTGCGGGTGATTCCAGCTGGTATAGGAAAATTATTAAGAATATTCACCCCTGCCTGTCTACTTCTACAATGTAATGAGATGAAACTGGTGTTAATAGTACTAGGGCAGGACTCAGACTGTGATGGACAAGGTGGGCAAGAGACCCTCTGATCATGATAAAGAAGAAGTCACAAATCTGCACAAGTCCATTTCCCCAGTAAAGTTAAAGAAAACTTGTGAAAACTGATTGTATTCCCATGAATCTTACAAAAAGACCATCCCTTACATTTGACTAAAGACTGTATTAAAACAGGGAATACTCTGAAAGTGTCATTGATTCAAGCCTTTCAAATCTAAAATGTGTAAAAAAGTTTTTTTAAAAAACTGCTATAGAAAAGACAACGTTATGAAAATAAAAGGATTGGCTTGTTCACAAAACATAGGTAAGCTTCATTTTGGTAGATGTCCAATTTGAACGCAGAATTTGGAATAAGAAATGTTTTGTTCATTTATTCATAATGTTTATTTGAAGGTGGAAATAGAACCATTAAAAAAGATTTTCCTTAAGACACTAAAAATGTAAAAGACCAGATTGAAATTAACAGACGATTGACAGTTCTTTTAAGCAGAGTGTGTGACAGTACAGCATGATGGTACCTGGTGACTTAGGCCCAGCACTTTTTCAGAACAGTAGAGTTAGCTTTTTAAATCTTATCACACACCTTCTGAGTGGTGGGATGTGTGATCTTGGACTGGACTAAATTTACATTTCTAAATTTTCAGATATACTTGAATATTATTAACTCATTGGGAATTCTTCCAGAGCCACAATGGACTTTGTTTTTGTGTTTTTAAACAGATTCAAGTGCACAGCGACATGTACAGTTACATTAGGAGTAAAAAGATAATAAGGGAAAGAGAAGGGCCCATTAAAGACCATAGTGGAAATTTGTGTGTGGAGCCAGAGGATGTAGGTAGAATTCTACATGAATACTTTGGGTCAGTGTCCCTCTCACGAGTAAACAATGTAGAGCTAGAAATCAAGGAGAAGGGCTATGACATACTTAAAGAAATAAGCATAGACAGACAGGAGTGGTGCCTAAATGCACATCAGTCTCCAGGTCTAGATGGAATGTTTCTGAGGTTGTTGAGTGAGGCAAGTGAGGAAATAACAGGGGCACGTACAAAACTGTTCACTTCCTCTCTTGCCACAAGAGAGGTGAAGGAGGATTGGAGGAGAGGCCAATGTAGTAGCATTATTCAAGAAGGGAGCAAGGGATAAACCAGGAAACTACAGGCCTATTAATTGAACCTTGATGGTGGGGCAACTATTGAAACTAATTCTGAGGGACAGAATTAATTTGCATTTGGAGAAGGCAGGGATTAATAAAGAACAATCAGTTTCGTTTTGTTAAGCAGAGATCATGTCTGACCATCCTGATTAAATATTTTGAAGAGTTGACGAGGTGCATAGACGAAGACAATGTTTTCAATGTAGTTTACTTGGTCGTCAGTAAGATTTTTGATAAAGTCCCGCATGGGAGACTGATAGCAAAATTAAGACCCCATGGGAGCCAAAGAAATTTGGCAGATTGAATCCACAACTGGCAGGAAGCAGAGGGCGATGTTAAGAGGTATTGTCTGACTGGTAGTCTGTGTCCAGTGGTTTCTGTATTAGGGTCTTGTTGTTTGTGGTTCATATAGATGATTTAGACTTGAATTTAGGAGGATTGCTCTGTCGCTTTTCAGGTGATGCAAGAACTGGTGGAGTTCTCCTATAACACAATAGTTGTGTTCTTCTGTGACCTTGCACTATAGAAAATAGTGTTATAGGGAAATCTCTATAGAATATCACTATACCTGTACAGCAGGAAATTTGCATCATCCAAACAGTATCCACTGTTTATCAATCGCGTTACAGCCAATTCGCGTAAACAAAACATGTGTTATAACAGAACTACCGGTAATGCGGAAGATGGCCTTAGACTAAAGACAGGGTGGTCAGAGGGGCTGATCAGTGCAAAATCTAATCTGGATAAATGTGAGATGATGAATTTGGACAGGACCATCAATACAAGGGAATACATGATGAACAGGCAGACCCTAGAGAGCACTGAGGATCAGAGGTAGCTTGTTGTGCATGCACACCAGTCCCTTAAGGCATCAGGACAGATAGATAGCGTGGTTAAGAAGACATTTGGTATACTTGGCTTTATGAGTAAAGGCACAGAGTTTAAGAATAGGAAGGTTATGCCAGACCTGTACAAAACGTTGGCTAAGTCACAGTTAGAGATTGTGTGCCGTCTGGAATTCGCCTCATAAAGGGGATGTTATAACACTGGAATGGGTGCAGAGGAATTTACCAGTATGTTGCCTGAGCTGGAGAGTTTCAGTTATAAAGAAAGATTGGACAAACTGGGGTTGCTTTCCTTAGAGCAGAGATTGAGAAGGTACATGATTGAGATGTATAAAACTTTGAGAGGCATAGATAGGGTGGACACAAAGAAACATTTCCCCTTGGTGGTGGGATAGGGGGTCTGGAGTTTACATCTGAGGCAGAAGATTACAGGAGATGTTAGGAAATACTTTTCTCATAACCGGGAAAATCTAGAATTTGCAACTCACTTTCTGTAAGCGGGGTAGAGGCAGGAATTCTCATAACACTTGCGGTGTGAAGACATTGAAGGCTGTGGGCCACATGCTGGTAAATGGGGTTAGAATAGTTGGGTGGTTGTTTTTGACTGGTGTGGATGTGATGGGCTGAAGAGATTTTTTTCTGTGATGTAGATCTCCATGTCTCTATGAGAATCTTGCTGAGAGAAGCCTTTGAGAACAGGCAAAACATGAATTAACTGCGATCATTAATGTCTTCAACATAAAGGCACTGTCTAAAACCCCCAAGCCTGGATATAATTGTTTCTGAGACTGAGATTTGCTAGTCCAAGTTTGCAATGGGAAATTTAATCTAAGTGTAGAGGAACAAATGAATTTAATTTTTAAAACTTTAGATAAAAACTAGAGCCAATGGAAACAGCCTAGGTGGTTTCACAAATTGGGAAGGATTGTCTGGGAAGAAATTAGTTGCCACTAATGGAACCTGTTAGTCTAACAGCACTGCTGACGCTATACACAAAAGGGTCCTCAAGTCTGTTGTTGCCATATTTGAAAATTGGATAATTTTAAAAGAAGAAAATGTGTAACACAATCTAGCAAATAACTTTTGATAGAATATTATCTTTTTGTAAGAAAGACTGAATGAGCAGAATTTGGTAATGCTTTAAACCCACAGTAATATTTATTTATTTTGAAGATGTTGTGAAAACATTCCTTTTTGTAATCTGGACAGTAAGGTTTCTCTAAAGCTCCTGAATCAGCTTGAATGGCAATTAATGAGACAGGCCATTTAGAATAAAAGAATAGTGATGAGTCACGCAGTGTCAAATGGAAATGGGAATGATTTATCTTAGATATAGTTAAATGGAACACATCAAGTGAAAGGAAAATGTGGATGAAATTAAGTAATTAATAGCTTTCTTTTAGAGACATGTGTGCTCTTGTCTTTGAGGGAACTGAATTGGATGATTTGACCACCACCCAGAATATTGAACTCAAATGGGGAGGATACACATGCCCTGAAAAGATCCCCTGAAAGTCAAGGATCTGTGGCATGACCTTGTGATAAGTATGTAGAAGTGATTCTGACATCTGAAGAAGCAGACATGAGGAAGTGCGCAGTGAAAATGCACTGAAGAATGTTTCTCAGACATGTTCACCTATTGACAAAATGGTTACTGTGGCCTGGAAGAGCACAAAAGCATACTAAGACATTGTCACTCAATCCATTGAGTAACTGACGTTAAAACAATCAAAGTAGTACTGGTGAGAGGGGATAAAAAAATTAAAACAAAATTAATTTTGGGTTGGGGCAATTGGAGACTAAGGGGGAAATACTTAAAAAATACACAAAAGCTAATCTGGTAAGTGTGGCCGAGTGGTCTAAGACACTGGATTTAATTCTCTATTGAGTCGTGCATTTGAATCCCACTGCTGTCAGAGTCATAAGTGATGTACCCCAGGTAGTTTACTCCAAGGCTGGGCAACAAGACCGGCAGTTTTGAATCTTCTGGCCATGGCTCATTGGTATAAGGGTATGATTCACGCTTAGGGCCTTGTACATTGTGGATGTGCGAGAGGTTCTGGGTTCAAATCCTGGGTGAACCCTCATTTCTGGTGGTGTCTCAGCTTGGTGTATGAGTGGATCATACCTGGGTATGTTCCTGAAGCACCGGAGGAGATTGGAGAGATGGCAGTTCCAGCAGCAGTGTCAGTATCTGTGGTGGAAGTGTCGAGAACAGACAGCTAAGGTCTCCCTGGAGAGTCAAAAAACTGTCAAACTTTTAATTTACTCCTTGGTTTTCTTAAATTCTGAAAGACTTCATTGTAAACTATAACTTATTTCTTTATTTGTCTGCTATTCTATGAAGTAATGTTTAACATTTTTAACTCTCGTTTCTCTTACTACTTTGTACCTAAGTCTGTTTTGTACCTAGGTACCTTGGTACCTAAGATGGCGCCGTGTGTGGTGACATTATACAGTTTTCACTGCACTCCTGTACTTGAGTACACGTAACAATAAAACTCAAAATCTAAAATGAGTAAAGGTGAAGTAAGAGCTAGAGAGGCTTTTAAATCTATGCATTGTCTATTGATGTAATAGAATGTACCATAACCAGCTAAAGATGAGCTAAATTCCTCAAAGAATGCTGGAAGAGTGTTAAAGCCGAATGAGGGAGAGGAGAGGGAAAATTCCAACACTTTGATATAAGAAAAAAGGGAAGTAAAACAACAGAGAGACCAAGTTGGGGGATACTTCTCCCATTTGGAAACTGACTTTGTGTCCAACTCGCTGAGACAACTAGGATTGGAAGTTCTGTACACAACATCGCAGAACTAAGGGTTAACATTATACAAATGAAATCCTCGAGGCTATTTCACAATTTGACTATCCAATTCATCCTTTGTCTATAAATTCAGAACAATCCCAGATAGGGCCAGTACCACATCTGGCTAAAATTGTCCAGCTGAACAAATAAATAGAAGAAGAAAGACAAAAGCTAGGAGATCATGCCTGGTATGACTTGGTATTTAATGCCAGTCAGACTCCATAGTTTATCTGCTAGCTTCATGTTTAGTAGCCACTCAGCCTGATATTAACAGCACTGGTAGCTGTACTATATAAACAAGAAATTTAGGAACCAAACTTGCACCTTAGAAATTAATAGATTAGTTCAAAATTAATTGATGTTAGTAAAGTTATTTCCTTATCTGAAGGGGGCTGTTGAGAACTGGACATCCCCTTAAACTATGGGACCTCAGGATTCCACACTTGGCATTTCTTGTGTGGCTGTGTAGTCATCTAATGGTGTCACATTGGTAAGTAGCCTTTTCCAAATGTAAACATACCTCTATTCAAAAACCGAGGAGAGGTCATAACAATCATCAATGTCTTGACACGTGCACCACCCTACTCCATTATCAATGCAATATATTAAAAATAAAATGATTTTATTCTTAGAAGGAATAAAAACTAACCTTCAAATTTAGATGGATAAGGTAACAATGGTCATCTGAAGTCTTGGGAAGCTGTCCCATGGCCATGGGCCAAGAGATGTCTAACAGAGCACTGATAGCCAACCCCTAAAATAAAGTATCTTAACAGGGGCAGGAGGGGAGGAAGGTGCAAGAAGATCCAGGAAGATGAGCCACATCATCTCCCCAGGGAAAAACAAGGAGGTTCTCCCATAAGAGCCTGAGGGCTGATTGAGTCAATAGGGTTGATTACTTCCCTATCTAGCTGCCTTTGGTTGTCAGCAAAGTCATCGGAAGGGTTGTATACGTTGCTGTCAAGCAGCACTTCCTTGGCAATAAGCTGCACATTGATGCTCAGTTCTTCCAGGGCCACTCAGCTCCTAACCATGTTACATGCTTGATCCACACATTCCAGAAGTGAAACAAGAGTGACTACTTTTGACATTCAAAGCAGTATCTGACTGAATATGACCAAGGCACCCTAGCAAAACTGAAGTTAATAGGAATCGTGTGGAAATCACTTCACTGTTTGGAGTCCACCTAGCACGAAAGAAGATGGTTGTGGCTATTGGAGGTCAGTCATCTCAACCCCAGGTGTTCTGCAGGTGTTCCTCAGGGTAGTGTCTTTAGCTGCTTCATCAATGTTCTCCCCTCCATTATAAGGTCAGAATGGAGGATATTCATAGATGATTGTGCAGCAATCAGCATTGTTCCCTACTCCTCAGATACTGAAACAGTCCATGTTCATATGCAACAAGACCTGGACAACATTGAAGCTGTTAAGCTGATAAGTGGCAAGCGACGTGCCTGTTGAACAAGTGCCTGGACATGACCATCTCCAATAAGAGTGATTTTAGATGCCGTTACAAACATCCTGGGAGATTACCATTGACTGGAAACAGAACTAGACTGACCATGTAAAAACTTGTTATTTGAACACATCAGAGGCTGTTCCCCTATAACTTGTACCACCATTCTTCACTGGCATTGGGCCAACTCCTAAAACTCCTTTCCTAATAGTATTGTGAATGTGCTTACATCGCATACACTGCAGCATTTCAAGAAAATGGCTCATCATCACTTTCTCAAGATCATTTAGTCATCGGCAATAATTGCTGACCTGAACAATGATACCCACATCCTATGAATGAATAATTTAAAAGGAAAGTCCCTTTTGGTATCAGAGATAACAAGGTGTAGAGCTGGATGAACACAACAGGCCAA
>JAHRHZ010000012.1:72442531-72454698 GCA_024137785.1 Ginglymostoma cirratum | reverse complement strand
TGTGTTCATCTAGCTCTACATCTTGTTAGGTCAGATTCTCCAGCATTAGCAGTTCCTACCACCTCCCTTTTGATATCCTCTCCTTTAAACTACGTACTACTTGTGTTCTCTGCCTAAAGTCAGATCCAACACAGAACATTTCAGTCACAATAGTGGCAGAGTAGGTCGCTCCAATCAGAGCTCCTCCACTCCTTCTGTTTATTTCCCATTTTCTTTTTTTTCTCCCCTTTCCCCCTTTTTGATGTGTTTTCCTGATGTAGGGTGAGCTGGAGGCCCAAGTAGATCGGGGATGACCAGCAGGCCCTGAGCAGAGTGGGCGCAGCCCACAGGCTGGAGGCCCGAGTGGAGCAGGACGATTGTTGATCTGGGGACCGGTACAGGTGGTCAGCGGCTTGCAAGCCTGGTTAGATCACGTGTGGTAGTCCCCTGTACTGATCTACTGCAGGCCCTTTATAGACTGTAATGCTTATCTTCTTTATTTGTCATTTTTTCTAACTTGCACTCTGAATAATTGTAAGTAAGTAACTTTTTCTCCTTTTTTAACTTTTTGTTGGCTTTATTTTCCTTTATTTCTGTATTTTGTATCTAAGTTCTGTACCTAGGCACTTTGTACCTAAGATGGCGCCATGTGGGACAACATTGTAAACTCCTCACTGTACTCTTGTACTTATGTTCATGAGTACCATGTGACAGTAACGGACATTCTATTCTATTCTAATTTTATTTTTTTTAATTTTAACAATCTCCACCACAGTTTAAGGCACATCCTGAATCCACTGTAGCTAGAAGAAGGGTTGAACTCTGCGCATTGATCTGATCTGAGCTATCTAGCCAACTGAATCAACCATTACCCAATGAGTCCAAGATCCTGTAGCAATATGTAATTTTTACAAGGATGTTCTAGTCTGGCATTATAAATGGTAATTGAAGAGGCCTCAATTTCTTCCCATCGTATGGCTGACTAGGAATCTCTCCCCTTTCTGCTTGCCATTGGTTTACATTTGAAGGACTTCCAAGTTGACACGCAATCTGTTTGGCCATTTTGTCAAAGTAATTTCCTTGATCATCAAGTTCAGGATTTGAACTCAGAGCAGGGACACTATCCATTGTGGCACAAGATCTTCTACCTATGTATTTATTCCACAACTTTTTATTTCATTTGTTTCATTTTGCATCTTTTTATTTATACATGTTGTCTCCTTATTGTAAAAGCAAAATAAGGAAATCAATAGTGAAATGGCAGGAAATAAAGCTAAGGTTTATCAGATCAGTCATGATATCATTGAAAGGTGGGGCTGAATGGCCTACTTCTGCTTCTATGTCATTTGGAAATCTGAAGCAAACACTGATAATGCTGGAGAAACTCAGCAGGTCTGGCAGTATCTCAGGAAAGAGATGTCCTCGAAGATTTATATCAGACTCAAAATGCTAACTGTTTCTCTCCACAGATTCTCCCAGACCTGCTGAGTTTCTCCAGCATTTCCTTTTTGGCTCATTATTACCTAGTTTTGACTTGTTTGTTCGAGAATACATGTTCCTCTAAAATACTTGATTGTCTTTTCAAATATTTGCCCCTAATGTTCTACATCCTACTGAAGCATTCTACATAAATTATCAGTGGACCGATGAGCATTAACAGCTGGTTCAAATCTGCCAGTTTTTTTCATAAAAGTTTGTTTCTTCTCTAAAGTTAGTTCCATTTCTGCACGTGGACTACTTTATCATTATGATCTCCACTCTGTTTTAAAACAATGTGAGCATTTGGCATCTAAATAGGCAAACACAACATTTTTTTTTCAGTTTTCATTGAGTTAATTTTTTTCTTTGAAGAAACCACATAACATTGTGTGGGAAGAATGAGTTGACCTCAGCAACTAATGTAAAATCTAATGTGCCAAATGGGTGCAGAAAGAGATTTTTATGATTTTTCATTGCATAATTGTGTTATTGAAAGCAATGAACTCAGTCATTAACTAACAGATGGAGTGCCAATTTATGTTCCAGGAACACTTTGTGATGCCTTAAAAAATTCAATTACAATCTTTTTCCCTTTATGGCTAATCTTATTAGCTGTCTTTTTGGAGATTTTCTGGGATACTTTGCTCTACACTTTTTTGTGACAAGTTTCTGTTTCCACTTTATGTGATTGGATTTTTGAAAATTTTATTCTCTAACTTTTGGATGTAGTCAGTACCCCTATAAGAGTTGAGACCTTCTGAACTAAGTGGATTGATTTTGAGGCAGAATCTCTATTATTATAGTTTAAAGTTGGCATTGGCAATTTTTTTTTTCACCATGGTTTATTTTTTTCAACTGATTCAATTTCATTTCACCAAGTATTAGTTGCAGGTGGGAATTACAACATTTCAAAATGTTCCACTGTTGATGGAAAAACTTTGTTTAATAATTTATTGCATTAAATTCAGAAACTGGAATGCATTTTGTTAATAGATTAACAGTCTATTATTTGAAATAATTCAATGCTTGATTGAGGAATCCATAGCATTTAATGGGAGTGAAATGATTGAAATTCTTAACTTATTTTACAAAGTACGCATTGTAGTTGACTAAGTTTTGAAGCAATTTTGTATTTGCAGGGAATGTTTCTTTGGAAATAGAGGATATTCAGTGTTTATGTTACTTTAACTTAATAGATCACTGACTATGAGTGCCATTTCTATCTTAAAGTGATGAATTGATGGACTTACCCCATGTCCTATGGCATTGATCCTCTTTATTGTTGTCACTGATTTCTTACTATTATTCTGTAAATTTGTAAAATCAATTTATGTTGGTCTGAATTTTTTTGTGCTATCAATAATCCTGAAATTTCTAATCATTATCAAACATGCTGGCGATGTATTCTGATCTGATTTTGTTGAGGATTTATTTTCAGAACACCAAAAGAGCATGTAATTTACTTTGGCTGTGAATGTGAATTTATATTGGCCCCTTGTAAACTCATCCAAACAGATTGACTCTTTAAAATCCACCTGAAGCATTTTGATATTCTGATCTCTGAATGTTGGTATACGATAGTCAACAGGAAATGGTGTGGGAGCGATGGTGGTGGTTAGAAGATGGCACAGCATAACCGATGGAGCATCTCCTACTATCTGTATTGCATCATTGCCAAAGTTAAAGTTTACGTCAGTCATTATATTTGGGAGTGCTCATGCAAATTGTTGTATTCAAAGACTAACCTTTCACTCACTGCAATAGGTTCCCTGCATGCATGTAATGATTACTAGTAGTGTAAGGCAGGAAATGAAAAACCCAGCAAGACAGCAGCTGTTAAAGGAGCATTTTCCACTAAAGAGGATGTTCTTTGTTTTAGCAGCAAATGTGATGAATGCAAGAAGTGATGTGAGCACTGTTCTGCTTTTGATAATGATTCCATGGATCTTGCCAGGTACCAGGGGAGCTGATGAGTGCTCTCCTTTAAAACAGGAGTTCAAATGCCAAAGGTTAATGAGGAAATGAATGCAGCCTGTAAGTCCATTTGACCAAAGCAAAAATATGCAAAAAATATTCAGGTATCAGAAATGTATGAGTGCAAACCTATCAACATTTTGAAAGGCAGTTATTATTTGGATAAAGCATGCATCGAATGAATACTGACCCTAAAATTCCACAAAATTCATCCAATCTCTCATCATAATTTGTGACAATGATCAATTTGGAGCAAGTCAAAAAGAAAAAAAAGACTGTTTTAGGGAATACTTATGGAGAAACCTTTACCTATAGACTTGACAAAGTAATTCTAAATATATGACACACATTGTTCGCTATTGTAGGCAAAAATAGAAAACACATTTACATATCGTGAGGATACCAGCTTTCAATGTTCCAGCTGAGACCTCAGTGGCCATGATTTTAGTGATGACCTAGAAAGTTTTGTGAGTTTCATGTACTAGCAAAGTTTTCATGTGTTGGGCTTCTGTTATTTGCATAATTATACGTTAAGTTGGCACTGTGGTTGCTGCTATTCGTCAGTGTCATGGGGATATGAAATGTCCCGGTGTTACAGAGGAAACCAATTTCCTCCATTTAAAAGTGAAACATGCAGCAATCATTATAATTATCTGTTCAAGTCTTAAACATATTCCATTTTCCAGTAATTAAAAACATTTGCCACATTACCCCTAGAAGGGGCATTCAACTGGAAAGGAAGAGAAAAATTGTAAATCAACTTACCAGGCTGGCTTGGAAAGTTATGTGCAAATGTACAACAATTGGGCCAAGAACCAGAAGAATTACCGTGTCTGAAAATTTACCATAATTAGGTTTTTATGAAATTTTTCAGTGTTAGGTGGAAGAAATGTATAAACGGCTAATGCTTTGATGTCAGAAGGTTTCAGAGGTACCCAAGTTTCCATGTGCAGTTTGAAGCAAACAGCAGAAGGCCATATTGGCCCTGCAATCTGGTTTAATACTCCAGGAATTATTACTCTGCAATTTTAATGTAAACAGTTTGTACAGTAGATTTTTTTAAATAATGGCAACATTTACATAAATACATTAACTAGTTCTTAAGAATTACACAAAGAATTGACATTCCCAAGTGACGCTTGAAGAAAGGCAAACTTAAAGGGTAGATCTTAATTAGTTAGGTTGGGGTTGGGTGAGTGGAATATGTGTAGTGTTGCAGGGCAAATGCAAAATGCACTTGTGCTGCTCTAAGTCAAGTGACTCACAGGCTTCATCTGCATGCCCACAGAAAATGGGCAGAAAGCCCCAATGGCCAGTAGATGTGAGCTAAGGTTCAGGCAAGCAGAGACCAACAGCCAGCATTAACATTATCAGTAAATAAGTAAATCATGTGAAGAGTGTTAAGGAAAGGGAGGCTTGACTTTCTTTGTGAGTCTCAGAAAAGCTTTCTTGCCCTCACTGACTCAACAAAGTTATTATTTTTCTTGTCAGGCTTCTTCACAGCTGACTTTAGTCTCTATTCAGGTCCAGATGAAATTTGGCCAGGTCCCAGTGATTTCATAGGACCCAACAATTGGCATTCATAAATGAACAAAACAGAAAAAGATTTGCATTTACATAACACCTTACATTAATCCAGGATATTCCTTTAGTCAATTTAATACATTTTGAAGTGTAATTGCTGCTTTCAGAAAGAAATGTGTCATAATACCACACACTAGAGAACACCCAGGAATGTGATAGTGACCAGTTTGTTCTGTGCCTCACCAGTTTATGGAGGACCAGTCACTGACAGCTTTTTGCAGCTTTTCTGTCATTTATGTGTTCTGATTTGTATCATTAGCACACTCATTTATGGGTATAGCTTTCTATTTTCAGTTTCTGGAAGAGGAGGAGAGTTAGATGCTATATGCCAGACAGGTGCATTTCCACTACAGAGTCAAATTACCACTAAAATCAGACTGCAAAGCAAAATAAAACTAGCTAAAAGCTCTACCTGTAATTTCCGCGCGTTTCCTCTTTTGATAAGTCATGAATGTGCAACATTTTGTCCTCCTTGGGGCAGCATGCCTTCTGTCATGTATAGCTGTCTGTTCCACGCAAATATAAGGGAACATGTGTTCAAAGGAGAGATGTGAGACTTAAGTGCTATCCAAAGGCTCAGTGTCTGTGAGTGTGAACATGTAGCATAAGGGAACCTAGCACTGGCATTACACTTCAGGCTATATATTTCTGTCACAGAGTCATGGAATTGTTACAGTGCAGAGGAAGTCATTCTGCTCATCATGTCTGTATTGGCACATCAAATGAACATTGCATTTAGTGCCATTCTCATGCCTTTTCCCCATTACACTGTGCATTCTTCCTTTTCAGCTAACAATCTAATTCCCTTTTGAAATCATCAGTTGAACCTGGCCTCGACTTCAAATTCTGCCTATCCCCAATACCTTGTTATTTAAGGATCTATCTACCTCTGCTAGTAAAATACTCAATGACCTCTAGGGAAGAAAATTTCAAAGATTTAAAACGCACCAAAAGAAAAGAAAGTCCTTCTGTTCTTTGTTCTAACAGGGAGATTTTTGATTCTTAAACTGTGTCGTCTAGTTCTAGTCTATCTCACAAAGACAAAAACACACTTTGACCATCCGCCCTGTCAAGTCGTCTCAGGATCTTATGTCTCCGTAAGATGTACTTTTCTCCTGTGAGATTTCTCCCTGATTCCTATTAATTCCAGTTTGCTAGGACTCATTGATGTTATATTTGGTCAAATGTTGTCTCGATGTCACTCTCACCTCACCTCTGAAGTTCAACACTTTTGTCCAACCTTAAACTAAGGCTGTAATGAGATCAGGAGCTAAGTAACGCTGACAGAACCCAAACTGAGCGTCAGTGAGCCGTTTATTGCCGAGCAAGTGCTGCGGACAATACTGTTGATTGCCCCTTCCATGTCTTTGCTGATAATTGACAGTGAACTAACGGAGTGGTCATTGATGAGGTTGGTTTGGTCTAGTTTATTTTTGTGGACAGGACATACTTGGGCAATTTTCCTCATTGTTGTGTTGATGTCAATGTAGTACTAAATAGTTTCACTAGAGGCACTGCTGGTTCTGGATCACATGTCTTCAGTTCTGTTGCCAGAATGTTGTCAGGACCCACAGCCTTTTGTGGTATCCAGTGCCTCCAACCATTTCTTGATGTCACGTGGACTGAACCAAATTGTCAGAAAACTGGCATCTCAGATGCTGGGGTCCTCTGGAGGAGGCTGAGACAGACGGTCCACTCAGCTGATTGTGATGTGAATTTCTCGGCTTATCCTTTGCACTGATGTGCAGGGATCCCCTATCATTGAAGGTGGGAATATTGATGGAGCTGGCTTCAATTGTACACCACTCATTCACAACTGGATATGGCAGAACTGAAGATCTTCAATCTGATCTGTTGGTTGTGGAACCACTAAGTTCTGACAACCATATCCTGCTTCTGTTATTTAGCATGTAAGTAGTCCAGTGTTGTAACTTCATCAGGTTGACACTGTATTTTTAGGTATGATTGACCCAGGTGGATGGGCCAGCTAGAGTACAATCTGTGCCCTTGCTACTCTCTGCTTCTTTCAATTGATGTTCAACATGGAGGGTTTGAACTATAGGGAGAGGCTGAATAGGCTGGGGCTATTTTCCTTGGAACATCATAGACTGAGAGGTGACCTTATAAAAGTTTATAAAATCATTAGGGGCATAGATAGGGTGAATAGCCAAGGTCTTTTCCCTAGAGTAGTAGAGTCCAAAACTAGAGGGCATAGATTTAAAGTGAGAAGAGAAAGATTTAAAAGGGACCTAAGCGACAACTTTTCCACCCGGGGGTGGTGCATGTAAGGAATGAGCTGCCAGAGGAAGTGGTGGAGGCTGGTACAATTACAACATTTTAAAGGCATCTGGATGGTTATATGAATAGAAAGGGTTAAGAGGGATATGGGACAAATGCTGGCAAATGGGGCTAGATTAATTTAGGATATCTGGTCAGCATGGATGAGTTGGACTGAAGATTCTGATTCCATGCTATACAGCTGTATGAGTCTCTAACTCGATGTGAGAGTACTGATTCATTAGCGGGGAATGTGGGAGCATATAATGTTAGGCAGTAATTAGCCTAAGAAAACATTTTACCCTGTGCAGTGTAGAATCTGTATTGATGACACCCAGGGCAGTTCCCTCCTGCCTGCTTACTACTGTTTTGCCAACTCACGGTCTGTCTTGCCAGTAATGTTAGGACCTTGTCTGTAAGGTGTGATTCTGTAAATATGACTATATCAGGCCTGTTACTTGGCTAATCTTTGCAACAACTCTCCTAATTCTGGCAGAAACCTCTGATGTTGTTAAGGACGACTTTGCAGTGTTGATACAGCTTGGATTGCTTTTATAATTTCCTTAGCTTAAGTTGATGATGGTGGTTAACCACCTTCATTCCCTCTCATTGACTCCTTAATAGTTTTGAAGCAATTAAGTGGTTTCCTGAGCCATTTCAGAGGACAGTTGAGAGTCAACCACTCTACGGTGGATCAGGAGTCACATGTAGGCCAGACCAATTAAGGACAGCAGACTTCCTTCCCTAAAGACATTAGTGAACCAGATGGGTTTTTATAATAAGTGACAGTGGTTCTGTAGTCACCATTAGACTACCTTTTGATTACAGATTAATTAATGGTGGAAATCCCTGGGCTGGTTGATTACTCATCCAGCGACACTACCACTATGCCAGTGGCTCCCATATTTGTACATGGTATTTCCATGTACATCAAGTCAACTGCATTGTCTTCAGCAAACCTCACTGTTGCCTCTTCAAAGATCTCCAGTTAATTCAACACGATTTTTCCTTACAAAATTCATGCTGGCTTTCTTTAATTAACCCATATTTGTCCACGTGACTATTAATATTATCCTGATTTATTGTTTTAGATGTTTCATCAATGTCAGAGTTAACCTAACTGACCTATACTTGCTGGACTTATCTTTACATGCTTTTTGAACAAAGGTGAAACATTTGCAATTTTCTAGTTCTGTGGCACAATTTCTGAAAGTAAGAAATATTGAAAAATTCTGACTGCAGGACCCTGTTTCCACCTATGTTATTTTTACCAATGGTATACCAAAAGTTTGCTGTTCTTCCTCCTCCCCTCAGAATGCTGTGTAGCTGCTTAGTGCAAGCCATGTCCCTGACACCAGGGAAGCACAATGCCATCCTGGATTCATCTTTGCTACCGCACGAACACTTGTCTATTCCCTTAACTATTGAATCACCCATCACTATTGCTGTTCCATTCTTCCTTGTATAGCCAACCTTCTCCCCTTCCCACCAAATTGTATTCAGTTCCCATACCAGCTGCGATCACCATGAAAACCCTGTCTTCTCAACCTCGTTCCTCACCTGAGATGAGGTGTTATGATGATGCTCTGGCTTTAAGAGGTGTATCTTGTCCTTTTATTTGAAGAGAAGTTTTAAGGCGGAGATGCCGACAAATCCACCAGAGCTACTGGGGTCAACAGCTTGTGAGGCCTTGGGTATTTTTTAAAAATTTGGAACAAAAGAAGCAGCCTGGATGGGTGTGGCCAGCTCTTAGACCAGGATTTCTAGTTTTTAGTTTTTTAGTTTTCAGTGGCAAAAGCTGCTGGAATTGTGAAAAGCTGCCACCTCTCTTCTTACTACAGCTGAAAGCTGGAGTTCTCTCTCTTTTTCAGAATTGTCTTTTGATATTCTTTCCTCCTGGACTAGAGAACTGCATGTGAGAATCTGATTTTGGAATTTGTCTTTTGGTCAAGGGGTATGCTTATGGGATGTTACTATATTGTAACAGTTAATTGGTAATAGATACTGTATCTATTATTCAGTTAAGTTTTCCAATACAGTTAGATCATTCTAAATTCTTCTTGATTTTGTTGTATTTTAACTATAGTATTTGAATAAATTGTGTTTTGCTTAGCGTCAAGTGTTTGACCAGTTGAAATGCATCTAGAACATAGCAAGTTACATTTGCCTTTAAAATAAAAAAAGTTAGTTTCTAGGCTACCTTCTTAAAATATTTTGAGGGGGTCTGGCCTGGTTCATAACAGTGACCCTCAGATTAAAGTCACCAGCAATCATCTCTCTCTAATAAGAGAATAGCCTATGGTCGTCTACAACTATAGCAACTTTCACTTCACTTAGCTGAGCCATCCCTGGTACTAGTTACACTCCTTAGATAGTAACCTTGTAAGTAGTAAGTGTTGTAAATAAACTTCAGATATCTGGCTTAAAAAGAACTCGATTAGCTATGGTATATGTTACGGGGCAAACATGCCACAAATCATAAATGTCATCCTGGTGACAGCACATGGGCATGAGAAGACTGTGGCAGCAAGCATGTACTGAAAGGTATTTGGAACAGCTATTTACAATATACATTAATTCCTTGCTGAAGAAAATGCATATACTGTCATCACGTTTGTTGATGACACAAAAATAAGTGGTAAGGCAAGTTGTGAGGATGACACTAGAGAGTCTGCAGAAGCATACAGGAAGGTTAAGTGAATGGGCAAAAAACTTGGCAGCTAGAAGATAATGTGGGGAAATGTAAGATTGTGCACTTTGCAGGGGTATTAGAGGAGCTAAATATTATTTAAATGGAGAATGACCACAGAAAAAGACAAGGGAGTCCTTGTGCACAAATCCCAAAAAAGACTCATGTATGTTTAACAGGTAAGGGGAAGGCAAAGAAAATGTTGCCCTTTATGGTGAAGCCACACCTGGAGTACTGTGTGCAATTTTGGTCTCCTTACTTGAGAAGGGATATACTAGCACTGGAGGGGGTGCAGAGGAGCTTCACTTGGTTGATTCCAGAGTTGAGTGAGCTGGATTATGAGGAGAGACTGAGTAGGCTGGGATTATGCTCATTGGAATTCAGAAGAATGAGGGGAGATCTTATAGAAACATTTAAGATTATGAAGGGAATAGATAAGGTGGAGGCAGGGAGGTTGTTTCCACAGCATGTGGAAACTAGGACTGTAGGGAATAGCCTCAAAGGGAAGCAGATGTAGGACTGAGGTCAGGAGGGACTTCTTCACCCAAAGGGTTGTGAATCTGTGGAATTCCCTGCCCGGTGAAGCGGTTGAAGCTACCTCGCCGAATGTTTTTGAGGCAAGGCTAGATAAATTTTTGAACTGTAAAGGAATTAAGGGTTATGGTGAGTGGGCGGATAAGTGGAGCTGAGTCTCAAAAAGATCAGCCATGATCTTATTGAATGGCAGGGCAGGCTTAAGGGGCCGGATGGCCTACTCCTGCTCCTAGTTCTTATGCTGTTATGTTCTATTTCAAAGGGAATGAAGTGTAAAAGTAGGAATGTCTTCCTAAAACTATCCAAGGAAGTAGCCAGTTCATAGATGGAATACTGAGAGCAATTTTGGTCCCACTCTCTGAGGAAAGATGTCCTGGTATTGGAGGCAGCCCAGAAAAGGTTCACTAGGTTGATTTCAGAGATGGAGGGATTGTCTTATGGGGCGAGATTGAGTAGTTTGGGCCTGTAGTCAATGGAGTTTAGAAGAATGAGAAATAACCTTATTGAAACATGCAAGACTCTTAGGAAGTTTGGCAGGGTAGATGTGGAGAGGTTGTTTTCCTTTATTGGAGAGCCAGGACCAGAGGGCATAATCTTAGAGTAATCGAGCAGCCATTTAAGACAGAAATGAGGAGAAATTTCCACTCTCGGAGGAATCTGAGGTAGAGGATCTGGAATGTTATGCCATAGAGGCCTGTTGAGGCTGGCTTGTTAAGTATATTCAAGGCTCAGTTACATTTCTAATGATTAAGGCCATCAAAGATTATGGGGAAAAGACAAGAAGGTGAAGGTGATCAAATCATCCGTGATTTCATCGAATGGTAGAGCAGACTCGGTGGGCTGAATAGCCTACTTCTGCTTGTACATCTTATGGCCTTATGGTTAAAGAGAATATTGCTATATTGGAGAAATCTTGCATGGTTGTCTGACCCATTCCCTCCTTCTGTGCAGGCACTTCTGATCTAAGGTGCCTCGGTCTAAAACAGATCTCTTCCATTTTCCTCTCCACACTGACATTGTTAAATGCAGAGGCCCTAATATTTATTGGCAAGTGGATTGTGAATGGGTAAGGTGGGAATTATGGTTGCCTCACATGCTGTGCATTTTTAATGCCCCTGTGTGCACATTACTTTTCAGCTGGGTTGTTGTCCCATACAATTACTGGTTGACAGGCTTGTGTCCCTGTCAAAAGAGGGAGGTTCCAAAGGAGGCCACAGACCAGGAGCAAGTAGGGAGACTTAAGCTTGGTTAAGTGGTAGCGCGGGTGCTTGGTTGTGAGGTAGGCTTGATTGGTGATACATAGAATGTCCAATATCAGATAGGGAGTGGTGATCTCCAGTTCAGGAGGTGCAGCTGCAATGGGGATCTAAGGAAGAACTACTATCTCTGATCCAAGAGTCCTGATCTCTAATTCTTTGAGGGGATGTGGAGCTTTTGATAGTGGACAGAGATGAGATGAAATGGTGAGATGGAAAGAAGTATTCATTTTGCTTCTAGCCTACACGCAGTCCTGTAAAATCAGTTGGAGATAATAAGAACTGCCGATGCTGGAGTCACAGATATAACAGTGTGGAGCGGGAGGAACACAGCAGGCCAGGCAGCATCAGAGGAACAGGAAAGCTGACGTTTCGGGTCGGGACCCTTCTTCAGA
>JAHRHZ010000012.1:72424562-72437531 GCA_024137785.1 Ginglymostoma cirratum | reverse complement strand
AGACCCTTCATCAGAAATGAAGAAGGGTCTAGGCCCGAAACGTCAAGCTTTCCTGCTCCTATGATGCTGCTTGGCCTGCTGTGTTCATCCAGCTCTACACCTTGTTATCTCGGATTCTGCAGCATCTGCAGATCCTATTCTCTCTGGTGTACACCGGTCTGCTTTAGAATCCTTCTCATACTCAACTGTGTCTTGTGTTTATGTCTGATATATTTTCAACTAATTCAATAACTTGCATGCATTTCTGAGAACAACGATGTGTTCCTGAAACCTTCATTGTAAAAATATCTTGAAAATATTTCTTAAATAACAGCACTACAACTTCACAACTGCGCCACAATTCGTTCATGGGATGTGGGCATTGTTGGCTGGGCCACCATTTATTGTCTTGTCCTGAGTTAACCTTGAGAAGGTGGTGGTAACTGCTTGTAGGTAAATCCATAATGGTATAAGGGCAGGAATTCTAGGATTTTGACTTGTGTATTTCTTTTTTAATCTTTTATTTTCAAAGGAAAATTCTCACATTACCCTATGAGTACTTGTATGATGATATGACCTGGAAATAAACAATATAATTCTTCATGATTGGATCTGGGTACTTACGTCTTTTACAACTACATTTCTTCAACCTTACTAACGGCAGGCTACTGGCTGACCACAAGTCGAGGGAGGGTTTTACAAGAATCATTAAGTGGTTTTCTTTCAGAGGTAGCTGAAAATATATTTAGTTTGTTCAAGACGTAGCATTTATTTTTGAGGATGTTAAGATGAGGAGGGGTCAAGGAATAAATTCTGAGAGCTGTCTAGAGGGGGCAATAATGAATTAGGAATGGAAATAATTGCTGGAGATATGCTAACTTTGTTTTTTAAGGTAGGAAAGTATCTCAGAAGGGCAATAAGTGAATTCATGTTCGTATTAAAAATCTAACAGATGGAGGTTTGTGATAACAACACATTAAATGCTCAACTGCTGATATCAACAGGAGTAGTTATTAGAATTTAATGTGTAGATACCAAAATGGAAGTGCAAGCTTATTCAACTAATGATAATTTTAATCAGAATCATTCACCACAGTCAATACAACAACAAAACCAGATTTGTCAATGTGTTCTGTTCTGTTCCTGTTTGTAACATACTCAGGAAAATGAAATCACATCATTGATGTTTTTTTTGAGCAATGTTGATTTGTTGTTACAAGTTTGGATCTGCTCTACATAATTTCTCACATTCAATGGTTTCAGCCTTTCCAGCAAACAGACTGACCATTTTATTTTCTGGAGCGGTGGGTACTCTGGGCCTTGGAAACAATATCAAATCTTCTGTAGAACTTAAAGGGGGAGCAAAAGAACAAAAAAAATGGAAGTTAAGGTTCACATGGATTTCCCTTTTCTGTCAGCTTCAATCTGGGACTGAAAAGGGAAGATATGATTTGCCTGCCCTGCCAGGTACACGTGAAGTGGAGTGTAACTGATGGTCAAAGTGCAAGAAGCCAATCACTTCTAAAATCGGGAATGGGTCATTATCATGTTTTTGAGGTGAATGATCCGTAAGTGCTCACCAGTTTTAGCAACCAGGATAGTAGGTGACCATCCAGCTGTTCCATATCATCCTTTCAAACCAAACGATCTTCTGCTGCAAGAGGACTTATAACTCTGGAAACATTGATCCTTTGTGGGAGAACTGAATATATGTGAGAAAGGATTATATCTGCCCTACTGTAAATATTTTACACCGAAAGCACCTAGAACTCAAGAGACTGTATTTGGGAGACTAATTGTAGCTGGATTCCATATGTACGATAAAACATTAGGGTGCATTATCTGTATTAAAGGTTCCTTTGCTGGTTTCATACTTGATATGATCATTAATGGTCTCCTTGTCACACTGTTTGCTCCAGGAGTGTTTTCCCCCAGTAATTACAACTTATTACAGCTATTGTACATTGTCGCTGCTACCTGAAATTTAAATAAGAGAAAAAACAGTAAAGATGCACAGTAGACATTATAAACTGCAGTGCACGTTTTAGTTCAGATATATAAAAGCAGAAAGCTTAAAAGGAAGCACAGCCACTTGGAACCTCTGATTTCTCATACCAGATCTCCAGATCATTGTGTCTTCTGACGAAAGACCAATTACTTGGCTAGATCTGCTACATTTGTTTTTGCATATGTGTTAAGCGTGAGTCACCATGTGAAACTGGAACTATATCCCTAATAGTCCTATAGAAGTGTGAGTATCTCAGATGGTGCGTCATCTGCATAAATCTTGATGGCTTCCCATCACAGGGTGTGAATCTCTCTGAGGATATGGAGTCATTGCAGGTGACCTCAAATACCATTCTTCTGGAAACCTTATTGAGATACATACGGAAAATTGAATGCTGTGAAGGTTAAAATACATGAAATTATCAGTATGCAAGATCAAATTACACTAGCTGTTGACATCAGGTCAACACGGCTGAATGATGTGCCATGTTGTTGTCTGATGATTAATTTTGTCACCAGTTAGCAGGATGTTGTTACTTCCTCATCCTGAAAACTAAACACACCAAGACCTCACTCATCTCTAACACCTTCCATACTCTATCTGCTAGTTGTGAGAATAGAAGGTAATGGAAGGTAACCATGTAGTCATTTCTTCTGAGAGCAGGGAAAGAGAAAGTCATGAGTGAGAGTGAGAGCATGTGTTCACTGTATGGATGGACAGCCCTTATTTTGGGACTTTGCGTTAAGATGAATGCAACTCACTGATGAAGATGGACAGATAAGCATGCAAGGAAATGCATAGATGGATAGAATAGGTATGCCTGCAAGGTGGTGAGGTTAATATGGCAATTGATGCATTGAATTAGCTTTGAAATGGGGTACAGAGGAGGTTAATGCACTTCAGGAGATAGGCCAAAGTACCATTGATTTCACACTGCCTGCCTTGCTATTGTCATTGATTCACCTCTTGCATTGGTTTGGGAACTTAACACCATGGTTCTCCCCCAGACCTCCAGGACAATGTTGAACTTCACGATCTTTGTCTCAGTTGCAGCCTTCTTCCTTCTGCCATGAGGAACAGTGTCTACTACCTTAATGTTCCCAGTAGCACCCCCAGGAACAACGTATCCTGAAGTAATAACCGCTTTTGTCAGGCTGAACTTCATAAGAACAGGTCTTTCAAATTCCTTAAATTTGTATGTTTGCAGTATCCCTTTAGTGGTAGGAGCTGAAATAGCACCATCATTACATCCAATGATGCTAAAGTTGTCAAAAGCTGGTGGCACTGTGGTTAGCACTGCTGCCTCACAGTGCCAGGGACCTGGGTTCAATTCCAGCCTTGGGTGACTCTCTGTGTGGAGTTTGCACATTCTTCCCATGTCTGCATGAGTTTCCTCTGCCTGCTGTGGTTTCCTCCCACAGTCTAAAGATGTACAGGTTAGGTGGATTGGCAGTGCTATAGTGTCCAGGGATGTGCAAGTTAGGTGGATTAGCTGTGGGAAATGCAGGGTTACAGGGATAGGGTAGAGGGGTAGGTCTTTGGAGAATCAGCATGGACTTGTTGGGCTGAATGGCCTGTTTCCACACTGTAGGGATTCTATAAAGAGGTGGATAAGTTAAAAGCTACTGAGAACCATGCTGCACTTATTTCCATTAGCTGAGAACACCCAAGCCTGCTCTAGCTTGCGGTGTGTCTTGTCATAAAAATCTAGACTTTTATCATTTCTGGTGACACAAAGAAAGGATGTTCAGTTACATTTTATGTCATTGTTCAGTGTCTATCAAGTTTTATTAGTCACTGCAACTAAATACAGTCAGATCCCAAGTGTAATATATTAATGAGGTGTCTGCCTGAGTCATTGACATAGCATTGATACAGCATGGGTTTGTTTCAGAGCAGTTTGATTTTAACTCCCATTATGCCCAGTTTTCTCCAGGCTAGAGAAATTAAAACTCTGTTCACCCCAGGTACCATGAATAGACTTAATCTTGGACAATTTGTAATTTAGTTGCGATGAAAATTAAACAAGATTTGTTGACAAATATAACATTCATTAGTATTTTAATTGCTAGTTAATATATGTAAATGAGCTAAATACATTGAGATTCTTCTCTCATTATTTAACACTGCAGTTAACAGATTTGGCATCTTTAGTGTTTTGTTTATAAAGCTACATGTGAACACTGGGTAGCGTATATTTCTGAAATTAAAAAAGTATTGAAGCTTTGCTTTAAAGATTGGCACCAATATAAATGCATATTTTACCACTATCTGACCTTTACTGTGGTTATTCTCCTCCTGGTTACAAATCTTTGGAGACTATTTTGTCCAAAGGGTCACAATCTCTTGTTTTATCTTGTTCAGAAAGGCAGTAGGGCACATTGACCATGCAATCATCAAGTTCATAGTCAGGTTTGATTCTCTCAGGACTGTTTGGTGAGATGGCTCAACTGTGCTGTCAGAAGAACGATAGTACACTTCGAGAGTATTGAAAAGTTAAACAGCTTGGACTTTCCTTGAAGCTGCTCACACTCCCTGCTTCATAATTGTACCTGAAGTACATGGAAACTATGGTAGAAGCAGCTGAGAAAATCTATCATTAGGGCATTTCATGCAAATTGCTTTCCTAATTCTGAGCTCATCTTCCCCTTAAGTCTTTTTCAATTAATTGATTGACTCCACGCACTTTAATTCCTTTGCCTAAAAATAATAGGCAGTCTTTTACATTGTCGTCTGATTTTCTTGAGACTAAAAAGCCAGGAAAATCAGATTTTTCCAATTAGAATACAGGAGGATAATACATGAAGCACTTAAATTACACTCCAAGTATTCGTTGAGTAAAGCAATGTGGAGTTCTGTCACAGTTCTCTCACCAGCATTCAAGTGAACCGAGTGCTGTATTGGTGTTGGCGCTAAGGAAGCATTTCAACGCAAAGTTGAAGCGGAAATATTCCATCCAGACAAGCATATGCAGAAAGGAGAAAAAGTCTAGAAGAATATCTTAGCCTGATGGAGTCATTACAGCACAGATGGAAATCATTCAGACCACTTGGTCTGTGCCAGTTCTCTGGAGACCAATCCAATCAAGCCCATTTCTCTACTTTATCTCCCTTGTCTTGCAAGTATATTTCCTTCAAATGCTCATCAATTGTGCTTTTGAAATGTTTCATTATGTCCATAAGACCATAAGACATAGGAGTGGAAGTAAGGCCATTCGGCCCATCGAGTCCACTCCACCATTTAATCATGGCTGGTGGGCATTTCAACTCCACTTACCCGCACTCTCCCCGTAGCCCTTGATTCCTTGCGAGATCAAGAATTTATCAATCTCTGCCTTGAAGACATTCAACGTCCCGGCCTCCACTGCGCTCCGTGGCAGTGAATTCCACAGGCCCACCACTCTCTGGCTGAAGAAATGTCTCCTAGACCTACTTTTATACTAAATGCCATCCGCCGCTTGTTTTCACATTCTGATAGCATGTGCATACCCTGTTCTTGTTGTCACTGTCAACTATGCCTCCACAATTGAAATCAGCAGCAAATTTTGAAATTTCACTTTGTATTCTAATATCCAAGTTATTTATTTATATCAAAAATAAAGTTTAGTCCTTGCGTTGACCCTCAGGAGACACCACTGTCTCCTATCCTCCAGTTTTTAAAAAAAGCAAACATCTACCATTGATATGGATAGTAAGAACTGCCGATGCCGGAGTCAGAGATAACACAGTGTGGAGCTGGAGGAACACAGCAGGGCAGGCAACATCAGAGGAGCAGGAAAGTTGATGTTTCGAGTTGGGAGCATTTCTGAAGAAGGGTCCTGACCCGAAATGTCAACTTTCCTGCTCCTCTGATGCTGCCTGGCCTGCTGTGTACCTGTAGCTCCACACTGTGTTACCCACTGTTTTCTGACCTTAAGCCAGTGAATTATCCAAGTTTGCATGTAACTCAATTTTGTTAACTAGACTTTCATATGGAATTTTGTTAAGGACCTTTTCTTCAGTACTCCCTTGGTTGTTAATGGCTGAATGCTAAGAATTGGCAGATTGCCTTTGGGGAAATTAAGAAAAGGAATGTAAGGAATAAAACAATCAATATCATTATCAATCCATTTACTTAACAAAGGACTAAATTCTTTGGGGCCTGGAGGAAATATCTCTAAGTATTGTTGGAAGAATTGAAGAAAAATTAGAAAACCAGGCAGGATCCATAAGGTTCACATGTCCTATTTGAAAAAAAAACAAGCTAGAGAATAGAGATAACCCATTGTGGAGCTGGAAGGACACAGCAGCCAGGCAGCATCAGAGGAGCAGGGTCAGGACCCTTCTTCAGAAATGGGGGGAAGAAGGGTCCAGCATCGGCAGTTCTTACTATCTCTAAGCTAGGGAATAGGATGGACAGAAGTACAATTGGTCCAGTAAATGGCCTAATTTTGAAAGAAAGTTGCAACCAGAAGATGATGCGATCGGAAAAGTTACTCACTTCCAGCCAGGTTTTGGATATTACAACAAAACACTCAGTGGTCTAGACTCTGGAAAGCAAGCAGCATTTAGATCACTGAAAGAATGAAAAAGGGCCCACAGGGAAGGTGAAACTTTGATCTTAGTCTAATACTACCCAGGAAGATATCAGAATCAATAGTTTAATTTAGTTGGCTACAAAGGGGACAGATTGAGATTGGTCAGTGAACTTCAAAGCTGGACCCAAATACAATATTTGTCCAGATGCTATCCTAGCTGGACATCATCTTTCCATTCCCCCCAAACCTCACCTCTCCACCACCAACAGGCACTGAAAAAATACCCTCATATAAAAGTAGCCATCTTCTGCAATTGATTAAATAGCTTGAACTTGACATTTCTTTGGACTCTCTGTAGAAGAAGGTGCTAGCATTAACGGGTGATTTGTGATTCCTGCCCCACCACAGCTCTAATAGTGTCTTAGGTTTATGGGTTTTTGGACTAGTGTTGTGCAAGTAAGAAGAAAATATTTACCGAAGCAATCAAGGATCAAAATCATGTTGCTCAACAGTGAAAATACTTAATTGTTCAGTTTACTAGGCATTCTAACATGTTATTGCACTATTTGAATCTCTTTGCTGACGCTCAATATTGCATGCTTAGAAAAGATTAAAAAACCAAAAGAACTGTGAATACTGTAAATCAGAAACAAAAATTGAAATTGCTGCAAAAGCTCAGCAGTTCTGGCGGCATCGTGGAGAGAGTCAAGATTTCGGGTTGAGTGACCCTTCCTCAGAACTTTTGTTTCTTATAAAAGATTTGATACTCTCAATTCAAAGTCACTTAACTATATTTTTAAATGATGGAATTTCTCATTTTGTTGTATTTTTAACTTTGCTTAATTTCAAATATTGGAAAATCCAGAATTTGCAATGCAAAAATAACTTCAGATGCTAAGTTTAATATATTTATTTCTGAAGCATTAAAAACACCGATCATTCAGAAGCAAAATTAAGCCTTCCCATCAAAGAAGAAATTGAGCATTTAACTAAACAATCTGTATGTAGATTTTCCATGTTTTGCAAAATAACTAATGTTTGCATGGAATCAGTTTATTTCAACATTGTATACATTACCATCATAGTTGATATTTTGCCATTTACGACAGTACGGGTGTCCCCGGTTTATCAATGCCTGACTAATGAATGCTCATACTTCCAAATGCGAGCACATACATTGTTATAATTTCAAAGGCCCAACATGCAGACAGTTCCTGTTCTGAAGAACAGCTGCTTTCCATTGTTCTGCACTGTGTTCTAACTTGAATTCAAATCGAATTACGAATAGGTTCAAGGATACCCTGTTTGCAACTTTGGGCTCTCCATGATATCACAAGGGACAGTAGTAATAAACCATGTTGTATTGGCATGTCAATTGATGCAAGGGAAAATAATCGCTGATCAGAGATAGAAACACAAGTTGCTGTTTGGTGCAGTTGTTTCTAGCATATTTTCTTCGAAGTGGTTTAAAATGCTACAGAAAATCCATTACCAGTCTCTGTATATCAGAGTAATTGCTATAAATTGGTCCAGATCATAACAGATTTGAAAGTAAAGGAGAAAGCTGATTTATCTTCATTGTACAGTGTGTCAGCTCAGTGCATTATTTAACATTGCACACACTTACAAAGACAGAAAACCGTGCTGAACAATACTTCGGATAACACTAGTTCAAATAATTAGGTTGACAGACTGTTGACATGCGGCATTGAAAGTATGAAATGTTATCAGAAGTAAACCAAGTAATTTCCTAGTTCAATTTGAAATGCTGTATTTAATTTGAAAACTAGTATTAATTTTAGTATTAAAGTCTTTACATATCAGCTATTAACTTTTGCAAGCATGCTAATTTTCTGTTTCCTTGCAGCACGCATGATTTGTCATGTCCTGTAAAATGAAACAGATTGTTCAGATCCACCTTATTTGCATCCTCCAATCTCTGATTTATCTGTGTTGCTGAATCTCATCTGATCCTGTCCCTCCGTTTTTTAAAAACTCATTCACAGAATGAGGGCATCACTGGCTGGGCCAGCATTTATTACCCATCCTTAATTGCCAGAGGGTGTTTGAGAGTCAAACCACATTACTGGATTCACATGCAGGCCAAACCAGGTAAGGATGGCAGATTTACTTCTCTAAGGGGCACTAGTGAACCAGATGGGTTTTTCCCCAACAATTGACACCGGATTCATGGTCAACATTTGACTTTTAATTCCCGAGTTTATTTTTATTGATTTCAAATTCTACCATATGACATGGCAGAATTCAAAACTGGTTCCTCAGATTATTACTTGGGTCCCTGGATTAATGGTCTAGTAATAATACTACTAGGCCATCACCTCCCCATATCCTTCCTGTCGTGAAGTGGGGATTGGGGGAGGATGTATTACTCCCCAGTGGTGAATGGGGACTGGATTCAAATTCATCCTGCTAATTTTAGTAAAATATTTTGCCTACAAAATACAACTCAACATTATTATCAAATAGTACAGTATATTGATAATTTTAAATTTAATAGATAGCCATGATAGACATGGAATAATGATATTGTAGTTGTAGAATATGTAAAATAAAGTTTTGTAATGAATGTTACATGATACGCTCGCCCTTTGCACCATGTCCCATTCTAACACTCATTAGTTCAAGAGATTTAGGCTCTTAATTTCCATAACTTTCTGCTTTATAATCACCATCTTACAATGTTGTGGTCGTCCACTGGGATACCTTGGTTAAATTCACTGACACTAATCCTCCTTCTTGCTATGTCACTCTGGGAAGGATGCCTCCACAAAGTATTCTGCAGAAGGCAGACTCCTTCTTGGTAAGCAGAATAGATTTATTACTTATTACTTCATAGTTGTTTAATTGTCTATTACTTGAATATTGCTGAAAAAATATACATTTCTCAGAGTAATGCCTTGACCAATTAGTGTCAATTTGCCTGCTTTACAATTTAAACAAAGCTGAGCAGCTAAAAGTCAGTCATCATCCAATTGATACATCCTCCATGACAATGCCCCCGCCAATCAGAAGGCAATTGCCAATCAATCAGCACTTTTCTCTGAAGCAGCACTAATGTTGTTTTCCCTTTACACTGGTATTCTTGTGAACCACCGTGATGAATGTAAGATGAAAGACTCAAACAAAATGTATCTTTTCCAGCAACATTACTTACTTGTCAAGTTACATCTGAGCCACAGCATAGTCTGTTGTGAGAATCAAGTTCAATACAACAGTAAATACACATTGCTGCTACTGAAATATTGTAGTACCAAAACGTTTAGAAAACTAAGCAGCTATAACTCTTGTTAGCTCCTCCCAGGAAGAATCCTATATACCTTGATGAATGGAGCTCACCTTGTAAAGTCAATTAACCCTTTCAGGTAATTTGCACTCCCACCATTGAAACTAAACTGTTTTGCCCTTGATATTTTATGATATGGGATCAAGTTAACCCAGGTGCCAAGAAGGCTAATGGCCCATTCAAAATAACCCAAAGAGCATTTTGGCTGTGATAGACTTGTGGCCAGCCTCCTCGCCCTGCCTAAAAGAGTGGAAGACAATGGTAAACCATCACTGAAAATAGTGGATCAAGATGAAGAATCCGCAAACAATCGGTCAAAGACCTGCCATTGGGCAGAGCATACATGAATTAATGTTTTTTTGTCACTTGCACATGGGATCTGGGCATCACTGGTAAGGCCAACATTTATTGTCCATTCCTAATTGGCCCTTGAACTGAGTGGCTTCCTGAGCCATTTCAAAGGGAAGTTAATAGTCAACCACATTACTATGTATCCAGAGCCACATGTACACCAGACCAGATCAAGATGACAGATTTCCTTCCCTAAAGAACATTAATGAATCAGATGGGTGTTTACAAACATTGGCAATGATCACACAGTTGACATTAGGCCAGTTTTAACTGCAGATTTTTCTTTAACATATTTCACCATCTGTCATAGTGAGATTCAAACCTACATCCCCAGGACATTAGCCTTGCTTTCTGGGTTACTAATTCAGTGACATTACTGCTATGCCACTGCCTGCCTAATTGAATTTCATGATATGTGCATTTCTTTTACACCTCTTTCAGCATACATAGGAAGTGTCTGCCTAACATACCAAGAAAAAAACTGAAGCTAGATTAAAGTAATTAAATGCCAAGAGACTGTTAAAATGTGATGCAGCATGTTAACATCAGCATAGTCATCTGAAACAGGAATTTCAAGGATAATTTTTCAGTTTTACTCCCCAGGTTAGGAAGTTTTCCTTGTGGATAACCATACCAGAAACTTGAGGCTACATGACTTGTTTTTAGGTTCATTTAAATTAATAGTTGGAAAATTAAATGCCTTAGATAGCACAGACTTTAATATGCATTTGGCAGGGATTACAACCAAGATATGGAGTTGAAAAATGACCCCTTAAGTAGCTTCAACTGATATAAGCATAAGATAGTGGCTTGAAAATACTGTTACATCATTACCCAATTTAGTTTGCTCTCCACTGATCCCTTTTTTAAAAAGGACTGCAGTGAAAGAGACAAAGAGTGCAATCTAATGTTGGCAATTGAAGTCCTGGTGGTGAATTCAGGCAGGGTGGTATTGCTGTTTTGGACAAAAGCAACTGGTTGATCACAATCACAAGGTGGCTTGTCAGTTAGGAGTAAAAGGCATGTCAAGAGTTAAATGCCCCTTTGAAACAGCAGCCAAGCCTATCATTGTGGACAGCACAGATCACCAGGCAAAACCTCCAAGACAGAAAGTATCACTGAGTTCCTAGAACCTTCATTGGCCAAAACTACATACTTCATCTCCGGGATGGGCAGCATTCAGTCCAGGAAAGAGAGCAAAAGTCTGTCATCAGGTCAGTGACGCTGAGCAAACACAGGATGATCCCAACAGTCAGCGATGCCTCTCTGAAAGTTCTCCTCCGGGTAGCACAAGAATAGTGAAAGGCAATTGACACTAAGAAGGGAGCCTGCTATATATGTACACGGACCTGTATACGTTTGCTTTGATAATGAGCTTTATGTCATAGATGGGCTGACAAGGGATGAAGTGCCTGGGGTCTCCTTCAATGTCCCTTCAAATCCAGTGGACAGGAAGATACAATTAAATGGAATTAAGAGTCGAATGATGATCATAAAGCCTTAGTTGATTGTTGGGAAAAAGAAACCCATGTAGTTCACTAATAAAATTTTCTTTACGGATGGAAACTGCCTTCCTTACTTGATCTGGCCTACAGCAATGTGGTTGACCTTTATCTGCCCTCTGAGCAATTAGGAATGGGCTGTAAATGCTTGCTTGGCCAGTGCCACCACTTACTGAATGAAAAAAATAGTTGAGCCGAGAGTGAGGATTTACAGCCTATCACATTCTGTCAGCATGTTCCAAGGATGAACAGGCTCTCCTAAACCACTTTGAGGGCAAGCAACTTGTGTCTCAAACAAAGGTCCTCAACATAATTAAGGTCAATTACAGAAGTATGAACAAACGAGTTTTTGAAAGCGGACTGGGAAAATAGACTAAAGGGAAAGTCAACAGAAGAGCTATGGCAGACATTTAGATTGATATTTCATAATGGGCAGCAAAAATTTATTTCAGTCAAAAGCAAGGACTCAATAGATAGAAGAACCACCTATAGTTACCAAGGACAGTCAAAGAGAGTATCCAGTCAAGAACTAAGGCATACAAAGTGGCGAAAACTATTGGTAGGCCAGCAGATTAAGAATGAGCCAGATATGACTATAAAACTAATAAAGAGAGAGAAATTTAATTATGAAACTAAACTAACAAGAAAGATTAAAAAAAATGCCATAGGTTTCACATGTATATAAAAAGAAATATGTAGCTAAAGTCTCAGAGAATGCAACTGGGAATTAATAACAGGGAGCAGGGAAATGGCGTATAATTGAAACAAACATTTTGCATCTATATTCATGGTGGAGAACACTATGAGCATCCGAAAGATAACATAAGGTGTTAATAGAAGGAAAGATCTTGTAGCAGTCTCGACCATGAGGGACAGAGCACTCAACAAACTAATAGGGCCAAAGACAAAAATTTCATTAGGACCTGATGACCTGCATCCAAAAGTCATAAAGCAAATGATTATAGAGATAACGGAAGCATTGGTCAAAATATTCCAGCTCTCAATAGATTACAGGAGTGTTCCAGATGATTGGAAAACCATCAATGTTACAGCCCTGTTCAAGAAGGGAGGGAATCAGAAAGCAGGATACAGCAGGCCAGGTAGCCTAACAGCTGTCAATAGGAAAATGCTGGTGTCCATTATTGTGAAAGAAATAGCAAGATATTTAGAAAAGTTTAATACAATCAAACAAAGTCAGCATTGTTTGGTGAAAGGGAAACTATATTTGACAAATTTGCTAGAGTTCTTTGAGAATATAGCAAGCAGAGTAGAGAAAAAGGAATCTGTAGATTTAGTGTAACAAGGCGTG
>JAHRHZ010000012.1:72370946-72419562 GCA_024137785.1 Ginglymostoma cirratum | reverse complement strand
TCAAGCCCCACCCCCATCTCCTATGTACTAACATCATCCCGCCCCCTTGACCTGTCCATCCTCCCTGGACTGACCTATCTCCTCCCTACCCCCCCACCTACACTCACCTTTCCTGGCTCCATCCCCGCCTCTTCGACTTGTCTGCCTCCTCTCCACCTATCCTCTCCTCTATCCATCCTCTATCCGCCTCCCCCTCTCTCCCTATTTATTTCAGAACCCTCTTCCCCTCCCCCATTTCTGTTGAAGGGTCTAGGCCTAAAACGTCAAGTTTTCCTGCTCCTGTGATGCTGCTTGGCCTGCTGTGTTCATCCAGCCTCACGCCTTGTTATCTCGGATTCTCCAGCATCTGCAGTACCTTTTATCTTTGTAGATTTAGTGTACTTGGATTTCCAGAAGGCATTCGATTAGATGCCATGGTAAAAGGTTTTCGCATAAGATGCGGGCTTACCGTTTTGAGGGTAATGTGTTAGCATAGATTGAGGGTTGGTTAATGCTCATAAGACAGAGAATCTGGATTACTGGGTCTTTCTCAGGTTGGAAATATGTAACAGGTCGAGTGCCACAAGGATCAGTCCTAGACCCTCAAATATTTACTATGTATAATAATAACTTGGTAGACAGGGCAGAGTGTAATGTATCCAGCTTTACTGATGATGCAAAGTAGGTGGGAGGGCATGTTCTGATGAGGACATAACAAATCTGCAAGGAGATAATTGAGTGGGCAAAGACTTGGCTGATGGAGTTTAGTATAAGAAATCGTGCAATTTGGTAGGAAGAATCAAAAGGCAGACAATTGTTTAAATGGAGGGAGACCCTTAAAAAAGTGTGGCACAGAGGGATTTGGATGTTGTTGTACATGAAGCACAAAATGTTAGCATGCAATTAAGTGGGCAAATGGAATTTTGGCGTTTATTGTTAGCGGTTTGGAGTTTACAGAGAAATCTTGTTACAATTGTACAGAATGTTTGAGAGACTACACCTGGAGTACTGTGTACATCTTTAGTACTTGTTTTTAAAAAAACGATATACTGGCAACAGAGGTTTCTCCAAAGAAATTCACTGGGCTGATTCCAGGGATGAAGGGGTTGACTTATCAAGAAAGACTAATCAGGTTAGGCCTTCATTCATTAGAGTCCGGAAGAATGAGGGGTCATCTTGTTGAAATATATAATACTTTTGAGGGTGTTTGACAGGGTAAATGTTGAGATGATATTTCTACTAGGGCACGTAGTAACAGAATAAGGGGACACTGATTTAAAATCAAGATGAGAGAGAATTTTTTCTCCTATAGGTCTGGAATTCTCTACCTCGGAGATATGTGGAGACTAGACTACTGAAAGTGTTTAAAGACTAAGTAGATAGATTGTTAAAATATCAAGGAGTTGAAGGCTATGAGTACTTGGCACAAAAGAGAAATTGAGACCTGGAGCAGATCAGCCACAATCTTAAAAAATAGCAGGCAGGCTTGAGGGGCTGAGTCGCCTACTCCTGCTCCTATTTCTTACCTTCTTCTGTGTCCCATCTGAGACCAGTTCATCTTTTCTGAGGTTCGGTGTTCAAACCTGCATATTGTGCTCCGGATATAGTCTGACCAAGGTGCTGTATGACTGTGCACAATCTCCTTACTTTGGTATTCCAACCCTTCCCCTCACCGTCATCCTAATCCTAACCCTAACCACAGTTTAAGCCTAACTCCAACTTTCCATTAAAACCCTGCGGATACTGTAAATCAGGAACAAAAACAAAGTTGCTGGAAAAGCTCAGCAGGTCTGGCAGCATCTGTGAAGGAGAAAACAGAATTAACGTTTCGGATCCGGTGACCCTTCCTCAATATGCAGGTTTGAACACCGAACCTCAGAAAAGATGAACTGGTCTCAGATGGGACACATAAGAAGATAAGATCTAGGAGCAGGAGTAGGCCATTCACCCCCTCAAGCCTGTCTGCTATTTTTTAAGATTGTGGCTGATCTGCTCCAGGTCTCAATTTCTCTTTTGTGCCAAGTCCTCATAGCCTTCAACTCCTTGATATTTTAACAATCTATCTACTTAGTCTTTAAACACTCTCAGTGATCTAGTCTCCACATATCTCCGAGGTAAAGAATTCCAGACCTATAGGAGAAAAAATTCTTTCTCATCTTGATTTTAAATCAGTGTCGCCTTATTCTGTTACTACGTGCCCTAGTAGAAATATCATCTCAACATTTACCCTGTCAAACACCTTCAAAAATATTATATATTTCAACAAGATGACCCCTCATTCTTCCGGACTCTAATGAATGAAGGCCTAACCTGATTAGTCTTTCTTGATAAGTCAACCCCTTCATCCCTGGAATCAGCCTAGTGAATTTCTTTGGAGCAACCTCTGATGCCAGTATATCGTTTTTTTAAAAACAAGTTCTGAGGAATGGTCACCGGACCTGAAAAGTTAACTCTGTTTTCTCCTTCACAGATGCTGCCAGACCTGCTGAGCTTTTCCCGCAACTTTGTTTTTGTTCCAACTTTCCATTATCAGGTTTTGATTTGTTCTGCTGATTTGTATATATGGCCTAAATCTCTCTGATTCTCTACAGCACTGGGAACAGGAGTAGACCATGCAGTCCCTCAAGTCTGTTTGAATTTCCCATTCAATTTGGGGCGGCACAGTGGCTCAGTGGTTAGCACTACTGCCTCACAGCACCAGGGACCCAGGTTCCATTCTAGCCTCAGGCGTCTGTCTGTGTGGAGTTTGCACATTCTCCTTGTGTCTGTGTGGGTTTCCTCCAGGTGCTCCGGTTTCCTCCAGGTGCTCCAGTTTCCTCCTACAGTCCAAAGATGTGCAGGTTAGGTGGATTGGCCATGCTAAATTGCCCATAGTGTTCAGGGAGGTGTGGGTTAGGTGGGTTGTTGCAGGGGTGGGTCTAGGTGGGATGCTCTGAGGTTCGGTGTGGACTTGTTGGGCCGAAGGGCCTGTTTCCACACTGTAGGGATTCTATAATTCAATCATGATAAGTAACTCAGTTCAATCTACCCACCTTACTCCACCATTTATGAGCACAATAAAGGACAAATAGCAGGAAGTCAAAGAGGAATCAGTGACTAATACTAGGTGTTTTATATGCATAGAAATTAATTATGAATTGAGTTGCAACAATGTGGAAATACTGGAGCTCTTCCTAACAGTGAATAATTAAGAACAACATGTTTTTCATATTAATATAGTTTTAGCAATTGTAAGAATTATTTAAAAACATATTTATCTCCACTACATGCATATATTTAAGAGATGAATGAAATATGAAACAGATTCATTGAACTGTTGGAATGATATCCAAATGTGCTTTTTATCAGACATTGTGAGTGAACATTTCAGATGAGCAATCCAAGAAGGAAACAGAACCAGTGGTGGGGCTGGGCACTTGAGGAATACTGGCACTGGGAAGTATGTCAGTTTCAAGGTGGTAATTCTGGTGCCAGCAGTGCTACTGGTGTGGGGATAGGAGTCCTGCTCTTTCCCCTTTTAGGCCAGTTGACGCAATCTAAGAGTTCATTTAGTGCTTATGAAATGGGAAGGATTGCGTATTTCATAGAGCATCCTAGCTCCATAAGAGGGTCAGCAGGGCAAAGAAGACTGGCCATGGGTGCACTTGGTGTTGCGCTGGTGGCAATGAGGGATTAGACACTCAATGCATCGACTCTGAATGTGGTTAATAGAGTGTTTAATTATTTTGTGTTTGATTATGTCAGTCTGCTTACTGTTGATACTCACTGGTGCTTGACTGGTTAATTCTGAGTGTGGACTCAGAGAAAGTGAACAAAACAGAAAGTCAAATATGAGGTGCTGTATTCCAGATGTAATTCGATTGGTCATGCTACTTGGCTTTAAGCAAAACATACTTTATTCTTACACCAAGTTAAAATGTAAACAAAAGAATGAAGAATTAGTGTAACTTTAACTCTACTGAAAAACTTAACAAAATAATAATATTTTAACTACTAAACAGCAACTGTTCCAATATAATAACATTTCATAAGCACACCTTGGCAAAGGCAAAGTTAGTAAAATACATTGTCTCACATGCGATTCTGGAAAAGGAAAAGAAAACCCAAGGTTTTTAACTGTAGGAGATAGAGAGACAACTTCCACAACCAACTTCAAAACCCCAACAACTACTGAAAGCTAAACTAAAAGCCTGGTTTGATAGGAACCTGACTCCACCCATTCATGTTGCTTCTATTGTTTCAACTTTTAAAAAAATCTAAGGCCTCACACTTTATAAGCTTGGAACAGACCTCTTTCTCAACTTCTCTTCATAAAAGAATCCAAGACAAGATACTCTTCTTAAGGCCATAGTATCATTACTTCTAACCCAATTTAAAAAATGAACCATCAACATACTGTGTGGAGTTTGCATGTTCTCCCGTGTCTACGTGAGTTTCATCCAGGTGTTCTGGTTTCCTCCCACAGTTGAAAATGTGCAGGTTAGGTGGATTGTCCATGCTAAATTGCTCATAGTGTCCAGGGATGTGCACGCAACATGGGTTAACATTGGAAAATGCAGGGTTAGAAGGATAGGGTATGGGGGTGAGTCTGGGTGGCATGCTCTTCAGAGGGTCAGTGTGGACTCAATGGGCTGAATGGCCTGTTTCCCCACTGTAAGGGTTCTAGGAACTCTTTCAGGTCATTTTGATTTTCATCTGGAAGGTAACTCAATAATTTATCCCAATTTTTGAGAACTTCCTCATTGTCCAATTTAATTTGAGGAATGTCCAATTCAGAATACTCTGAACTTGGTTCTTTACTCTGTTGTAACCGATAACACATTCTCCTTTTAATTTCCTTCTCTATCAAAATACCATTTGAGCATATTCATAAGACACACACTGAGTTTTCTTTCTGTCTGGCATTCTTATCAAATAATTCACCTCACACAATTTCCTTTTGATTTGATAAGGCCCACTAAACTTAGCTTTTAAAAGTTCACCCACCACTGATGATAATACTAACACTTATCTCCTCCATCAAATTTTTGATTTCTTCTTTGCTTCCTGTTTCATCATGTCATGCTACTTTTAAATGCTGTTTAACCAACTCATCAATTCTATTTATTCTTTCCCTAAAATTTGATACATAGTCCGAATGTGCAGTCTCTGAACTCTGACTTAGCCAAGCTGAAAAACCAACTTTTCCTTAATTAATTTCAATGGTCCTCTCACATCATGTCTGAAAACTAATCCAAATGGACTGAATTTAGTTGATCCATAAGGTACATCCCTAATTGCAAATCATTCAAATGGAATTCCTTTATCCCAATCCTCTGGATAATCTTGACTATAAGCGCTGAACATGGTCTTTAAAGTTTGTTGCCACCATTCCAATGTTCCTTGTGAATCTGGATGGTTCACAGTTGATTTAAATTGTTTGATTTCTAAGCTATCCATAACTTCCTTGAATAATTTGATGTAAAATTTGACCCTTGATCTGATTGTATTTCAATGGATAGTCTGTATCTAGTAAAAAAAAAAGGAGTTATTCTTCTATAATCCTTTTAGCTGTGATATTTGCATGGTGGAATGACCTCTGGAAATCTAGTAGATACATCTATTATGCTTAACAAATATTTACTCCCACTTTTTGTTTTAGGTAGGTGTACTACGCAATCAATTAAGACCCTTGTAAATGGTTCCTCAAATGCTGGAATAGGTATTAACAGTGCTAGTTTTATCACTGCCTGAGGTTTTCCTGTTACCCGAAATGTGCGACATCTCTGGCAAAATTCGACCATATCTCTGTGCAGGCCAATAAAAATGTTTTTGTGTTTTGGCTTGAGCTTTTCTTTCTCCCAAATGATCTCCTTCTTGTAATTCATGTGTTACCCTCAACACCTCCTTTCTATAACCGACGAGTAATATGATTTGATGAACTTCTGCCCATTTTTCATCTGCCTGAATATGCAATGTTCTCCATTCCCTCATCAAGACTTCATTTTTAAGATAGTGACATTCTGGTATACACTGAGATTTTTCGTCAGTATAAGCTTTTTGACACAAATGCTTTAGTTTTTCATCTTTTGTTTTAATTCATCTGATGCCTCTGAACTGAAATTATCCACTTTGTTCTTCACCTGTTCGTGTTTTTTCTCAATCATTTGATCAAGCATAGTTTCTGATCATTGATTTCAACATCCTTATCTTTACTGTTTGGTTTCCCCTCTTGTTTCAACCTGTGGCTTTGTGACCTTGATACCATACCAGGAAAAATCCCAGGATATACTTTCTGCAACATCTCAGTTCCTTGATTTTCCACTGGCAACAATTCCACTTGTGATCCAGCTATATCATTCTCAACAATAAACAGTATCTCTGAACCTCACCTTATACAATGGAACACAATTCCCCTTTCCATGAATTCCACATATTACCACTCTTCTGGCAGTACGCCTTCCAAAGAACATACCTCCTCATTTCTCACCATCAAAGATTGACTTGCTCCTGTATCGTCTAAAATTTTTATTTCTTTACCTACTCCTCCTGGTGGACATTAGTAAACCTTACCCACGCTGGTAAATTCTGTAAAGCGATCTGGTACTTTCTTATCAACCAGCACCTGACAAGGCTGTACATTTTTTTGCAGCCCTTTAGCTTCCGCTGGGATCTCCTTTATCACTTTAATAAACCCCACTGGCTTATTTTGTTCTACCACATCCATTTTCCCAGTGCTTTTCTTAAACCACCAACATTGCGATGTCATGTGTCAGACTTTGTTACAGTGAAAACGTCTGATTTTTTTAGAGATAACAAGGTGTAGAGCTGGATGAACACAGCAGACCAAGCAGCATCAGAGGAGCAGGAAAGCTGACGTTTCGGGTCCGGACCGTTCTTCAGAAATTTCTTCAGCATTTCTGAAGAAGGGTCCAGCCTCGAAACGTCAGCTGTGTTCATCCAGCTGTATACCTTGTTATCTCAGATTCTCCAGCATCGGCGGTCCCTACTATCTCTGATGTTTTTTGCTTCTCTTCCCCTCCCTCATGGGTTTAATTTTTAACCTGTGGTAAAATATCTTTATTATCTTCAAATGAGATCTCCTTTTCCTCTACTACCCGAGGATTGCTCTTTTCCCCAGTTTCTATCCCTCACAGATTGAAATTGATGTCAGAAGTCAAACATTGATTTATAAACAAATTCATAAACATATGCCATTTCTGCTGCTAATCTTGCAGTTTTAACCCTCTGCTCTTCCACATGAGTTCTCGCTACATCAGGAAGTGAATTTTTTAACTCCTCCAAAATAACAGTCTCTCAAAGAGTGTCATGTCCGATCTATTTTCAAGGCCCTTATCCACCTTTCAAATTTTATGTATGTTTGATTAGGTTCTCTCCTTAGATTCCTAAAACAATGTCTGTAGGCTTCTGACACTAGTTCATATGCACTTTGAAGTAAGTCCACAGAGACCGGTATCCCACTCTTGCCACCAAGTCAACCTTTATTTACACGTGGAGAGTCCTTGACACTGACCCAGTTTCCACAGAGACAGCTCTGAGTGAGCAGAACTTCTAACACTCCTGTTTATATCTGTAAGCCAGCACTCCCTGATTCGGGTTGTGGTCCAATCAGGGAACTCATATTCGATGAGGTCCACCTGGCTGACCTCGTGACAATTACTGCACACTTAAGATGGCTGTTTTCAGCTCATCATATGCCCCAGATACCTCTTATGATAATGATGTAAATACCTCAGTAGCTGTACCAATTTTGTTTGAATCAACAATACCTGCATGGTCACTGGCCACTTCATTTGTTTAGCCACTTTCTCAAAAAAATAAAAAAGGCTTCTATGTCCTTTTCATCAAACTTTGGTAACGTTTGGGCATATTTAAACAGATCCCCACCAGGCTCTTGGTTATCATGGATTTGGTCTTCATCACTGTCACTATTGCTACTCCGACTTTCAACCTTCGCCTCTGCCATTTTAAGTCGACTTTGTTCTTTCATTGCCAACTTCTGAAGTTCAAAACCTCTCACTTCTTCCCTCTCTTCTGCTGGGTCCTTCCTTTTATATTTCTTTTTCCTCTGCTTTTAATCATAATTTAAACTGTTTCATTTCATTTCTTTGCTTTTTCTCTTGCCATTGCCTCTAGTTCAAGTTGCTTCATTTGCAATCAAATTTTAGCAATTTCCAATGATTCTGAATGCATTTCTGGCAATTGTAAGGGCAGAGCTATTTTTGCAATTATCTCCCCCTTCCTCACAGACACTGGCAATTCCAACTTCAGCTTGCTTGCCAATTCTGAAAGTTTTGCCTTGCTCACTTTCTGAAGTGACTTCTTCCACCCCCAGGAAACTCTTAGCAGCTGAAAGAGCCATTCTTACATAGGCACATCCTATTTCAACCAACCGAATGCAACACCTGAAAAGAAAGCACCAACACTCACCACTCACTCTCTTTGAATCCAATAATCCTAATCCCAACCTGGAATTGGAGACGTTGATCCCAATAAAAGCCCACAGTTTGTTCTGTACCAGACCAAACCACCTGCAAAAATATCAAGGTGATAGCCTAGATCCTGAATTTTATCTTATATCACTTCAGTGCAAAAGATAAGGCTGAAGCATTCATCGCAATCTTCAGCCAGAAGTGCCAGGTGGATGATCCATCTCAGCCCCCTCTGATGGTTCCCAGTATTGCAGATACCAGTCTTCAGCCAATTCGATTCACTCCATGTGGTATCAAAAAACAGTTGGAGACACCAGATACTGCAAAGGTTACAGGCTCTGACAACATTCTGGCAATAGTACTGAAGACTTGTTCTCCAGAACTTGCCACTCTCCTAGCCAAGCTGTTCCAGTTTAGTTATAACATTAGTATCTACCTGGCAAAGCAGACAATTGCCTAAGAAATGTCCTGTACATAAAAAGCAGGATAAATCCAACCTGGCGAATTACCACTCCATCAGTCTACTGTCGATCATCAGTAAAGTGATGGAAGGTGTCATGAACAGTGCTATCAAGCAGCACCTGCTCAGTGATGCTCAGTTTGGATTCCTCCAGGGCTGCTCAGCTCCTTACCTCATTACAGCCTTGGTTCAAACATGGACAAAGAAGCTGAATTCCAGAGGTAAGGTGAGAGAGACAGCCCTGGACGTCAAGGCTGCATTCAACCAAGTGTGGCATCAAGGAGCCCGAGCAAATCAATGTGTCAAAAGTTCTGTTCACTCTGAGAGCTGTCTCTGTGGAAACTGGATCAGTGTCACGGACCCTCCACGTGCAAATAAAGGTTGACTTGGTGACAAGAGTGGGATACCAGCCTCTGTGGAGTTACTTCAAAGTGCAAATGGACTAGTGTCAGAATCAATGGGTATTGGGGGCAAACTTTCTGGTGGTTAGAGCCATACCTAGCACACACTTGTCTGTCTCCTCTCCACCTATGCTCTCCTCTATCCATCTTCTATCCGCCTCCCCCACTCTCCCTATTTATTTCAGAACCCTCTTCCCCTACCCCATTTCTGATGAAGGGTCTAGGCCCAAAACGTCAAGCTTTCCTGCTCCTATGATGCTGCTTGGCCTGCTGTGTTCATCCAGCTCCACACCTTGTTATCACACAAAGAAAGTGGTGATGGTTGTTGGAGGTCAGTCATCTCAGCTCCAGGACAACTCTGCAGGAGGACTGCAGGGTAGTGTCCTGGGCCCAACCATCTTCTGCTGCTTCATCAATGACCTTCCTTCCATCATAAGGTCAGAAGTGGGGATGCTTGCTAATGATTGCACGATGTTCAGCACCATTCATGACTCCTCAGATACTGAAGCAGTCCATGTCCAAATGCAACAAGATTGGGACAATATCCAGGCATGGACTGACAAGTGGCAAGGAACATTCGCACCACACAAATTCCAGGCTATGACCATCACCAATAAGAAACAATCTAACCACCGCCCTTTGACATCCAGCAGTGTTACCATCACTGAATCCCCCAATATCCACCTCCTGGGGGTTATGATTAACCAGAAACTCAACTGAACTTATCGCATATACACAGTAACTACAAGAGCAGGTCAGATGCTAGGAATACAGTGGTGAGTAACTGAGCTCCTGACACTTCAAAGCCTGTCCACCGTCCACACAGGCACAAGTCAGGAGTGTGATGGAATACTCCCACTTGCCTGGATGAGTGCAGCCCCAGTAACACTCAAGAAGCTTGACACCATCCAGGACAAAGCAGCCTGCTTGATTGGCATTACATCCACAAACATCCACTCCCTCCACCACTGATGCTCAGTAGCAGCAGTGTGTACTATCTGCAAGATGCACTGCAGAAATTCACCAAAGATCCTCAGACAGCACCTTTCAAACCCGGAACCACTTCCACCTAGAAGGACAAGGGAAGCAGATATATGGGAACACCACCGCCTTCAAGTTCCCCTCCAAGCCACTCACCATCCTGACTTGGAAATATATTACCATTCTTTCACTGTCACTGGGTCAAAATCCTGGAATTCTGTTCCTAATAGCAATGTGGGTCAACCCAAAGCAGGTGGATTGCAGCAGTTCAAGGAGGTAACTCACCACCACCTTCTCAAGGGCAACCAGCGATGGACACTAAATGCTGGCCACCCAGCTATGCCCACATCCTACAAGTGAATAATAAAATAAAATTTAATGACAAGTGTGAGGTGCTGTGTTCCTCTGCTCACACTAGATGACTTTAAGCAAAACACAAACAAAAGAAAAAAGTATAACTTTAAGTCTATTTGACATGTTAACAGAATAATAGATTATTTAACTACTAAACAGCAACTGTTCCAATATAGTAACATCCCATAAATATACCCTTGGTAAAGGCAGAATCAGTAAAATATATTGTCTCACATACAATTCTGGGGAGTGCAAGAACCCTTAGTTTTTAGCTGTAAGGAGGAGAGAGAGAAAGCCATCTTTCACAGCAAACTTTAAAACTCCAACAACTACTGGTGGCTAAACTAAAACCCTGGTTCTGTGGGAGCTGGACTCCACCCATTCTCGCTGCTTCTATTGTTCCAACTTCTAAGCTGTTTACTTTATTGGCTTGGAACAGACTACTCGACACCTCTGTCTCAACCTCCCTTCACAAAAAGGACAAAATAGACATCTTAAAGCTATAGTATCATTGTAGCATTATTAATAGAACCTGTTACATGCATAAAAACTATTGTCTTCTCTCTCTAGTTCTGAGATATAAAACATACAACAAGGTACAATCCCTGAAAAGGTAGAGTACAAGATTAGGGACCAGAATGATAAGGATAAAAATATGGCTGTCCACCCTGAAGCATGGTTCCTGTCAGCAGCGAGCACATGGTTGTCTGATATTGTGCCCTAGGGTGATGAGAGGCAACACACTTCAGAGGATGGGTGGCTCCAGGCAATTGGAGTGCATGGGAAAGAAAAGAAAGAAAGAATGGAATTGGAGGTTACCCCACATCAAAGGATTCTTCGTTGAAAATGGAGTTATCAGGAAATGACTGAGATTTGGTGTCGTTGCAGATTATGACTCACTAAAGCACAAGATAATGAATATCTATGACCTCATTGCTGAAAAGTGCTGCATATCATATCCTGTCATTACTGAGATCTTGAACTTCTTATTTCTACCTGCTTCCAAGGGTCAACAATGGACTTCAGTGGAATCTCAAAGATAGTTGTACACCACTGCATCTCACTTGTGATTTATACCTTCTTTACCAGGACTTAACAGTACATTATTTTAATTAGAGCCAACCTCATAGGAAGAGAGGGAATTGGGTTTTGCCTCCAATACTAGATACCCACAGCTGCATCGCATCTTCAAGTTCATCCATAGGGCCATCAAGAGACCCAAAAGGCAGCTCATGAGAATCATTAATAGGAAAGGTTTTCATTCCCTTGGCTTACAGCTGGTCTTGAATGAAATTGAGAAAATCTTGGACTATTGAAGGCATGGCATGTAGTCCAGTTCAAACACTAATGTCATGTTACACCCAAACTATTCTTCAAATAGTGTAAAAACGAGTAAACCTGATGCAACAACAGGCGAGTGACAAAGTCGAGGTGAAATGACACAAAGCCAAAATTGTACTTTGATAAAACTACTAAATCATAGCCAGACCTGAACCAGAGTAATGTGTTCTACTTTCTCAATAAAAGTCAGCTAACATGGCAACTCGGGATCTAGTGTGGAATAGTGCCCCCTAGAAGTAGAGAAGAGCAATATGCACATATGCCTTTGGGAGTACTGCACAGTTGAATGGTTCTGGGTCATATTTTGCAGGGAATGGCAATCTGTACAGATTCTGACTCTGCACCTTCTTCTTCTACTACTGAAGAGAGAGCTTTGGAGAGGGGAGTCCAGTCAGGGCTCCTTCTAAAATTCTTCCATTCTAACAGATCTCTCATTCAGCAGAACTGTCGGGGGAAGGCAAACCACATCTCTTTTCCACAACAGTGAGTTGCCCAATTCTAAAACTTGTATGTCCAGAAGCCGCTTTGACAGCTGTCAAATGATACATAAATAAAGTGAATGTGAGGTTAGGGTCCTGAGAGGATAGGGTGCTAACTAAGTAGCATGCCAGCTGAGTGAGGGTACAGTACCAGGGAGTGAAGTGTCAAGTAGATAATATGCCAAGTGGGTAGATTACCAGGGGATAGGTTATCAGATGCAGTGCGTGCCCAGTGAGTAGGGAGTAAGGTGCTAGGGTACAAGGTGATAAGGGAGCCAGGTTTGTGATACAGTGTTTAGAGTAGGTTGGGTGGATGGGAGAACTTAAGTCTGGTGGAGATTGAGTGATGATGGCTGTTGGATCTTGGGGGCAGGGGAAGTTGAAGGGTTAGGGAGGCAATGCAGCCCAAAGCAAGAGAAGGGTTGTTGGGCTGGAGCAAGTAAAAGTTGGTGGGGGGCAGGGGACTGGAGACCAAGTCTGGTGCAAGTGAAGGTGATTGGCAGGAGAAATCTAGTCAAGTTGGCATTAGGAGAAGGGGGTTGATATCAGGAGCAGGTATGGGTGTGGAGCAGAGGAAATTGGGAAGCAGGAGGAGGTCTGGAGTTGAGGAAGCAGAGTCAGGTCCAGAATGGTTGGAATGGGGGGAACCCAGTCCGGAGCAGGGGAAGTAGACACCATGTAAGTAATGGGGAAAAGGGGAGCTGGTCCAGGGACATGTAAGGAGGGTTGGGTCTGGAACAGAGGAAGAAATGGTCAGACCTGGACAGGGAGTGCCAGGTCAGGGTCTGGGGGAGATGTAGTGAGGTAAGTATGGGGTTAGTTGAATAGTTACTCACGAGTTAGACTATGCATTTAAAAGTCTAGTTTCTGCTGAGTAATTATCTGCTTAATTTCCTTGCAGCCTTCCAAATTCTGTAATTTAAATGGATACTTTCAAAGGGCAACAAGTGCAGGGGGATTGCCCAGCGGTTTTGTCAATTTCATGAGCAATTTCCTGAGAGTCTGGTACAATAGAGGTTCTATAGGATCCCCACATGCAACTCCCATCTACACTGAATTAATCATTGCCTGGCCATTGGAAAACCCAGGCTATGAATACAATACAAATTTGGAGACTGATGAAAAAGGAATTAACTGGAGTTAACATTCCTTTTATTTAATGAATGATAATTTTCTTTTTGACCATGCATATTCAGCAATTTGTCTAAGTTGTAACTGCAAACAATAGTGTGTGTGATTGATTTTGTTTTGTTTCTGTGAAGGGGTCTGTTTGGAGAAATGCAGTTGTACCCTTAGTGTACTGGATGGCTTGCCACAATCATGTAATCTTTACTTCTGCTGTAAGAGCCTTTGGTGCACAGTCTGCAACAGCTATTAAACATATATCACTTGTAATTTACTTGAAACATGATGAAAATATATTTCATGCTATAAGAATAATCATCAAGACTCAATGCAATTATAATAGGTCTGTAAAGAGTTTGAATTGAGTGTATGATACCCTACACAGGATCTTGTTCAAATTACTACATATGCAGTTTCACCTCAACTAGATGTGGTTCTCGCCCATTCACCTCCATTTTACAAAATTCTAAATGAACCAGTAAAATCAGAAGATGGCAGTAATGCTGTAAAACTTTAAAGCTATTTATTGCCAAAGCTACAATGCAGATCTTAAACCTGATATAATTGGATGTGAAACAGAACAGGATGAAAACTCTGCCTTCTAAGCTTTTAAATCACAGCTTACCCCATTAACAGCCAAGGGAATTATTTACTTCAGTAGTATACATTCCTAACAATTCCGGTCAGTTTGTTTCTATAATACTCCAAATATATATACACACATAGAGTAAATCTTTAACCAAATCCAAATGAAAGAAAGGTATAGTCTCATATAATGTGTCCACTACAGAAGAGAAGAAAAATTTAAGCTAGGATTGGCTCCAACATAAAGTAGTAAATGCCAGGGGCTTTTAAATTATTTGCTTGACATTCTGTGTGGATATCACATTAATCATGACATTATCTTTTCCTCAACCTTCATTCCATTCTGCTCTTAACAAGAAGAAAATATACATTTGTTTATTGGTCTAAATAATTAGTCCATTCTTTTGTCAAATCTGGGATAACATAAAAATAAATTTGATCTTGATGATGCGCATGGGAGGAAAATGTGTGCTATTTTCCTCCATTCATTGATGCTCATAATTATATATTGAAGTGTTTTTTTTTGCTTGAACATTAGTGGAGCCATCATCAACTACTGGTCTTCAATATGTTCTTTTAAGGACGGAATGCTGACTTGAATGAAAGTTAAACTTATATTGCTTGTTACATGCTTATTGAATGTGATTAAGAGAAAACTAGGATGTTTACTGAGGGTTGACTAGCAGATACTGTGTGCATGTCAGCTATCCAGAGCTCACTGTGAGACAATATGTTCAAAGATTGCAAAGAACCAAGAGCACAGCTCTCCAGGGGATGATTTTAAGTCAGGGTGGGATCAGTGTACAAACAACTTGAGCAGACACAATTCCAGATTTCATGAAATCAGTCAGATTGGCTATAATAGCAGTGCCTCAATTACTTCTTTAGTCCCAAAACCAGTGTGAATTATTTCAGTGACAGTGGGCACAGTGAGATTTGAGGTGGTGGGGGTGGGGGATCTGGATGCTGGCGGAAATCCAAGGGAACAGTAATTGGCTACAAATATGTGCTGGGACAGGACAAGTTGCCAAGCTGTGATGCTAGTTGAGGAGAGTGGAGGAACACCAGGACTGAGGAACTTCTCGTGACATTCAGGAGAATAGGTCCGTTTCTTTAGATCCCCAAGGGTATCAAATAAACCTTACAAGACTAAATTTGAGGATTTCTGAATAAAAGAAAAAATGTTGTTGAAGCTTTTTGTCTTGTACTCATCAGGACAGATACAAAATTTTAAAAGTAGAAATAATTTAAAGTGCATGAGAGAAAAGGTGCTGATTATCTGGTAGGTGGACACTGATTGAGAAGTTACCATGAAGATTACGCTAGTAAACAGTAAAAACCAGTAAATTCAGTAAACATACAATGAGCCAAATGGCCTTATTCTGCATTGTAATAATTCTGTAATTTTCCCAAGCTTTTGATTGATTAAATGTCAAATAATGTCAGTCAAATCTAGTTGAGGTGTTGCCATTGGAATTCACCAAAGAACCTCCAGGCTTTTGTTTATTTGAAAAGTTTTAATGCCCGAACATACTCTTTCTGTTTGCAGAGGCCAGAGTATTGCATGCTTATTAGTTTTGTAGTTTTGAGTGAACCTTATTGTAACTTCATATGGCAATTGTAAATTGGTTGATAGCGTAATTCATAGCACTTGCAATTGTTCAGTAAGTGCTGTCCAATTAAGGAACCACCCCCACCTTTGCACAGCATGTGCACAATATTGTCCTTCCTGGAGATGATGAGAGAGATGGTGAGAAGGGAAAATAATTAGGTGAGTTGGCCGTGTTGAGGTATTCATCCATTTCTCGCCACTCCAACAATTAGATTCTGTGTGAGAAGGTCCAAAGATTACCTTCTCAACCTGCCACCAATTAAGGCCTATAATTGGTCAATTAGTGGCCGCATAAGGGCCTCACCTCACCTTATAATATCCTTAGTTACCTCCTGTCCAGTGCACAATAAAGGTGGCTGACTGGGAAACTACAGCATCCTGCATGCGAAGTTGGCAAGATCTTCCAACTGTCTAGTCTGGAAGTAATTGAAGAAAAGGATAGGAGGGCAAGGTGGTAGTTTCTCACTGCTTCCCCCCCACCCCCCGCCCCGACCTCTCCTCCTTCTGAAACCCTGAATCGATGAGAAGAGTTAAAAATGTACTTACCTTCTCCCTGTGTGATCTCCCAATCCGTAGGCCTTGACTGACACTCCTTAGGACCAAAAGCTTCAATCTGATGGAGCTTGGCAGCTTCTGGCAATTTGGGTGATGTTTTTACGGCCTGAAATAGCCCCAGAAACATACCTATGCTCTGTTTGTCAGCTTTTGATAAGCTGATGGTTGTACGATAGGTAAAGTTTTTTTGGCTGTGGGGAGGGAGGTTAACATGCCTGTCGCCACCTAGCACATGTACCCCCAGTATTCAACAAAAAGGAAAATTGTGGCTTTTGTTCTGAGGTTTGAAGCATTGGGCTGGTTTATTGGGTATACTTAGAACTCCGCCTACTGGGAACAGCAAGGGCCATGCTGATTGATATGATTCACCAGTTACTGGGATATAAAACTAACGTTCCTGTAATCACACCGACACCAAATTTCATATCCCATTCTTCATTAATGTGCTAAATAGAAGGTCTTTTTGATTTGATGACAATATCCTGTTCGTAAAGAATTCCACTTGTGTCGCTACTCCATTGCAGCAGTATGAAATGGCTAGCTTCACCTTTTGAGACACCTTACCTAAGCTAATTTTAGATAGACTGGTTTCAGAAGCAAAAGTGGTTGCCTTAGGCCCATATATGAGTTTGCACAATATACAGTGAGTGATGATCTAAACAGAGGCAGTCATTATGCCACAGCTTACAGATTCTCTAATTATCTTGCCCTCTATGTGAATGTCTGAGTTCCATGCGCAGCAGTGACTTCCACATATATCAGCATACCAGTTGGTGTGCACAGGAAGTCTGAGTAGCTGCGCAACCTCATGGCTTAGAGAGAATATTGACCACAGGACAGCTCTGATGCATCGTCTTTCAGCACCAAGCTTGCACAGTAAGCTAATGGCTTGGAGCCATATTTACAAGGTTGCTGATAAGGTCAAGCTTAAATTATCTATATCCCTTTGTAGGGCCCTTGTATCCTTGTCATTCTCTCACCTACTTTTGTGTCATCATCAAATTTAGTTACTATACTTTTAATTCCTTCATATAAATCACTCACAATGATCATAAAGCATTAAGGCCCAGCACCAACCTCTGTGGCACACCACTCACAACATCCTGCCAGCCTGAAAAAGACCCATTTACTCTAACTCTCTGCTTCTTGTTAGCCAGCAAATCTTCTATCCATGTCAATATATTATCCCTAACACCACGAGCTTTCATTTTCCACAATAACCTTTTATGTAGGAACTTATGAAATGTCTTCTGGAAACGTAAACACAATACATCGACTGGTTTCCATTTATCCACAGCACAAGTCACTTCTTCAGAGAACTCCAAAAAAGCCGTTAAACATGAATTCCCTTTGACAAGACCATTTTGGCTGTGCCTAATTACCTTGAACTTATTCAAATGCCATGTTATAATATCTTTAGCAATAGTTTATAACATTTTCCTATGTCAGATGTTAAGCTAACTGGCCTGTAGTTTCATCCCTCATGTATTGAATCCTCTCCGGATCACAGATATCTCCGTGATGTTCAATATTCCATGGACAGCTGCTCTCGCAACTTCCTGAGATCCACACTCAGTGCCATGTGGCGTCACATGCACACTCTCGACCTTTCTGTCCAACAGCATTGCAACACACTGGCTCAGGGCTGCACCACTCCGCAGTTCCACTTGACGCTCCGGCTCATTCGCTGTGCTAAGAAGAAACTTTTTCTTTTCCTTTCAGGCATCAAGGCCCACAAGCTGCAACAACTCAGAGATACCCATGGCCCTCTGGAACTTCCTCTCCTCCCGTTCCCTCTGACTCCATCCCCTCCCCCAATCCCACCTCTTATCGGGTATTCACCATCCCCCCTAACCTTACGCTCTCTGATGCTGAACGTTCTGTACTCAGCAAAGGTATCAGCTTTATTCCTCTGCGTCCCCCCCTTAATGAATTTCAGGCACAACATAACGCCGAACTCTTCTTCCGCCGTCTTTGCCTCTGTGCCCATTTCTTTGGATATGAGTCTTCTCCCTGTCCCGCAGACCCCTTTGCCCAGTTCCAATACTCTCTCTCCACCTGGACGCCTCCCTCTAGCCTTTTACCTGCACTCGATCTGTTCATTGAGAACTGTCGACGTGATATTGGTCACCTCAATTTCTCTTCCCCCCTCACCAAATCCAACCTATCTCCCTCCGAACTGACTGTACTCTGTGCACTTAGATCCAACCCTGACTTTGTTATTAAGCCCGCTGATAATGGTGGTGCTGTTGTGGTACTGACCTCTACATTGCAGAGGCTGAGCACCAGCTCTCAGATACCTCCTCCTATCTTCCCCTGGACCGTGACCCCACCATGACACATCAGGCCATTGTAACTACTATGGTGACATTGTTTCATCCGGTGACCTCCCCCCGCACCGCTACCAAGCTGATAGTCCCCTAGCTCCGCATACCTCGCTTCTACCCTCTTCCAAAAATCTACAACAGCACTCTCTGGGTGGACACATTGTTTCAGCCTGCTCCTGCCCCACAGAACTCATCTCTTCCTACTTTGACTCTGTCTTCTCTCCCCTGGTTAAGTCATTGTCCGCGTACATTTGTGATCCTCTTGACATTTTATGCCAGTTTCAAAATTTCCAGTTTGCAGGTTCCAGCCGCCTCCTCTTTACCATGGACATGCAATCCCTTTACACTTCCATTCCCCATCAGGAGGGTCTTAGGGCTCTCCAGTTCTTCCTGGAGCAAAGGTCTGAACCGTCCCCACCCTCCACCACCCTCCTCCGCTTGGCCGAGCTCATCTTCACCCTCAACGACTTCTCTTTTAGCTCCTGTCATTTTCTTCAGGTCAGAGGGGTGGCCATGGCTACCCGCATAGGTCCAAGTTATGCCTGTCTCTTCATGGGCTATGTGAAACATTCCTTGTTCCAGTCCTATTTCAGCCCGCACCCACAACTCTTCCTCCGATATATCAATGATATCATCGATGCTGCTTCCCTCTCTCATGCGGAATTGGAAAAGTTCATCGATTTCACTTCTAATTTCCACCTTGCCCTCACTTCCATCTGGTCTATCTCTGACTCCTGTCTTCCCTTCCTTGACATCTCTGTTTCCATTTCTGGGGATAAACTGGCCACTAATATCCCCTATAAACCCACTGACTCCTACAGCTACCTGGACTATACATGCTCACACCCTGCTTCCTGTAAAGGCTCCATCCCATTCACTCAGTTCCTCTGTCTCCATCGCACATGTTCAGTTGAGGCCAACTTTGACAAGGGAACATTTGAAATGTCCACCTTCTTCCTCAACCGAGGATTCCCCAGCTGCATGGTCGACAGGGCCCTTAAATGGGTCTGACCCATCTCCCACACTTCAGTGCTCACCCCCTTTCTTCTCTTCCACAACAGTGATAGGGATCCCCTTGTCCTTACTTACCATTCCACCAGCATCCACATCCAGAAGATCATCAGATGTCATTTATGCCACCTCCAGCGAGTAGCCACCACCAGACACATATTGCCCTCTCCTCCCTTGTCCGCCTTCCGTAGGGACAATTTCATCTGAGACACATTCTTCCTTCACTCCTAACACTCCCCTACAGCCCCATGGCACCTTCCCGTTCAACCGCTGAAGGGGTAACACCTGCCCATTTACCTGTTCCCTCCCTAGTATCCAGAATCTAGTCTACTGCATTCGCTGCTCACAATGTGGTCTCCTCTACATTGGCAAAACGAAGTGTAGACTGGGTTTAAATTGTATCAGAAACGTCAAGTTTTCCTGCTCCTATGATGCTGCTTGACCTGCTGTGTTCATCCAGCCCCATGCTTGTTATCTCTGTAGACTGGGTGACTGCTTTGCAGAATATCTACGTTCTACTCACAAAAAAGACCCTGAGCTTCCCATTGCCTGCCACTTTAACACACCACCCTGCTTCCTGGCCAACATATCTGTCTCTTGTTTGCTGCAGTGTTCCAGCGAAGCTCAATGCAAACTGGAGAAACAACACCTCATTTTCCACTTGGGGACCCTGCAGCCCTCCAGACTCAATATTAAGCTCAATTATTTTAGGGCCTAAACTCTCCCATGTCCTAGCCCCCTACCCCATACTAGACCTGGTTATCACATAGCATGCCATTACACACTACCTATTGTTAGTCACTAACAGTCCCCATTAACAGCTATTCACCCTCCTAGCCAGATCATTATCAACTCCTTTGTCTATCCAGCTACTCTTCTCTCTTCGGGCTCTATCCTTTATCCTATCGTTTACTACCTACCCCATCCCCCTCCCTATTTTCTACATATAAATCAATGTTTTCCCATCTACTGTCAGTTCTGAGGAAGGGTCACCGGAACTGAAACATTAACTCTGATTTTTTTCTTCACATATGCTGCCAGACCTGCTGAGCTTTTCCAGCAACTTCTGTTTTTGGGCCTGTAGTTTCCAGTTTTCTGCGTCCCTCTGTTTTTGAATAAAGGTGTTACATTACCTATTTTCCACTCAAAATTAATTTTCCTTGAATCTAATGTGTGCGTGTAAATATATATATGTGTGTTGTGTCTGTGTCTATGTGTTTGTGTGTGTGATGTTTAATGTGATGCACCATTCCACTTTTCCTTATTTGTACGTGATTTTGTGTCCAACCTCTTTCTCATACATTACTCTTAAGTGACTGCATAGTAAAAAGTAGGCATGCAGAATTCTTGACAGCTTTCCTGACAAACTATTTCTTTATACATTGTAAGCACAACTGATCCTTCCTGAGAGCTAGGTACAGCCTTTAGGATTACAGCTGGAAGACTTCATGAGGCTTCTCCTGACCCCTTTTCTCTTTTTTGGAGATTATAAGCCACCTGTTGTTTCCATGCTTCTGTTGGAATTATGGGGAGGGGGTGTGCCTGAAATATTTTACTTTATTTCAATGCTACTGATCATTCCTATAATAGAATTTCAGATCCTCTAAGGTAGAGTGTAGATTCACCTGCTCAATATCAGCTAAAGAGTAGCAAGGATTGGATATAGAAAATTTGCCACTTTAAATGGATTTATTAGAAAGTATCATATTCTGTCATCTGATTCCCATTTTTTGTTAGTGGATTGAATATAAATTATCAAAGGAAGGTGAGATTATAAAAAAATGCATTTATTTAATACATTAGCCAGTTGATAGCACCATAAAGCAAGGTTCCTGGAGTGCAATTCAATGCTGTACTGTTAGAGATGCTGTCTGTTGGAGATGCTGTCTGTTGGAGATGCTGTCTTTGGAATGAGATGCTAAAACAAAGTCTTTTTGGTGATTACAGAACATCCCATTGCACCTTATTGAAGAAGAGGTAATTCTTTTGTAAGAGTTAATGCTTGAGCTATGCTGAGCTCCACCCAGCTTGATGACATCACACAGCCTCTGGGTAGAGAATCAGTTGGTTTCTAGCATGGATTCCAATGGAGACAGATCAGTACTACCTACCTCTTGTTAGTAATTTTTAATATAATCTGCATATAATTGGTGTGATGTAATAAACTACATCTTGTTATGAAAGGCAAGACCCTCTTTTGTTGAACATAGAACATAGAACAGTACAGCACAGTACAGGCCCTTCGGCCCATGATGTTGATAATAGGCCCACCTATTATCCTACTAAGATCAATCTACCCTGCATACCCAACATTTTACTATCCTCCATGTGCCTATCCAAGAGTCGCTTAAAAGTCTCTGAAAATATCTGACTCCACTACCACTGCCGGCAGCGCAATCCACATGCCCACCACTCTCTGTGTGAAGAACCTACCTCTGACATCTCCCCTTTACCTTCCTCCAATCACCTTAAAATTATACCCTCTCTTAATAGTCATTTCCACCCTGGGAAAAAGTCTCTGACTATCCACTCTATCTATGCCCCTCATCATCTTGTACACCTCTATCAAGTCACCTCTCATCCATCTTCGCTCCAATGAGAAAAGCCCTAGCTTCCTCAACCTTTCCTTATAAGACCTGCCCTTCATTCCAGGAGCATCCTGGTAAATCTCCTCTGCACCCTCTCTAAAGCTTCCACATCTTTCCTATAATGAGGTGACCAGAACTGAACACAATATTCCAAGTGTGCTCTAACCAGAGCTTTATAGAGCTGCAGCATAACCTCATGGCTCTTAAACTCAATTCCCCTGCCATTGAAAGTCAACACACCATATGCCTTCTTTACAACCCTATCAACTTGGGTAGCAACTTTGAGGGATCTATGGAAGTGGACCCCAAGATCCCTCTGTTCCTCCACACTGCTGAGAATCCTGCCGCTAACCTTGTATTCTGCATTCAAATTCAACCTTCCAAAATGAATCACTTCACACTTTTCCGGGTTGAATTCCATCTGCCACTTGTTTGCTCAGCTCTGCATCCTGTCAATGTCCCGTTGCAGCCTACAACAGCCCTCCACGCTGTCCACAACTCCACCAACCTTCGATGAGACTTAGTCGAGGCCCATTCTCCACCACAGGCAACTGAACAGCCCCTTTGACTGGTTCAAAGAAGCAGTGGCATAGTGTCACTATCACTAGACAGATAACCCAGAATGCCAGACTAATGTTCTGGAGACAAGGTTTCAAACATCAGTATGCGGCAAAGACAAAATTGAACTCAATAAAAATCTATAATAAAAAGCTAGTCAAACGGTGACATCTAATCATTGGCATGAAAACCTATCTTGTTCACTAATGTCAGAGATAAAAGGTACTGCAGATGCTGGAGAATCCGAGATAACAAGCGTGGGGCTGGATGAACACAGCAGGTCAAGCAGCATCATAGGAGCAGGAAAACTTGACGTTTCAGGCCTAAACCCTTCATCAGAAAAATCTTTTGGTTGACTTTTCTGGTTGACTCTTAACTGCCCTTTAAAATAGCCAATAATTAGGCTTTCAGTTTAAGGGAAATAAAGAATAGGCAGTAAATGCTGGCCCAGCTAGTGATACTCATATCCCTAAATGACTTTTAACGAAACCCAACTGCAAGCTACCAATGGTTTGTACGCAAACATTATATCAGAACAACTCATTGTATTATCAGTGTGCATTATTGCATAATGTCATGAACAGGTGTGATGTCTTTGTTATCTTACCCAAAGTGTAGTTGATAGCAAATGAATATCTGATAATGATCACATTTCTGTTTGTGAGAGTTTTCTATGTGCAGACTGGCCGCCAAGTTTCCTCTCGTGATCAAACTTACAAAGCACATGAGCACAAGGGAAGAGTACAGGAGAATGGCAGTTTGCATAGAGGCTTAGAATAGCAAAGGGTAAGTCAGGGTCAGTGGGCTTTCAGTCCTGGAACTTAGAACTGTTCTGTGAAACGTCTGGGCCTGGAGAGCTAGCCATGAATATCAGTGATTCTTTTAATAAGTGCCAGAGCTATGGAAGATCATGTACAACACACTAAGCACTGTATACTACAAGAGCTAAGGGCTCTGACAGGAATTTGGCAATAGTACTCATGATGTACGCCCCTGACCTAACCACACCACTAGCCAAGCTGATCAAAACCAGCTATGACTGTGCATCTACCCAGCAATGTGAACAGTTGCCCATGTATGCCCTATGCAAAAAAGCAGGACAAATTTAACCCAGCCAATTACTGTCCTATGTACTGTTGATCATCAGCAAAGTGAAGGAACGGGTTGTCAAAGTTCTATCAAGCAGTACATGCTCAGTAATAAACTATTCACAGATACTCGGTTTGGGTTCCACCAAGACTTTTCAGCCCCTGAGATCATTCAAGCCTTGATTCAAACATGGACAAAGGAACTTCAAAGTCAAGATGGCGGCAAAACAGGACACTCTGGTCAGAGGTCGTTTGCTTGCCAGCCCTTTTCACTTTCCCTTCTTTTTCTCTTCTCTTTCGTAGTTTTCCATTTTTTCCCCTCCACCCTACTTGGAGAGTGGTGTTGAGGCGCGGAGCTTACGGGCTGCATCCCGTGGTGGTGTGGAGCGAGCACGGGCCAAGTCCTGCAGCGGAGCGAACGGAAGAATCTTGGAATGTAGGCGGAGTGAGTACTGGGTGGAGGTCGGCACGTGGAGGCAGCATGGCCTCATGCTCTGGGGACTACAGGCACGGACTGGAACTTAAGTACTTATAGCCGCATATTATCACTCTGGACTTTTTCGCTGTCTCATGCTAACCTATATTGCCTTTTACCCTGTAACAACTCTTTTTTACTCTGTAAGATTTGTACTTGTACCTAAGATGGCACCATTAAAGGCAGCCATTGTAAAAACTTTTCACTAGTCCTGTACTTCTATACTGGAGTACGTGTGACAATAAAGGATGTTCTGTTCCGTTCTAGAACTGAACTCCAGAGGTGAGCTCAGACATCAAGGCTGCATTTGACCAAGTGTGACATCAAGGAATCCTAGCAAAACTAGAATAAATGGGAATCAAGGTTAATATCTCTGTTGGTTGGAGTCACACAGCACCAAGGAAGATGGTTTTGGTTATTGGAGGTCAAACATCACAGTTCCAGGACATCATTATGGCAGTTCCCCAGGGTAGCGTCCTGGACCAAACCATCTTCAGCTACTTCATATGCAGTGAGATATGGCGAACATCCTTATTTTGGTAGCAAGTAACACTTGTGGCAGACAATTGTCCGGCAGTAACCATTTTAAACAAGAAAGAATCTAATCATCACCCCTTGACATTTAATGACACTATCATTGCTATAACTCACTTTCAAAATCCTAGGAATTACTATTAATCTCAAATAACTGGACCAGTCTAAAAACATACTGCTCCTATCAGAACAGTTTGGATACTCAGGTTCTGCGTAAAGTAATTCACCTCCTTACTCACCAATGCCTGTCTGCTGTTTATGAGACACAAGTCAGCATTGTCATGGAATACTTCCAATGAATGCAGCTGCAATGCTCAAGAAGCTTGACACCATCTGGGACAAACTAGCTTGCTTGATTGGTACCCTACTAACTACCTTCCACATTATTCACTTCATTGCCGATGCACAGTGGCAGCAGCATGCACCAATACAAATTACGCTGCAGTAACTCCAAGGCTCCTCTGTCAGTACCTTCCAAGCATATGCACTCTACTGTCTGAAAAGACAAGTGAAGCAGGCACATAGAAACACCACCAGTTGCAAGTTCCCCTTCAGTTCCACCACTGATCTGACTTAGAACTATATCATCATTCCTTCACTGTCACTGGGTCAAAATCCTGGAACTCCTTTCCTAACAGCATTGTGGATGTACCTACACCACATGGATTGCAGCAGTTTAACAAGGATGCACACCACCACCTTCTTAAGGATAATAAGAAATGGGAAATACATGCTGTCTTGGTTAGTGTTGGCCACATCTTTTCTAATGGGCTCACCTCACACCTCAGAACATATAAGATGCTAAAGAGAGTACTTGTGCTACCACATTGGCAGATTGCTGTCTCATATGGCACAGCAGCTACATTCTAAGGAAGATCCCACAATTGCTGACTTCCTCTGCAATCTTTGTTCTTGTTCCCTTGTTCCGGTGGGTAGTCCTCCTATTACACCTGGCCCCAGTAGCCTGGAGGAGATCCTGTTTGGAGGCATCACTAAACCATAAACCCAACCAGAATCTTGCCTCAGCCATTGCTGCACCAATTTGTTTTCTGATATTTTCTCTCTCAGCCTATTTTACTGCAGTAACTATTTGCGAGTGCTGACACCACCAGTGATGTGACCTCATATCACCCATGGCACCCTATGTCAGTCATCCAAGAGGTGTATTTAAGCTGAGATATTGGTTTAGATCACAGTGAAGGAGATAGTATTTGCATTGGGTGCAAATGGTTGGATGATGCTTACGGGGTGATTGCTACTTAAAGTGCCAACCAGCACTTTTAAGAGGCAGCAGAATTTTTTGATGAATAAGACATGACCTAACCCTCCATTCAATTGACAACTAGATGCTAGGGAGTAAATAAGCATGGTATTTTGGGCATTCCTAAATAACTTTCCACATTTTACGTCCATATGCGGCTGCAGGTTTGATGAGGACTCTTAAAACACATTGAGGGACTTTCTGGGACACATTGTTCAGGCTTCATCAGAGCAGTCTACCAACATTTGTTCTGGATATTCCCTGAGGACTTTGTCTAAAATGAGTGATTGCTGTACTCTTGCATCTTATTGTTAAGTATATCAGAGTCATGAGATGATGAGTAGTGCTTGGTCAGCAATATCTGACCCTCCTTGGTCTGTGAAAGAATGGGAGGAGATATGAGGCCAGAAACAGCAGCTTTGGCTGCTGCAGGAGAGAGAGACATAATGGTGAGATGAACTCCTGCCATCACATCCTTCCTTCTCTTGGCATGTTCCAGCAGGACCTCCAGTGCAGTGCCATCAAACTGTGCACACTCTCACACAGTTTCTGAATTGCGGAATCAGCCGCTGTGGGCTAAACCTGCCAAACTTCTTTGAAATTTTTGGCAGCAGGGGCAAATTTTATAACTCAGTTCCGTTGCTAGCAACATTGCATGACCCACTGTAATTTTACAACAGACGCCCAATTAAGAGGCAGCTTCTGGCTTCACTGTCCAGTGAAGGATAGCAGGCAGATTGTGGAGCTGGGAGCGTGAGTTAGTGTGCGTGACATCTTGAAGACTTCCAGAAGTATATTAAGTGAGAGTGCTGATGGTGTATGAAGAATGCAGGAGGGCTGGACAAAATGATGAGTGAATAGGCTGGTGACAAGTGTTGTTACTTCCTCACTACAAACACTATTCTGAGCAGGGGATTAGGTGGAACTTTTAAAGCTTATTCCCATAGACAACCTCAGGTTTGCTAATTTAGTGATAGATTTATTTCTCAGTGCTGGCAACATTGCCAGAAAGGTGCTGCTCATTGGTTGCTGATAATCTCTCATCAGCTTTCCATTGATTCGGGTCTGTTGCCATCCCAACACTGGAAATACCTCTGGGAAGTGTGCAAGGAAGCCAGAGAACACCGTTGAACTTTCCGCAACTCATCCCTCACACCCCCTCCCCACACCCGCAACTCATACCTCACACCCCCTCCCCGCAATAACAACCAAAACAGAATCCCCCTCGTCCTCGTGTACCACCCCAGCAGCCTCCAGATCCAACGCATCATCCTCCGACACTTCCGCCAAAGGATGCAATCCGACCCCACCACCAAAGACATTTTTCTCTCCCCACCCTTATCTGCTTTCCGGAGGAACCACTCTCTCTGTGACTCCCTTGTCCGGTCTACACTCCCCTCCAGCCCCACCTCACCAGGCACTTTTCCCTGCAACCGCAGGAAGTGCTACACCTCCCCCTCACCCCGATCCCAGGCCCCAAGAAGACTTTCCACATCAAGCAGATGTTCACCTGCACATCTGCTAATGTGGTATACTGCATCCCCTGTTCCCGTTGTGGCCTCCTCTACATCGGAGAAACCAAGCGGAGGCTTGGGGACTGCTTTGCAGAACACCTACGCTCGGTTCGCACTAAACAACTGCACCTCCCAGTCGCGAACCATTTCAATTCCCCCTCCCATTCCTCAGACGACATGTCCATCCTGGTCCTCCTGCAGTGCCACAACGATGCTACCCGAAGGTTGCAGGAACAGCATCTCATATTCCGCGTGGGAACCCTGCAGCCCAATGGTATCAAAGTGGACTTCACAAGCTTCGAAATCTCCCCTCCCTCTACTGCATCCCAAAACCAGCCCTGCTTGTCCCCGCCTCCCTAACCTGTCCTTCCTCCCACCTATACCCTCCTCCCACCTCACGCCCCACTCCCATCTCCTACCTACTAACCTCATCCCGCCTCTTTGACCTGTCCGTCCTCCCTGGACTGACCTATCTCCTCCCTACCTCCCCATCTACACTCACCTTTACTGGCTCCATCCCTGCCTCTTTGACCTGTCTGTCTCCTCTCCACCTATCTTCTCCTCTATCCATCTTCTATCTGCCTCCCCCTCTCTCCCTATTTATTTCAGAACTCCCTTCCTCCTCCCCCATTTCTGAAGAAGGGTCTAGGCCCAAAACGTCAACCTTTGCTGCTCCTCTGATGCTGCTTGGCCTGCTCTGTTCATCCAGCGCTACACCTTGTTATCACCGTTGAATTGATACTGTCTTTCTCCAAATTTTCCCAGTCCTCTGCCTCAAAATGCCCCTCCTAGTCCCTAAGAAAATACCCTTCGCATGACACTCAGTGTATTCCACCCTTCAGCTGGAATGAGTATGTAAAAGTCACATAAACTACTCCAGGAAAATTATTTCTAATCAATGCCTAAGTGTTCAGCCTGCAGCTACCTGCTTTTGTAACAGCAGGCATGCTTAAATTATCAAGGAGCTGTTGGATTGTGAGCTGAAACCAGATGTTCAAATAGATCTGCCTTCTTAGCATGTCATCCACTTAGTTTGCACCCAACACCAAAATTTACCCCCTTCATTCAGTGAAATATCAATTTTTAATGTCAAAACAGTTTATTTGGACTGTAACTGAGAATAAAAGAATCAATTCCAAAACCAACAGACATAAAAATGCTTAGGTTCTTTTTCAATACAGTTGAGGATGTCAAGTTTCCGGAAGGCTGATTCTTGTCCAGAAAGATGTTTGCTGTGCTAATGAATCTCAGAATCTTCACTTCCATGAATTCCAAATCACGCTTATGGGGTGAAATTTGCCTTAACTCATTGGCAAAATGTGTTGCAGTGAGATTAATGGATCAGAAAGTTTAAAAGGTTGAAAGAAAGAGTTGTTGATTTATTATATCCCCTAATGTGCTACTACCTATTGTACCTTGGGTTATTGATCGCAATAGCAGTGTCATGAAAACGAGGATAATTGAATGAAACGCCAATCCCATTCACTGCCTGTGTCTAAAATCTGCCATGTCAGTATGACTACTGTTCAGCAGCAGATTTCCAAAGCAAAAAGCATTGCTTTTTGAGACAGGTTGCAGGGTGCCAGAATCTCTGACACTCTTCTTTTTATCTGTCAGCCAGGGCTTCCTGATTGGGGCTGTTAACCTGGTCCAATTAGGGAGCTTTTAATCCATGAGGTCCAGCTGGCTGACTTTGTTACAATCACTGCATCCTTCCCCGTCTGAGTCTGCAAACACAGGCCGGTCCTTCCTCGTGGAGAGCCTCCTGGGGTGTTTTAGCATTGGGTTAGGTTCTTCCTTCTTGGTTTCCAGTACGGGCTGCATGTAACACACGGGACTTTGCCTCTTGTGCCAGGAGCACTTCAGTATTCGCTCTCTTCTTCTGGCATCAGAGACATCGAGGTGGGCTACAGCCACCATGAGGACTTACCAATGCTTGATGGAGAAGGTGAACCCATGTGTTCTGGTAGCCATTCTGACTGTTGCGAGGAGCAGGGCACGTTTTGCTCCTGCACCATTTGCGAATTCACAACTCTCATACGTTCCACATGCTTGTTCAGGACTGTTGCACCTACCCAAACTTTATACACCATTGGTTCTGACACTGCGTTGACCATGCCTCTTAATCATGTGGAGTTATTTCAGTCATTCTTACAACAAACATCGTCCCTTGTATCAAACTGTCTATTTAGCTTGGCGGAATCTTGTGTCTGCCGTTTCATCAGCATCCTCCACTCCCTAAAAGATCTGGGAAGATCAGATTTAACCTGGTGTGGAGTGTGTTCTACCTATTGTCTGTCGGTGGTATCCCTGTAGTTGCGAGTGGAGTGGTCCTTTAATCAAATAAATGTGACAGCTTGGTATCTAGCGAGGCTATAGGTTGTTTCTTCAAGCCAGTGTTTAAAGTTTGGACTACCCTTTCTGTCAAGCCATCGGATGATAGGTGGTATGAAGCTTTCCTTATATGCCGAATCCCATTCGACTTTAGGAAATACCCAAATTCTCTGCTGGTAAACACTGGCCCATTATCTGTGACCAACACTTCTGGGACTCAGCATATTGAAAAAGATGCATGCAGTTTTACTATTGTAGTCCCCGTGTTTGATGAATGGACCCTATGCACGTCCAACCACTTTGAGTGGGCATCTACAATGACTAAAAACATTGAACCCATGACAGGACCTGCATAGTCAATGTGCAACCAAGTCCAAGGTTTACCTAATCATTGCCATGGATGTTGGGGAATTGCTGGCAGTACTCTTTTTGTCCTTTTTGACACTTTGGTTACTGACCAACCAAAGCAGCTATGTCTGCATCCATGCCTTGCCAACAACTTCACTTTGGAAACCCCTGGATGGCCTTAGTGGAGTTCAGCCAGTATTTGGTGGCGACCTTTGCTTTTGGTAATCACTGTTGCTCACTATAACAATTTGCCATCCTTTACTGAGAGCTGGTTTTTCTTGGTCCAAAAAGGTTTCAGTTTTAGTTATGACACCTCCTTGGGTTTCCTCCATCACCACTAGTTGGTTCACTAGTTGAAGGGATTGGATCTTTCTGCATCCAAAGTCTGATATTATCAGCTATGACTGGGCACATGTCCAGAAAATGTAATATCATGACAGACTCTTATATAGGGGGTACCACCAGTGGTGCATCTGCTAATGGGAGGCAGCTGAATGCATCCCCATTTGCTATTCAGTTTCCCGGATGGTATTCTAACCTGTAATTATAAACACTTTGTATTAGAGCCCACTGCTGAATGCAGCCCGAAGCTATGGACAACACTGCCTTCTCCTCTATAAAGCAGACCAATTAGGGGTTTGTGGTCTGCAATTATCATAAATTTTTGTCCATAAAGGTATTGGTGGAACTTTCTGACTCCAAATATGACCGCCAAACCTTCCTTCTGCATCTGAGCTTGTTTACACTCTGCAATAGCCAAAGTCCTGGATGCATATGTTATTGGGCATTCCTATCCATTGGGCCAACTATGAGCTAATACCACCCTGATGCCATACAGGGAGACATCATGTGGCAATGCTAAACTTTTTGGCGGTCATAGTGTGCTAATGATAGCTGCTTCTTTACTTCACTGAAAGCTGGGGCTTGTCTCTGTGACCCTTTTTAGAAGTTGATGAAAAGGTGCCAGGATGGAGGCTGCAGTAAGTGTGAACTTTCTGTGATAGTTTACCAGCCCAAGAAATGACCTAATCTCCTGGACAGACATGAGAGACAGGGCATCTTTGATCTCTCTCACTTTATCTTCCAACGGGTGTAACCGGGTTTTGTCGATTCTGTAGCCCAAGTAGGTCATTTGGGTGGCCTGGAACACTCGTTTTTTGCTTTCATAGGCTTACATCCTTCTTGGAAAAGTGTTTGACAACCAATACCAAGTTCTCTAAATGTTCCTAATTAACTTTCCCGTTATTGAAATTTCATCTAGGTAAATGTCGACATGAGGTAGACCTTGCAAAATGTTCTCCATCATCCTCCGCAAATTTGAACAGGCTGACGAAACCCCAAAGGCCAGTACTTCTAGGAATCCTCGTCTAAATGCAATTGCAAGTAAGCATGGCTCAGGTCCAGCTTCACGAAGGATAGGCCCCTGCCAGTTCTGCCTATAAATCCTCTATCTAAGGGACAGGGTGTTTATCCAGTAGCGAAAATTGATTTGACGTTTGTTTAAAATCCCCACAAAAGCGAACTGATCGGTCAGGTGTCGAAATGGGTATGACCGGTGCTGCCTATTCTGCAAACTGGACTGGTTTGATGATTCCTTCACTTTCGAGCCTTCGGATTTCTGCCTGTACTTTTGCCCACAAGGCAAATGGCACTGGACTGACCTTGCAGAATCATGGAATAGCTTCCTGGTCAACATGCAAAGTAGCTTTGGCTCCTCTGATAGTCCCTAGATTTTCCTGAAAGACTTCTAAGTATTTAATTAGGACTACACTCCGGCAGCCATTTTTAATTGAAAAATGTTAAGCCAATCTAGGTGCCCCATCAAGATTGGACCCAAGATCACGCAGTGTGGAGCTGGATGAACACAGCAGGCCAGGCAGCATCAGAGGAGCAGGAAAGCTGACGTTTCGGGTAGGGACCCTTCTTCAGAAATGGGGGAGGGGAAGGGGACTCAAATAAATAGAGAGAGGGGGGTTCTGGCTGGGCAGGTTAAGTGGGATGGTGATAGGTAAGTGCAGGTAGGTAGTGGTGGGGATTGGTCAGTGAAGTGGGAGGAACAGATAGGTGGGAGAGAAGACGGACAGGTCAAGGAGGCAGGGATGAGAGGGAGGGTTGGCCCTGGGGATGAGGCCGGGGATGGGAAGAATTTGAAGCTAGTAAAGTCCACATTGAGACCATTGGGTGGAATATGAGGTGCTACTTCTCCAGTTTCTGGGTGGCGTTATTGTGACACTGGAGGAGACCCAGGATGGACATGTCATCCAGGGAGTGGGAGGGGGAGTTTAAGTGGTTCACGACTGGAAGGTGTTGTCATTTAGAACATAGAACATAGAACAGTACAGCACAGTACAGGCCCTTTGGCCCACGATGTTGTGCCGAACTTTTACCCTAAACCTAAGGTCTGTCTAACCTCCACCGCTACCTTGTACTATCATCCATATGTCTATCTAATAGCCCCTTAAATGCCCCTAATGAGGCCGACTGTACTACCCATTCTGGCAATGCATTCCACGCCCCTACCACTGTCTGAGTAAAGAACCTACCTCTGATGTCTTCCCTATATCTACCTCCACTCACTTTAAAACAATGCCCCCTCGTAGTAGCTACTTCCACGCTAGGAAAAAGTCTCTGACTGTCCACTGTATCCATACCACTGATCATTTTGTACACCTCTATCAAGTCACCTCTCCTTCTTTGTCGCTCTAAAGAGAAAAGCCATAGCTCTCTCAATCTTTGCTTATAAGACCATCCCTCCATTCCAGGCAACATCCTGATAAATCTCCTCTGCACCTTTTCCAATGCTTCCACATCTTTCCTGCAATGAGGTGACCAGAACTGGACACAATACTCCAGATGTGGCCGAACCAGGGTTTTAGCTGGAGCATAACTTAATGGCTCTTGAACTCGATCCCTCTATTAATGAAGCTAAGACACCATACACCTTCTTAACAACTCTATCCACCTGGGTGGCAGCTTTCAGGGAACTGTGGACATGAACCACAAGATCCCTCTGCTCCTCCACACTGCCAAGAACCTTTCTGCTAACCCTGTATTCTGCTTTCAAATTTGTCCTTCCAAAATGAATCACCTCACACTTTTCAGAGTTAAACTCCATCTGCCACTTCTCAGCCCAGCTCTGCATCCTATCAATGTCCCTTTGTCACCTAGAACAGCCGTCTGCACTATCCACAACTCAATCCACCTTCGTATCATCCGCGAACTTACTAATCTACCCTTCCACCCCTACATCCAAATCATCTACAAAAATCACAAATAGAAGAGGACCCAGAACTGATCTTTGTGGTACACCACTCGTAACTGAGTAGCATGTTGAATATTTTCCGTCCACTATCACCCTTTGTCTTCTAAGGGTCAGCCAATTCTGAATCCAATCTGCCACATTTCCCCCTACCCCATGCTTCCTTACTTTCTGCATGAGCCTACCATGGGGAACCTTATCAAATGCGTTACTTAAATCCTTGTCTCGAACCGAGCGCAGGGGCTCTACAAAGCAGTCTCGGAGCCTCCGCATGGTCTCCCCAGTATAGAGGAGGCCACATCAGGAAAAGCAGATACAATAGAGCACATTAGCGGATGTGCAGGTGAACATCTGTCTGACGTGGAAGGATTTTTTGGGGCCTGGGATGGAGGTGAAGGGAGAGATATAGGGACAGGTGTAGCACCTCCTGTGGTTGCAGGGAAAGGTCCCGGGGGTGGTGGGACTAGTGGGGAGCGTGGAGCGGACGAGGGAGTTGCAGAGAGAGCGGTCCCTCCACAAGGCAGATAAGGGTGGAGAGGGAAATATATCCTTCGTAGTGGGGTCAGATTGCAGGTGGCGGAAGTGGCGGAGAATGATGCGTTGAATCCGGAGGCTAATGGGGTGATACGTGAGGACAAGGGGAATTCTGTCTTTATTTTTATTGCGGGGCGGGGGTGTGAGGGCTGAGGTGCGGGAAATGCAAGTGAAGCAGTCGAGGGCATTTTTGACCACTGAGAGGGGGGGAGTTGCAGTCCTTGAAATACGAGGACATCTGGGATGTTCGGGAGTGGAACGCCTCATCTTGGGAGCAGGTGCAGCGGAGGCGGAGGAGTTGGGAGTAGGGGATCACATTCTTGCAGGAAGGTGGGTGAGAAGAGGTGTAGTCTGCATTTCTGAAGACCCGAAATGTCAACTTTCCTGTTCCTCTGATGCTGCCTGACCTGCTGTGTTCCTCCAGCTCTACACTGTGTTGTCTCTGACTCCATCATCTGCAGTTCATACTGCCTCCAAGGTTAGGCCCAAGTCTTTTACTACAATCGCAGGTAACTGAACCAGCTGCTTTTCAAAAGAGACCGGAACCGAAGTTATACACTTAATCTGTAAAGATTCCCCAACATCGATTCTCAGCCTAACCGAAATCTTGTGCAAATTTAAGTGTTGGAGTCCAGAGCAAATTTTGTTAAAAACTGGCACGATCACTGTTTTGGCCGCACTGATCTTGATTCGATCCAGATGACCATTTAACCAGACATTTACTTTGGTTCTGATTTGGATGTTGATAAGCAAATTAACTGTTCCAAACCAGATGTAAGTGGACTTTCCAGGGTATGAGTTCTACTGGAAACCCTCCAGGATACCACGTATGACTTACTTTACTCAGGTTAGGTCTAGTAGGAATCCTTTGCTGTCTCGGGTCCACATACCAGCAGCAACTTCAATGACTTGCCAACCAGAAACCTGAAGAAAATTTTAACCATTTGGCTGAGACTTGGCTTTGTTTTGGGGTTTTGTGTGGGCTGACCTACAGCTCCTCTGATCAGGATATGTCCTGAATGAGCTATGCAATTGCCTGTGCTCAAGTGGTGTTCCCAAGCTCTGTCAAACTAGTGTCCACTTCCGTCAGAATACCCTGTAACTCATATGCTCCACTTGCTGCATTTTCCAGTGATAAAGCGAGTTGTAGCACCTGTTTGAAGTTCAGTTGGGCTTCAACTATTACATTCTTTTGTGTAGTTACATCTTAATCCCATGTACCAAATGGTCTCTAAGCATCTCATTAAGGGTTAAACCAAAATTACGGGCTTCTGGCTGTCTCTTAATCTCGCCAAAAATCCCGTGGTTCTTGAATTGCCTAGTAAAACAGTAGTATCTCAGAATTAGAGGAGGTTTGTAGCCATAGTATTCCTTAAATATGCCTGTCATTCTTGAAAGGTTCTATTTCTCTGGTGCCTCGGGGAAAGAGAGGCTCCTAATAACAGAAAAAGCTGTGGCTCCAAGGGCATCAGGAGAATTACTCATTGCTTTTCGTCTGCCACAGTGTAATTTGCCCAGAAAAAATAATGCATTCCCCAACAGCAGTGTCAAGTGAGTCAAACTTCCCAAAGGCATGATGTAAGAAATGCTTACCCCAATTCAAAGCTGACTACTGTGAGCGAATTTCAACAGGATCATGTTTTGCTTTGTCGCCTCTGAAATAACTCCACAGAGGCCGGTATCCCATCACCAAGTCATGCTTTATTTACACAAGAACAGTCCTTGACTTTAGTACTACTACAGTCCAAGTCAGCTATCGCAGTGGCAGTATCTCTGACACTCCACTTTTTAATCTATCAGCCAGGACCAGATTAACAGCGCCAATTGGGAACTCCTATTCTGTGAGGTCCAGCTGGTGAACCTCATTACAATCACTACACTCATCTTAAAATGGATAGTGGTTTTTCACATGATCAAGACTAATGTTGATTGTGATTTTCAGTATTGAAGTGACTTATTTCTTTCCACTCCCAGTCTGTTTCTTGAAGTATCCTTAATTTCATCAGTGGGTTTTTAGGTGAAAACTGAAACCTTTTCAACTAAGTTGTCATTAGCTTTCTTAACTTCCACCCCGCCCTTTTTGTCAGTCATGATTGGTGTCAATAATACCTGCTTAAATTCACCATATCTTGAAATTGTCTCTGACTGAGCTCTGACTGCTCCCAGTGCCAAATGTTAGTTATGCAGATCCCTGGGTATTCTTGATTATTCTGGGTTAACAACCATTTTGTTTTAAAAAAAAGCACAGAACTGGTATAACTTGTATGGCAAGGTTGAATGTGTTTCCACAGTTACTTTGAAAATGGACCCTTGCTTGCCAGGTTTTACCCCAGAGTATAATATTACTTTAAAACTTGATGAATTTCAGAATTATATAGTGGTAGATAAGACACATTATTTGTTGTAATATGACATATATTCTTACATGCTGCATGCAAGATAAAGTATTGCATTTCCAATAAATGTTGTCAAAAGACAGAAGAAAATGTAGAATAGCACTTATACGAAATCGTAGAAAATAAGTTAAAATAACATCTTAGCTTGTCTTGACAAATAAAATGAATACTTTCAACTTATGCATTTGCTTCCTCAGTTCTCTGCCCAAAACAAGGTCCAACCCACTTTACACAACCTTCGCCACAGGAAGGCAAGGAGGCCAATCCTGACTAAAGCCCAATCAGAACAGGGATGCAATGTTGAGCTGTTAAAATGGCCTAGCCATCCAGCCAATTGAGCCAACTGGCCACTGAGAGTCCACTTTGCTGCAACAACTAGCAGTTTTAGATGCATGTTGTAGTCTGACACAAAGTGATGGTCAAAGTTACAATTTTCTTTCCATCACATGGATTATCATGAATTTCTCCCACTTTTATCACTTACCACTGGCCAATGTTGGAAGGATTTGTAAGTTGATAGTCAACCAGTTTGGCTCTGTTATGAATGTGCCTTCCTTGGCCATCATGTTTGGAGTTGAGATGTGAACCTCGAGCCTCTGGCTCAGAAGTAGGGATGTTACTCACTGTACCAAAAGACCTCCATGCTTGTATGCAAGGATGGTTAGGTCATGTCACTTTCTTGGCTGCAAGATCTGCTTGACTTTCCTAACTTGTCAGAATATTTCTGAAATACTCTCGTTATTTTTATCAAAACAAAAACCAAGAATAATGGGTGCTGGAAATCAGAAACAAGAACAGAAATTTCCAGAAACGCTCAGCAGATCTGGCAGCATCTGTGGAGAGAAAGCAGAACTAAGGCTTTGGGTCCAATGACCCTTCTTCGGAACTAAAACTTCAGTTTTTATTTTTTTATTTTTATGTTGTACTTCTTTACCAAAACATCACTGATAAATTAAATTTATCAATGCTTTTTAACAAAACATAACTGACCATTACAACTTTGGATATCTTTAGGATAACCATAACAGTCATGTCCACATTTGGAAAATAATAACGAAAATAAGAAAAATGTGATGTATGAAACAAAGGATTTTGTGAGTCTGATTAGCTGCCGTACTGCAGCTTTTATAAAATGCAATAACATTTCAGTGTGACCAATACTTGAAGAAATTTTTAAAGGAAGGTACAAATTGAGGATGCTCAGCCTACATGACATGTACATGACATGAAAATTGTCGTGTTAGAAAGAAAGGGAAAGAACTAAAAATGAGCATTTGTGTGCTAGAAGGTAATCTTTGGTACCATAGAATCATAGAATCCCTACAGTGTGGAAACAGGCCCTTTGGCCCAACAAGTGCACACCGCCCCTCAGAGCATCCCACCCAGACCCATCCCTCATAACTCACCTAATCTACACATCCTTGAACACTACGGGCAATTTAGCATGGCCAATCCACTTAGCCTGCAAATCTTTGGACTGTGGGAGGAAACCAGAGCACCCAGAGGAAACCCACACAGACACAGGGAGAATGTGCAAACTCAACACAGACAGTTGCCTGAGGCTGGAATCAAACCTGGATCCCTGGCGCTGTGAGGCAGCAGCGTTATTCATCACTATAAAGATTCATTTTGCTATGGGAAAATAAACTTCATTTATTTTATATGTGAAATTCTAGCCTTTTTCAACTTGTCCCACTGGGTACCCACATAGATTCTGCTTTCATCTGTCTTTTTTTTTGTGGGGTTTGTAGAACATTGCTTATTCTAATGCTAATCCGGCCAATTTACACAACTCTTTTTCTGACACATCGATGATTGTATCTGTGCTGCTTCCTTCTCTCATACAGAGCTGAAAATATTCAAGAATATTTTTCTTCCAGTTTCCACCTTTCTCTCATCTTCACCTGGTTCGTTTCTGACTCTTCCCTTCCCTTCCTTGACAACTTTGGCTCCATTTCAGGAACAGGCTGTTTTCATTTATGAAAGTTCACAACATAAATTATGATTTGATAGTACAGAGCCTCAGTATTGCTGAAGAAAAAAACGTATTTTGTTGAAGCTGTTCATCCTACATCATCAGGACACTTCACAAGAATGCCAATGTAAAGGAAAAACAATGTTGATACTGTTTTAGAAGAGAGGGCAGGTTGGTAGAGGTGTTGCCAAGAAAAACCCATTGGGAGACAGTGACCAACAGTTAATTGTCAAGCTTTGTTTAAATCTTAAACCAGGCAGCTTGAGTTTGCTTGGTCAAGGTATTTCCCTGAGAAATGAATCAGGGAATAGTAGTAACCTATTTTCTTGAGGTGATACATGCACAGCGTGTGTGTATATGATCTTTCTATCTGCAAAGAAAATGATTCTGTGTATGAATATGTATGTGTGATAGGTGGAGCAAATGAGTAACGTGAATATGAATTTCAGTGCAGATGTGATACTAGGTATGTAGGCTGCATGTCTTAACAGCTGGTGGATTATATAAAATGGTATATCTTTCCACTTTTCACAATAAACAAGGTCCTGACTGTACCTAACCAGCCAGCTCTCAAAAACTCCTAACAAGGTGTCCAACATTTATGTGATTTCATGATTGGATAGCATTTGCTAAATAATGCTGAATGTGCAAAAAAAATTATGTTCATAAACAATTTAGAACTTCAAATGAATGTCACCTTACTCTGTAACTATGTCCCCTACATCAAGATTTCCCTCACTAGTGGAAACATTTTCTTAACATGTCTATCCTTCAGAAGCTTGGATGTTTCAACATGACTCCTCATTCTTCTAAACTCTAATGAATAAAGGCTGAAGCTGTTTAGTCATTTTTGACAGGCCAACCCATTCATTCCAGAAATCAGTGTAGTGAATCTCTTTTGAACTCCCCCCAATGCCAATATATTTTTTCTTAAATAAGGGGACCAAAATATACACCTGTGTACAGTTCTATATGGTCTTCTATGACACCTTTGATGTCTTGTTTCCCTTACCCTTTCTTTGACCTTCCCTGTTGTTCCACTTGCTCCTCCCCACCTTTCCATTATTTTTTGAAGAAGTGTCATATGGACTCAAGATGTTAACTCTGTTCCTCTCTCAACAAATGTTGCTGAGTTTTGCCAACACATTGTGTTTTTATTTTGATTCTCCAGCATTTACAGTGACTTGGTTTTCATCGGATTGTTATAATTGATAATGCCAGCTGTAAGGAATGGCGGGGAAGTTGTTACCTCTTGTGTTCTAGATGATATTTCCATTAGTGAACATGACTAAAACATATAACTGCTCACTATCACATTGTTGTTTACAAGAACCGCCTGGGTGCATATTGGCTGCTACATTTCCTACATTACAACAGTGAATATCCTTCAAAAGCAATTAATTGTCTGTAAAGTACTTTGGAAAGTCTTGAGATCCTGAATAGTGCTATATAAATAAATATTTTTGTTTTTTTCTTTCAATGCAATCTTTGGCAAGCATAATGTAACTGCACTTTGAAGCAGCGAGCATTGAGACTCAAGAACTCAGAGGTAAAGAAGCTTAGAATGCTTGTTGCACTTATAGCACTTAGAGCATGCATATGTATTGTGCACCGGATTTCGTAAGATTGCCAACAATACCCATTTCCTACTTGCCCTTGTGAAGGTGGTGAGTTGCCTTCTTGAACTGCTATAGTCCATGTGCTGTGGGTTGACCCACAATGTCTTTAGAAGAGAATTCCAGAATTTAGATCCAGCAACAGTGAAGGAACAGCGATATATTTCCAAGTCTGAATGGTGAGTGGATTGGAGGCGAACTTGCAGGTGGTGATGTTTCTATTTATCTGCTGCCCTTGACCTTTTAAATGGAACTGGACATGGGTTTAGAAGGTGCTGTCTAAGGACATTTGGTGAATTTCTGCAGTGCACCTGGTAGATAGTACACGTTACTACTGAGCATCCTACTGGAGGGAATGGATGTTTGTGGATGTGATGCCATATAAGGGGGCTGCTTTGCCCCGGACAGTGTCAAGCTTCTTGAGTGTTGTTGGACCTGCGCCCATCCAGGCAGAGCTTAGATCAAATCCATTGGTTCTGGGATCACTTGCTGCTTACGATGTTTGGCATGCAATTAGTCCTGTTTGGTAGCTTTACCAGATTGACACCACGTTTTTAGGCTTGCCCTCCTGTACTCTCCATTGAACCTGGATTGATCCTCTGGCATGATGATAATGGTTGAGTAGGCGATATGCCAGGCCATGAAGTTTCAGTTTATGCTGATAAAGTCATAGATTCATTCAGTACAGAAACAGTCCCTTCGGTCCAACTAGTCCCTGTCGACCATTATCCCAAACTAAACTAGTTCCACCTGCCTGCGCTTGACCCATATCTCTCCAAACAGTTCTTAATCATGTACATTTCTAAATGTCTTTTACATGTTGTAACTGTACCAACCCCCAGCACTTCCTCTGGAAATTCAATCCACACACAAACCACTCTCTGTTAATATAATGCTCCTCATGTCTTTTTTAAATCTTTCACCTCTGACCATAAAATTCTCCCCCCAGTCTTGAAATCCTCCGTCCTAGGGAAAGAAACCTGCCATTCACCTTACTTATACCCCTCAATATTTTGTCAGCCTCTATAAGGTCACCTCTCATCCTCCTATGCTCCAGTGAAAAATTCCAAGCCTATCCAGCCTCTCCTTGTAATTCAAATCCTCCATTCCTGCCAAAATCCTGGTAAATCTCTCCTGAACCCTCTCCAACCTAATAATATCCTTCCTATAACAGGGAGACCAGAACGGGACACAGTACTCTAGAAGAGCCTCAACAGTGTCCTGTACAACCTCAACATTACGTCTCGACTCCAATACTCAAAGGACTGAGAAATGAAGGCAAACGTGTTAAATATCTTCTTAACCACCCTATCTATATGTGATGCACACTTCAAAAAGAATTATGTGGCTGAATCCCTAGGTTTCTACGTTTTCAGCACTGCCCAAGGCCGAACTTTTAATTGTATAAGTCTTGCCTTTATTTGTTTTACCAAAGTGCAATATGTCACATTTATCCAAATTAAACTCAAAAGTTTTTGAGGCACAAGTTCCAATATACAAAACCATTCTGACTATCCCTTATCATTCCTTGCCTCTCCAAATACATATAAATCCTATCTTTCAGAACCACTTCCAACAACTTGCCCACCACCAAAGTCAGATTCACAGGCCTATAGCTCCCAGGCTTCTCTTTACATCCTTTCTTAAAAGCACAACATTAGCCATTCTCCCATATTTATAGATGGATACAAACATTTCTGCAAAGGGCCCCACAGTTTCTTCCCTAACTTCCCACATTGTCCTGGGGCACGCTAGATCAGGTCCTGGAGATTTAACCACTCTTATATTTTCTAAGGCCTCCAACGCTTCCTCTTCAATAATGTGAACTGTTTTCAAAACATCAATATTTATTTCCCTGAGTTCTCTAGCTTCCATTTCTTTCCCCACAGTAAAAACAGATGTGAAGTATTCATTTAATACCTCTCCCATCCCCTGAGGTTCAACACAAAGACAACCTCTTTGATCTTTAAGGGGCCCTTGTTCTCTTTCTAATTGCTTTCTTGCTCTTAAAGAATCTCTTTGGATTATTCTTAACATTATTTGCCAAGACTATCTCATATCCTCTCTTTGCCTTCCTAATCTCACTCTTAAGAATGCCCCTACTCTCTTTATACTGTTCAAGAGATGATTTGAACCTAGTTGTTTATATCTAATTTGCTATTTTTTTTATCCTTGGCTAGAACCTCAATATCTTTATTCATCCATTGTTCTCTAATCCTACCAGCCTTACCTTTCGCTCTAACAGGAACATAATGACTCTGAACTCTCATTATCACACTTTTGAAAGCCTCTCATTTATCAAACATCCCTTTATTTGAGAAAGATCCACTCCAATCAATTTTTGAAAGTCCTTGTCTCATGCCATTAAAATTTGCCTTACTCCAATCAAAAACTTTCACTTTTATGGAAGGCTTATCCTTTTCCATTACTATTTTAAAAGAAATTGAATTATGATCGCTAGGCTTAATGACATGGATTTACAGTTCTGCTGCTGTTGATGGCCCACAACACCTTATGGATGCCCGCTCTTGAGTTGCTAGATCTGTTTGAAGCCTGATTCAATTAGCAAAGTGATAGTGTCACACAATACAATGGACGTTATTCTCAACGTGAAGGTGGAACTTCGCTCCACAAGGATTGTGTGGTGGCCAGTCTTACTGATACTGTGACAGACAGATGCATCTGCAGCCGGCAGATTGGTAAGAATGAGATGAAGTATGTTTTACCCTCTTGTTGGTTCCCTCACCACCTGGTCTGGATGTTTTATCCTTTAGGACCCAACCAGCTTGATCAGTAGTGCTGCTGCTGAGCCACTGTTGATGGTGGGCATTGAAATCCCCCACCCAGAGTACATTTTGCATTCCTTGCCATCCTCAGTGTTTTCTCCTAGTTTTGTTCAACATGGCAGAGTACTGATTCATCAGCCAAGAGAGGATGACACATGATAATCAGAAGGAGCTTTCCTTTCCCATGTTTGACCTGAAGCCATGAGACTTCATTGGGTCTGGAGTCAATGCTGAGGACTTAAAGGACAACTCCCTCCTGACTGTATACCACTGTGCCACTACCTCTGCTGGGTTTGTCCTGTTGGAGTGTCAGTGGTAGTGGGAGGGGTGATCAGGGTGACGTCAGGTCAGCTGGATGTAATTTTCTGGATAAACTTTAAGCAGAAGTGAGACAACTCATGAATTATCCAACTTTGACAGATTTTTTTCAGCTTGTTCCAAGCACAGGAGAATTGTCCATCAGAAAATTCAGTTTCCCTGGCAATTCTAATGGGGTCAGCTATGTCAGAGATTCTTAATGGCACCTGTGCACAACACAGTCTACCCTGCTCCAGTGACTCTCTGGCTATCAGAATAGCTGGACTTGTGTTCCAGCTTGATGATCTTTTATCAGATAATCTATAGCTGCTGCCTGCCCTGCAGAGCATTCCCAGGATTCTTTTTTTTGTTTCAGATTTCCAGCATTTGCAGTATCTTGCTTTTAAAATGGCCATTGTGCAGGAAGTGTGTCAAAATAAATCAATGCTCATTTCTCATGTTCACCCAATCTCATTGAACTGAGATTTTGAGGCAGGAATGTTTAAATAGTGAACAAAAGACCAAAAGAACTGCAGATGCTGGTAATCAGAAACAAAAACAAAAATTGCTGGAAAGTCTCAACAGGTCTGAGCATCTGTGGAACAAAATCAGAGTTAACATTTTGAGGTGGCATTGTGGCTCAGTGGTTAGCACTGCAGCCTCACAGCACTTGGGACCTGGGGTCGATTCTACCCTCGGGCGACTGACTGTGTGGAGTTTGCACATTCTCCCTGTGTCTGCGTGGGTGTCATCCAGGTGCTCCGGTTTCCTCCAACAGTCCAAAGATGCACAGGTTAGGTGGATTGGCCATGCTAAATTGTCCGTAGTGTCCAGCGATGTTTAGGTTAGGTGGGTTAGACATTGGAGAGGTAGGAGAATGGGTCTGCATGGGATGCTCTTCGGAGGGGCGATGTGGACTTGTTGGGCCAAATGGCCTGTTTCCACACTGTAGGGTTTCTATCAGTCTCCAGTAACGCTTCTTCAGAATCTTTAAATAGTGATCAGGTTTTACTGATTTCCCTTGCCATCAGGATATTGAGACTAATCACCCACTACCAACAAATCTAACATCACCTAAACAATCAATTTGAGGTGCTTAGAGTTTCAGCCAAGAATATTGTGAAGCTTTTATTGAGAGGCCTGGAGAATTAGTTGTATAAATCCCAGTCAGGGGAATCTTAAATAAATTCAGAAAGAATGCATGACTCGAATCATCATAAAGTGCTGATAGACATTCAAAATAACAGGTAGATAGAAGAACCATTTTCCCCTCCACCTTAATAACGTTAACCACAAAAGAACAGGCTCTAACCCACATTACACACTCACCCAACCTTTCCATCCCATAATCCCATATCCCAATCTGTCTCAATCCCACACACAAATTTTCACTCCCTTTTAAACTCCCTCCATGCTATCCACCCCTCAATCTTCACAGAATCCCTACAGTGTGGAAACAAGCCATTCGGCCCAACAAGTCCACACTGCCCCTTTGAAGACCATCCCACCCAGACCCATTCTGCTAATTTCCTGTGTCTAACCCACCTAACCTAAACATCCCTGGGCACTATGGGCAATTTAGCATGGCCAATCCACCTAGCCTGCACATTTTTGGACGGTGGGAGGAAACCGGAGCACCCGGAGGAAACCCACGCAGACATAGGGAGAATGTGCAAACTCCACACAGACAGTTGCCAGAGAGTGGAATTGAACCCCGGTCCCTGGAGGCAGCAGTGCTAACCACAGAGCCACCGTGCCGCCCTCAACTTGGAGAGGGTACACAAATTTTTATGCAAATTAGTCTACAAGAATAAAAATACTGCAAATGCAGGATATCTGGAATAAAATGTAAACTTATATAATGTTCAGCCGGACAGGCAGCTCTTCCGAGAGAGAAACAAGTTCACACGTTGGGCTGGTGACTTTTTTTTGTCAAAATGGAAAATGTTTGAGTTTTAACAACTTTTAAAGAATTAAAAATGAGGGTAAGAAGAGAGGTGAGGAAGGAACGAAAGACAAGGTCTGTGATGGGTGGAAGACAGGAGAGATTAATCGGCAATGGGATAGTTGTGCAAGGTAAAGGGGGTGGTAATGGACGTATAAAACAGCAAAAGATGAGGTGTCAATGGCAATAGCAGAATCATTACCAACAGCAGCCAACAGAAAAATGTGAGCAGAAGTTATGATCTAAAAATATTGCACTCAATATCAAGTTTGTAGACTGTGGAGTATTGAATCAAAAAGGTGCTGTTCTTGAGATTACATTCCAATTTTTATGTCAGGGGAGGGCACAAGGTTAGTATGGTCAGAGTGGAAGTTGGATGGAAATTTGAAATGACAAGAGACCAGAAGCTTGGAATGACTTGTCAACTGAATGGAACTGTTCTACAATCTACGTTTGGTCCACTCAGTATAAAGGAGATAATTTAAATGAGTAGCAAGAATAATAATTTGAATGAAAAATTACAAATTACAACACCATCACCATCCCTGGGTTTGTTCTGTACCACCAACCAAACTGACTACACAAGCCAAACAGAGACACACCAGGGAATTCCTGGAGGCCTGGTATTCCAACCGGAACTCTATCAACAAACACATTGAATTAGACCTTGTGTACGAACCACTGAGAAACAGAACCAGAAGTTATATCAACCACCCCAGCAAACTGCGGTATTTAAGTAACAGAACACTGACACTTCACCAGAGGTGCACTGACAATGTTGCCTAGCAAGGTGAGGAAACGTTTGCAACTAAACCCACCGTCTCAGTGACCATGTCTACAACCTCATCCACAACCCGAGCTACAAATCTTCTTGAAAACTCTAGACCCTGACAGTCATATATGGTCAAGAGGGAGCTGCCCTCAATATTGACTCTGGGCTTCAAAATGTCTCATGGCATCAGGCCAAACATGGTCAAGGAAACTTCCTGTTGATTACCACACACCGCACTCTCACAACTGATAAATTATTCCATGTTGGACAGCACTTGGAGGAAACACCGAGGGTGGCATGGGCATGAAATGTACACTGGGTGAGAGACTTCAATGTCTACTACCAAGAGTGGCTCAGCATCACCACCACTGACTGAGCTGGTTGCGTTATAAAGCACATAGCTGCTAAACTGGGTCTGTGGCAGGTCGTGAGGGAACCCATAACAAAACAAATTTGACGTTATCCTTACCAATCTGCCTGCCGCAGATGCATCTGTCAATGACAGTGTCAGTAAGAGTGGCAACCGCACAGTCCTTGTGGAGACAAAGCCCCTTCACATTGAGAATACCCACCATAGTGTTGTGTGGCTGTGTCACCGTGCTAAATGAGACAGAGTTAACAGGCCCAGCAATTCAACAGTGGGCATCCACAAGGCATTGTGGAGCTTCAACAGCAGCAGAATTGTACTCCAGCACAATCTGTAAACTCATGGCCCGGCATATCCCCGACTTAACCAGTACCATCAAGCCAGTGGCTCAACCCAGGTTCAATGGAGAGTGCAGGAGGGCATGCCAGAAGCAGCACCCAGACATACCTAAAAATGACGTGTCAACCTGCTGAAGCTACCAAACAGGACTATTTGCCTACCAAACAGCATATACTGCAAGTGATAGGCAGAGCCAAGGAATTCCACAACCAACGGACTATATCTAAGCTCTGCAGTCCTGTCACATCCCATTGTGAATGGTGGTGAAAAATAATTAACTCACTGGAGGAGGAGCTTCCACAAATGTAACATTCTCAGTGATGGAAGAGCCCAGCATATCAGTGCAAAATGATAAGGCTGAAGCATTTGCAACAATCTTCAGTGAGAAGTGCCGAGCGAATGATCTATCTTGGCCTCCTCCAGAGGTCTCCAGCATTACAGATGCCAGTCATCAGCCAGTTCAATTCACTCCACATAATATCAAGAAATAGTTGGAGGCATTGGATACAGCCAAATCTATGGGCCCTGACGGCATTCCTGCAAAGTATTGAAGACGTGCACTGCAGCATTTGCTGTACCCCTAGCCAAGCTGTTCCAGAACAGCAACAACACTGATGTCTACACAACAATAAGAAAAATTTCCCAGGTATGCCTTGTACACAAAGAGTTGGATAAATCCAACCTGGCTAATCACTATTACCCTCAACCATCAGTAAAATGATGTAAAGTGTAATCGACGGTGCTATCAGTTTAGCAATAACCTACTCAGTGACGCCCAGTTTAGGTTCCACCAAGGCCACTCAGCTCCAATGTCCTTATAGCCTTGGTTAATACATGGACAATAGCACAGAATTCCAGCGGTGAGATATAAGTGACAGTCCTTGACATCAAGGCTGTCTTTGACCAAATGTGGTAACAAGGAGATCTAGTAAAACTGAAGTTAATGGGAATCAAGGGGAAATATTTCCACTGTTGGAGTCATAACTAATACAGAGAAAAACGGTTGCGTGTTTGGAGGTCAGTCGTCTCAGCACCCCCAGCGTCTCTACAGGGGTTTCTCGAGTTAGTATCCTTGGCCCAATCATTTCCAGCTACTTTATCAATGATCTTGCTCCATCACAAGGTCAGAAGCGAGAATGTTCACCAATAATTGCACAATGTTCAGCACCATTCATGACTCTTCAGATGTTGAAGCAGCCCATGCCCAAATGTGACAAGACCTGGGCATTATCCAGTGACAAGTAACATTTGCGCCGCACAAATACCAGGCAACAACCATCTCCAAGAAGAGAGAATCCACCATCACTTCTTAAAATTAAATGCTATCACCATCCCTGGATCCCCCTCTATCAACAGCCTAAGGATTACCATTGACTATAAACTGAATGACTAACAAAATAAGTACAGAGGCTAAAAGAGCAGGTCAGAGGTTAGGAATGTTGTAGCAAGAAACTCTCCTCCTGATTTCCCAAAGTCTGTCCACCATCAACAAGGTATAAATCAGCAGGGGGGGAATACTCCCACTTGTCTGGATGAGTGCTGCTCCAACAACACGCAAGAAGCTTGACAATATCCAGAACAAAACAGGCTGCTTGATTGGTACCACAACCACATTCACTCCTTTTACCACCGATATTCAGTAGCAGTAATGTGCACCATCTACAAGATATACTAGAAGGACAAGGCAGGAAATACATGGAAACGACAACAACTTGTGAGTTTCCCTCCAAGTCACTCAGCTTCTGGGATGTTGGGCCAAAATCTTGGAACTACCTTCCAAATGATGTTGTGAGTGTATCTACACCAAATGGATTGCAGCAGTTCAAGAAGACAGCTCACCACCAACTTCCCAGGGCAACTAGGGATGGACAATAAATGTTGGCACGACCAGAGATACGTGCATTCTGTGAGTGAATTAAAAATAAATTGCTGTCTCACCTCAAATGAGTGTTTCAGGCCCTGGATTGTGGGAAGGAAAGCAGGTAAAA
>JAHRHZ010000012.1:72354023-72370546 GCA_024137785.1 Ginglymostoma cirratum | reverse complement strand
AGCAGCATCAGAGGAGCAGGAAAGTTGACGTTTCGGGTTGAGACCCTTCTTCAGATAGTCGGTTTTCAGTAATATTAATTGAAAGATAATTATTAGACGAGACAAAAGGTGATACCTCCCCTGATCTTTCTCACAATAGTGCCATGGTATCCTTCATATCCACCAGAAGGAACTTACTGGAACTCTGTTTATCTGAAGGAAAGTACATACTTCCAAAAATGCTGCACTCACCCTACACCAAATTATCACCCATGTACATTTTTGTGCTCATATCAGTGAATAGGACTTGGACCTGTAAGACCAGAACGTAGCCACTAAACCCAATTTGTGGCAGAACTATTAATTCACGACATCGATTCTTAAAGAATTTGTTAGTACTATGGAAAACAAAACTTAATCTTTAAACAATGATAAATGGTAAAGAATTTAATTCATTCCAAGACTTTTTTTAACCAAATGCATACCATGCATTTTGTGTGCATTCAGAAGACAAATGGGTTGTCTAATGACATAAAAAATAATCTATCATTTGTTTCTGATGAGCTTTCACTAGAAGCAGCCCACCAAAGCTTAGTCCTTTTAACTTAAAACATTGCTTTCTCCATAATTAAATGACAAAATACTAGCTTTGCTCTTAACAATTACAATTACAATGCAGTGAATTTAATTTTAATGCGTAGTCAGTAAAATATATGTTTTATTCTACTTTATTATGTTGTCATTGATGTGTTTTTGTTAGCTTTTTTTTCTTGATTTTACTGAAATGCAAGGGTAACTAGTTTCTTGACAAGGCATGTTCCACAAGGCAGAAATCCCACAAAATAAGACACAATTAGATTCCAGGTAAAAGCAGTAATCTGTCCCATAAACTGATTGCTAACAGTAAATAAATTTGAAGTGATACTTAATCTACAAAATGTTTGTCCAAGTTGTTTAATCTAGACGTACATTTGCCACAAATTACTTTCCAAATTTAGCTTGGATGTATGCACATAATTTAAAGGCCTGTCAGTAAAATGGGCCAGGCTCATTTTGTTGAGGTAATGCTTTTGCTTTTAATGGAAAGGTTTTTTTTAGGTGGTCACCTTTCTTTTCTCGTAACTTTTAAAAGCTGCAATTGTCTTTTCTTTCCTCTCGCAGATCTGACACATCACCAAGATATTTTCATCTCTGAAACATTATGCCCCTCAACCTTAATCTTTACGCTGCTGTCACAGAAACCTAATTGTATTCCTTTAGCACTTCAAGGCTTTTAATACCCTTCTTTCCTGTCTCTCCATTTCCATCCTGGAAGGCTGATTTCCAATTGTAGGCAGTTTGAACAATTAATGAGAGAACATGGTTCCATAGCTATCTCAACTTCCAATGATGGCAGAGCCTGTAGGTCTGTGCAAAAGACAAGGTTGAAATATTTGCAACTGTCTTCAACCTAAGAATTGAGGTGAGAGTGATAGCTCCTGACATCAAGGCAGTACTTGCCTGAATGTGGCACAAAGTCTTTGTGACTCATATGTATACAAGTTTAATTTCTCCCACGTTCACACAGGACTTTCAGCGGTAAATCAAGCTTTTGTTTAAGTTGTGATGAGTTGGAGTCATTCTTGACAAAATTGCCAGTGATAATGCACTTACAAGAAGGTATTTCCAACAGACACAGCTGGAAGGCTTTCCATCTATAACTCTTCTCTTAGGACATACATCTGTCTCCATCTGGGTCATTTTTTATTCTAATTTATAAATTCAAGGCTTGTGGATGTCACAAGCTAAACTAGCATCCATTGCCCATCCAAATTTGCCCTTGAGATGGTGGTGGTGAATCCCTTTGAACTGTTGCAGAGTCTATCTGCTGGCCCATCATCACTAGTGTTCTGCCAATTCGATTCACTCCTAGTGATATTAAGAAATGGCTGTGACTATCCTGGTACAATAAAAGCTGACAGTTCCATCATCATGAGAGATAGTAAGAACTGCCGATGCTAGAGTCAGAGATAACACAGTGTGGAGCTGGAGGAACACAGCAGGCCAGGCAGCATCAGAGGACTAGGAAAGTTGACATTTTGGGTCAGGACCCTTCTTCAGAAATGGGGGAGGGGGAAGGGAGCTCCGAAATAAATAGAGAGATGAGGGGTGGGGCTGGGGAAGGTAAGTGGGATGGTGATAGGTGAGTGCAGGTAGGGAGGAGTGGGGATTAGTCAGTGAGGTGGGAGGAGCAAATAGGTAGGAGAGAAAATGGACAGGTTGGGTCAGGTTGTGTCAGGTCAATGAAGTGGGGATGAGAGGGAGGGTTGGTCATGGGATGAGGCTGGGGGGTGGGGAGTTTTTGAAACTGGTAAAGTCCACATTTAGACCACCTGAGTGTAGACTCCTGGGGCAGAATATGGGGTGCTGCTCTTCCAGTTTCTGGGTGGTGTCATTGTGACACCAGAGGCAGCCTAGGATGGACATGTCGCCCAGAAAATGGAAGGTGGTGTTGTTTGTCATGAACAGAGTGCAGGTGCTCCACAAAGCGGTCTCCGAGCTTCCGCTCGGTCTCACGGATGTAGAGGAGGCCACGTCGGGGGCAGTGGATGCAGTAGACCATATTAGCAGATGTGCAGGTGAACCTCTGTCTGATGTGAAAGGTTTACTTGGTGCCTGGGATGGGGGCGAGGGGGGAGGTGTAGAGGCAGGTGTAGCACTTCCTGCAGTTGCAGGGAAAGGTACCGGGGGGTGGTGGGGCTGGTGGGGAGTGTGGAGTGGACGAGGGAGTCATGGAGAGAGCGGTCCCTGCAAATATTTCAACCTTGTCTTTTGCACAGATAGGGGTGGGGAGGGAAATATATCTTTGGTTGTGGAGTCAGATTGGAGGTGGCGGAAGTGGTGGAGGATCATACATTGAATACAGAGGTTAGTGGGATGATATGTGAGGACAAGGGGGATTCTGTCTTTGTTTTTGTTGCAGTGAGGGAATGTGAGGGCAGCGGTGCAGGAAACGCAAGATATGCATTTGAGAACATTTTCGACCACCGAAGGGGAGAATTTGCGGTCATTGAAATACGAGGACATCTGGGATGTGCAGGAGTGGAACGCCCCATCTTGGGAGCAGATGCAGCGGAGGCGGAGGATTTGGGAGTGAGGGATCGCATTCTTGCAGGAAGGTGGGTGAGAGGAGGTGTAGTCTGGGTAGCTGTGTAGCCCTGAAGGTGTTGTCCAGAATGAACTCCGACCTTAGCCAAACTGTTCAATCATAATTAATGTACTGTGAATTTCTCTCACTTTCACATGGGACTTTCAGTGGTAAGTCAACCTTTTGTTGAAGTTGTGATGAGTGAGAGTTACCCTTGGCAAAATTTCCAGTGATAACACACTTAACAAAAATCTTTTCCAATAGACATGACACTTCCCTTTCCTTCCTTCAGACTTCACAGCTTCCACTTCTGGGGATAGGATATCGAACAATATCCACTACAAATTCACTGACTATGACAGTTACATCAAGTTGACTTCCTGACTCTCATGCTTTCTGCAAGGACTCAATTCCATTCTCCTTGTCCCCTTTTTCACACTTTGCCCCCCATCCTTGCCCCACCTCCCAGTTTCTGTATTCAAAGGGTTACCATCTATCATTTCTGCCACCCCCAGCATGATACTGTACCATTATATCCCTCCACTCTTTGCATTCTACAGGGACATTTCCCTTTGCAGCACCACAATCCATGCCTCTGTCATTCTTAACATGAATTTTACATCTTTCAGCCCAACTTGCTAACTTCCAATTCCATTACCTGCGACAAGGTTGGAGCATTTGCAGTCAACTTCTACAAATAGTGCAGAGGGGAAGATCCATCTTGGCCTACTCCTTGGTCCCAGCATCAAAAATGTCAGACTTTAGCCAATTTGATTCTTTCCTCATGATATTTAAGAAATGGGTGTAGGCCCTGGATGCTACAAAGACTATAGACTGTTTCAAGGTTCCTGGACTGTTTCAAGGTTCCTGGTTTGAAGATGTGCTCCAGAGCTGGCCTCTCTCCAGGCCCAATGTTACTGTCCACCTGACAGCGTTGGAAAGTGCCCAGGCATACCCTGTCCTCAAAAAAAAGGACATATCCAACCCGATCAATTACTGTCCCATCCCTTTACCCTCAATTGTAAGCAAAGTGATGCAAGGGCTCATTGATAGTGCTACCAAGCTGCATTTACTTAGCAACAACCTGCTCACTGTGGCTGAGTTTGTGTTGTCAGGTCCTGATCCATTATCTTGGTTCAAAAATGAATAAAAGAAGGTGAGAGTGTCTGTGCCTGGCATCAAAGCAGCATTTGACTGAGTGTGGAATCAGCCTGTAGGACAAAGTAGCCTCCAGATTATCACCATGTTTACATCAAATCACAGTGGCAGCATCGACTACCTTGTAATTACAAATTATATGAATACAAGAAAGATCAAAAATGAGAAAAGATTATTTTCCCAATTGATAGTCGTCACTTCAAAACATCAATTTCCTCATTGTAAATTGTAATACTCCTTAAACTGACCCCAGTCAAACTTTCTTCACTCATTCAATAAAGCAGTTTTTCCTGATTTGAATTTTCCTGGTTTGTATTTAAATCCTATTGTCCTACTTCGTTGGTATACTTTGAAGTCATAATTATTCAATGGTTTGCTTCAAGAAAATGTTTAGAAAAATCATTAGACACTTTCCTGTTCACTAAATAAGCAAAAATTGATATCTGGCTTATCTTCTGGCAGGATATTAACTGATTTGATATTGGAATAAACTATTTGTTGTCTAGGTCTGTAACATCAGTTTTTGACTCAGGCTTAAACAGAAGTTGCTGGAGAAGCTCAGTATTAGTGAAGAAAAAATCAGAGTTAACATTTCGGGTCCAGTGACCCTTCCTTAGAACTATTCTGCCAGACCTGCTGAGCTTCTCCAGCAACTTTTTATTTTGTCCCTGATTTACAGCATCTGCAGTTCCTTTGGTTTTAATTTGACTCAGGCTTGTTCTTGGTCAAAAGATTGTTCTCTCATCCCAATGCAGTCTCCACCTGTACTGCAATAAATGAATTTGCACGGTATACATATCCTGAAGTGCTCATCTGAAGGAAGGACCTCAGATAGTGCACTTGTTGAACGAGGTTGCTATCCACCTGAAAACCCCAAACTCTAAACAGAAGAAAACAGCTTCTGTTTTTGTCTGAGTATATTTAAATACCTGCAAGGCCTCAATTTACTTCATGACAGCCTAAGGCTGGTTCATGTTAATGTTTTACTGGGCAGTGACCAGGCTCCATATCAAGGTAAAATGGTATATCCTGATCTTATGAACACTGCAGCAGATATAATTCTGTGGGCAAAAATATAGACTAAATGCGTATATAAATATATATACATTTGTATTATACGTTATATATATATATAAATATTTGTGTACATTTGCTATGTTACAACACTGCCTATATTTCAAAATACTTAATTGATTGTAAAGCACTTTGAAATGTCCAGAGTTCATGAAAGATGCTATATAAATGCAATGTTCTCATTTTTTATTACCTCTGAGTTCATGGCCTTGGTGTCAAGGCAAGATTACAATCCAAATGTGTGTTGACTTTAATCAAGTTTTAACTTGCACATGCAATGGATCATCATCTGAAGAGAGAGCCTGCCACTTTGACTAGTGACCATGGTAACAGTTCAGTGCAGCCATCCCTACCTTTCAGAAAGGATGCTTTTTCACTGGTGGGTTTCAAAGAGCAGGAATCCATAATTCAGTGAGTTCTGGTTGCAGATTATAGGCATGAGATATTTGAAAAGTGAAGGAATCAAACGATATTATACAATTTAATGTGATATTATAACATATGTCAGAACAAAGTAATCATACTTAGCCATAAAGTGCTTCACATTGCGGTACCTGATGATAGCGAGTTGTGATAGATCACCTACATTTAAACATAAAACAATAACAATGATTACAATACACATTCTTTATCTATTGAAATAAGGTAGTGTTGTACTTTAATATAGGAAAATAAAGAGTTTTCGCTGAAGAAAGAGCTGTCAGAACTTTATGTCATGCACTCAATAGGACAGATGCAAAAATATCAAATTTCATAGGGAATACCAATTTATACTCTTATCAGGAAAGTGGTGCTGATTAGTTGAGAAGATCCGATTGGTCAAAGTATCACCATGGAGAATGTACTAAGAACAATTATGCCCTGATCTATGATCAAAAAGACAGGTCAACTCTAATTGAGACACTGCAATGATTTTGTTCAATAAAAGAGCCAATATCAATCTTCTGTTCTCACATGATAGGACACTGCAAATGAATATGTGTGGCTTCTAGCAGGTGTAAGTATGACACATTGCAAGCCTGACTGATAATCATAAATTGGTTGTTAGTGTGATTCCTGCATGTGCTGGATTCTTCAGTAAGTGCTGACCAATCTCAGAATTATGTCCAATGTTGGACAATGTATTTTTGAGTTTTGACTAATTACCGTCCCATCAGTTTACTCTCAATCATCAGTAAAAGTGATGGTAGGTGTCATCAACAGTGCCATCAAGCTGCACCTGCTCAGCAATGGCTTGCTCCGTGATGTCCAGTTTGGGTTCTGCCAGGGCCACTCAGCTCCTGACCTCATTACAGCCTTGATTCAAGCATGGACAAAAGAACTGAATTCCAGAGGTGAGGCGAGAGTGACAGCCCTTGACAGCAAGACTGCATTCAACTGAGTGTGGCATCAAAGACCTTTGCAAAACTGGAATCAATGGGAATCAGGGACAAATTATCTGCTAGTTGGAGTTATACATGGCACATATGAAGATGGTTTTGGTTGTTGGTGATTGGTCATCTCAGCTTTAGTGAATGAGCACATTCATGTGTTCACATGGTACACAGTGAGCAATGATCTGATTTGGTAGACATTATGTCATAGGATAACCTTGATACACCCTATATTGGCATCAGTCTTGCATGATGAGTAAACAGCTCAGAACCTAATTACGAGGATGCTTATAAGGCCACTCTCGTAGCATAACAGTGAAGGTCTGTTTCTGGTAGAGAACCCTTTACTGGATTTCTCAATCGGGGCATTGAGGAAAGGGCAATCATTAGACTGCTCCATTTCAAAGTTGAATTTAAGCATTGAACAGAGTACGTTAAAGTGCGCAAGGGAATTCTTACATAGAGCTACAGTTTTAAATACAGCAAATATATCATCTATATATTGGAAATATGCCAGGTGTAAGAGGCTAGTACTCACATGGGAAGTGGTAATGCTGCTGATCTAATAACCTAGAGGCCCAGCCTCATCCTTTGGGGTCCATGAACTCAAATCCCACCAATGCAACTGGTGGAAAATTAAACTCAATTTATAAAATCCGAAAAATAGCCTACTGGTAAACATGAAACTATCATTGATTGTTATAAAATCCATCTGGTTTATAAATATGCTATAGGGAAGGAAATCCACCATCCTTACCCTTCCAAGCAACATGTGACTCCAAATCCACAATCATATTGTTAACTCTTGACTGTCCTTTTGAATCCCTGGCAAGTCACTTAGTTTCAGGGCATTTTGGGATTGGCAACAATTGCTGACATTGCCAGTGATGCTCATATCCCATGAAAGAATATAAAAAATCCATACCAAATACATATCTCATGAAAATTGATAAAAAATATTGAGGCACCAGGCTTAGAAGTGATTCCATGGCAACACCACGTATCTGAAAATCTATGGTGTTGTTAAGGATCATCTCAACTGTGTGAGTTGCTCAGTTCCTTAATTCGGTTAATGAAGATTCATACAATGGTGACACTTCTAGATTGCCATGATACTGTGAAGCGGTGCAAATGTTGAAGTCTTCCTCGAATAGTATATTCATTACAAAGATCAGGAACATGGTGTTGTTATCAATATGGAGGGCTTGTTTAAGTCTTTGTGATGGTCAAAGAATCATTCACCACGAAAAAATAAAACTCACTCAAAACTGGTTGTACCAAGTCCACTTTTAACCAATTGATAGTGTGCACGACTACTCAAAGGCAAGTCAGGGATTAAAGGGACTGTACATGCGCACATGGATGCAATAAAACATGAGGACCTTACACCACTAGGCAGCTAATTACTGTTACAAAAGTCTAACAAACATTTATTTTAAAGTTGTGTTCAAGCAGACCAATATTGGTGTCCAACATTAATTTTATGCCCAGCATTTGGGAACACACAGCCTCATGGGTATAATTGCTGGACTGGTAATCCAGAGACCCAGATGCTGTTCTGGGGACCTGGGTTTGAATCCTGTCAGGTGGCAGGTGGTGGAATTTGAATTAAAAAACAAACTGGTCTTAACAGCCTAATGATGACCATGAGTCCATTGTCAATTGTTGGCAAAACCCATCAGGGAAGGAAACTGTCATCCATGTGAGTCCAGAACCACAGCAATTATGGTTGACTCTTAGGGATGGGCAACAAATACTGGCCCAATGACAGGATGCTCTCATCCTGTGAATGAATATGAATATAAAAAAGACATTAGATGTGATTTCATAATTAGACAGCACTTAATAATCAATCGTGGGCATGCTAAGAATTACAGCACTAACTAATTTAAGATTATCAATCTGCTCACAATGCAGTTCAAGTATGCTAGAAGTTACATATATTGATACACAAGGTACTGTCCTCAGAAAGGTGGTGTCCAAGCACTGTGCCCTTTTCAAAAATAAAAGCATGACATAACCTGTACATTCTCCATGGCAATGCCTCAACCAATCAGAGCACTCTTCTCAAAAAATCAGCATTTCTCTTGTAAAGTATAAATAACTTTTCCTTTGAAATTTAGCATTCTTGCACCTGTCCTGATAAGTGCAAGACGAAAGCTTCCACAGCTTGTCTCTTTATTTCAGCAATATGTAAGTTTTGTGCTAACACATGACTGTAAAGATTTATCTTGAAAAACATTTTTATGGCATTTTGTGCAAAATCTATAACTCCAGTACTGTTTTGATGTCCTATGGCTATTTATTTGAAAATGGGAATGTTTTATCATTTCCAATCTTCCTTTTTATTTCATATTTAAAAACATTATCGTGCTGTAAAAATAAGTTGTAACTAGATGTTGAAATTTTAATTGTGATGATTTTACTAAGTTCTTTTGCAGGGGTATTTGCTTTATGAAAGCAGCTGTCAGCCCAAACAAGAAGTACAGAGCCTGTTGTCAATTAACCCACACAGCAATATTGACATTGTTATTTTTATGATCTATTCCACATGAATAAAAAAAAACTAGTTAAAATTTAACATTAAACTGGGTGCAGCACAGTCAGATCATTGTACAAATAGTAATAGTTGTGTATGTTCTGGCATGTATTGTATTTGAAGTATCAGATTTGAACTTGCAACAAAAGTATCATTGAACTAAATGTTTTTAAGTGTATTGACGTAAGTACAATACTCAGTTGTAGAACAGTAGAATACACAATGCAGCATTGCAGTTTTTGGCTGATGTTTTAGAATATAGGAGTCAGTTATTTCAGTTGGCTAGCAGCTAATGTGCACTACAGATTAATGCCAAAAACATAAGGTTCGATCCATGTTCTGTAGGCCTGCTCAGGGCCTGCCTACCCATAGGGAAAATCAGGCCATGTATCCATATTTCATTAAATGGTTGCCAAAGGCCTGTCTTTGGGCAGAGAATTCCAAAAGCAGAAGAAGAAGATTAGGGATTTACGTCACAAGCAATAAACCTCAGCTATTAGTGACGCATGCAAGAACATTTTGGGTGTGTTACCCACAATTTCACATTCTCTGTAGTCCTCCTGCCTACTTTGAGAGAATGCTACCAAAAGCAAGATGAGTGACAGAAAAGACGTCCTTGTTGCAAGAGTCTTATAGCTATAGGTATTCCTGGGCAGTAGTAGCCTGGGCTTTCCTATTCAGTCAGGGAAGGGAAGGTTTCTTCAAACCTATTTTGCTAGTTCTCCTTGGCCTCAGACATAGATACCTGGTAAGATAGTCATTATGGGCTTTCTACTCAAGAGTGGATGAAAATTCCACCAGGGTGAAAGTACATTTATTAATGAGATGGCTCCCAATGCATTAAAATTGCACATTTGTCTTCTTCATTTGTGGATCGTGAGCAGCCAACATTTATTGCGCATCCTTAATTGCCCAGATGGCAGTAAAGAGTTAACTAAATAATTGTGGGTCTGGAGTCACACGTTGACGAGATAAAGATGGCTGATTTCCTTCTTTAAAGGACATTAGTGAACCAGATAAGTTTTTACAACAGTCAACAATAGTCACCATTATGCGAGCATTTTTTCAAAATTTTTGTTGAATTGAAATTTCGCCATCTGCCATGATGGAATTTGAATCAGTGCCCTGAAACATTAGCCTGAGATACTAAATTATTAATCTGGATTATTACCACTATGCCACCACCTCTGCATTAGGAAGAACAGAGTGAGAAATGAAACCACACTATTTCTGCTTCTCTCACCCACTGGGGAGATATAAGCTCTCCCTTCAAACTGTGTCAGAAGTTTTCTTTAATCTCATCCAGTTAGGTTATAGTTAACCTGAAAGCCTGTGCCAGCCAACTCATTGTAGTTGTTAGACAGTGGTTTGTTTGCTGTATTTTGCCTTTTCTGTGGCTATCTGTAAGTCTGTTAATATCTCAGAACTTGATGTTCCTTGCAAAATAATTATAGTTTTAAAATATGACCACAAATTTATTGTGAGTCTTGCCATGATTTTTAGCCATTCAGAATTTCTGTCTGCTCAATGTCTAATTGACCATGTTTAATTATGGGAAGCCTTCTTCAACTACTGCTGGTTTTAACACAAACTGAAGTCAAATGAAAAAACTGTTAATACCCCCAAACTCTCGTACAGTTGAAATTCACCAAAGATCCTCAGACAGCACCTTCCAACCCTACAACCATCACTTCCATCTATAACGACAAGGGTAGCAGATACATGGGAACACAACCACCTGCAAGTTTGCCTCCAAGTCACTCACCATCCTGAGTTGGAAGTATATCACCGTTCCTTCACCATCACCACCTTCTCAAGGGCAACTAAGGACGGGCAATAAATACTGGCCAGCCAGCGACACCCACATCCCACAAATGAATAAATAAGGTTGACTGAGTATTATGAGTATTAGATTGGTCATTAGGCTCCTTCACAAAAAGTAGTAAGAATGTAATAATTCATTTTATTTACTTACTCTTCATTTCAATATCCCACATCTTGCAAGGCTAAATCCTAATAGATAACTGGACACATTACAGGGGTTCATTCCCTTAATATCTTTTCATGGAGGATGTTGATCACTGAGTGATATCAGATAATTTCAGGCTGTATATGTTTCACTTTTAAATCATTTTATTACATTTAATAGAAGATGAGAGGAAATTTTGTAGAAGTGTTCTACATTATGAATGGTTACGAAAGAACAAATAACCTCATTACACAAATGCCAGGCAATGACCAAGTCCAACAAGAGAGAATCCAACTATTACTCCTTCACACCCAATGGCATTACCATAGCTGAATTCTCCATGATCAACAACCGAAATCAATAAGGACTATCGCTACAAGCGCAGCAACATCGAGTCTAAGAATTCTGCAGCAAGTAGCTCATCTCCTATCTCCAATAGTCTGTCTACTATCTAAAAGGTGCATGTCAGGAGTGTGATGCATTACTCCCCACTTGCTGCGATGGGTTTAGCTCCAGCAATATTCAACCAGTTTGATACCATCAAGGACAAAGTAGCTTGGTTAAGACCCCACCTAATGAATTCCACGTTCATCCTCTTCACTCCCAATTAACAAGGAAAGCTGTGTGTACCATCTACAAGAATGAACTGCAGCACCTTATCGAATCTAATTTGGCAATACCTTTTAAACCCACCTCTTCAACTGCCTAGAAGGGCAAGGGCAGCAGATACATGGGAGCACAAACCCCAAAGATTTCTCTGCCAAGTGACACACCATCCTGACTTGAAACTATGTTACTGTTCCTTCACTGTCACTTAGTCAAAAATCTTGAACTTCATTCCTAAGAGCACCTAGGGTGTCCCTGCACCCAACAGACTGCAGCAGTTCAAAATGGCAGCTCACTTTACCTTCTACAATATCATTAGGAATGGGTAATAAATGCTGACATTGCCAGATACAGCCACATCCCAGGAGTGAATAAAAATAAATGAATTATTTCCAGTGATTTTAGAAATGGCGCAGCTGTGTGATTGGAAGATCATCTCAGAGTCAAATATAATATCGTGCTTGTAAACAATGTCGTTCTGTCTCAGACTGTTACCTGGGAAAAGGATGGAGTCTTTGGTAAGGAAATGGAGTTTGTCTTGCGGACCAAAGACAAGGACTTCGATCTTCCCTGTATTTCATTGGAGAAATTTTTTGCATAGCCAGAACCCAATGATAGAAAAACAGTCCGATAATTTAGTATTATTAATGGGGTTCAGGGAAGTTGTGAAGTAAAGCCACATATCATCAATCTGATGTTGCGTTTTCAGATAATGTCACTGTGCATCAGGATTTAGATGGGAAATGGGAAGGGCCCAAGGATAGATCTTTGTGGGACACCAAAGTTAATAGTGTAGAAGTGGAAAGAGAAGCCAGGAAAAAGATGTGAACAGCCCTGCATAGATGACGACAGCTGGAGGAGAATTATATGATTGACCATGTCAAAGGCTTTAGACAGATCAAAAGGACAAGAAAGGATACTTTACCTTTGTTACAACCTCGTGGAATGTGAGTTGTGACTTTAGTAAAAATGATGTTGTTTTTGTCGCAGAGGTATAAATCTGACTAGAGACATTCAAACATGGCAATAAATGAAAGCAGGACACAATTTGAGAGGTCACAACAGATTTAAGGACTTTAGGTTGGAAGAGAGTGGAACTGGGGTGATAGTTCATGAAGATGATGGGGTCAAAAGTTCAGGAAATTAGCTGATTGGCAATTTAATGGGAATATGGCTGAGGGAGTATGAGGTATGTGTCCTAGACAAGATGAGCTTGGGAAGGGCATGATGGGAGATGAAAGGGAAACTAGAGAAAATTCTGAGTTCAGGGATAGGGCAAAGAGGAGCTCAAAAGGAAGCTTTGTCTTGTGGGGTTGTGGAAGAGAGAACAGCAGCAGAGAACAGCTGAATATATAGTCTCAATCTTAGTGGCAAAAAAAAAACATTGGCTCCTTACATTTATAGATAGTGGTGAGCATGGAGGAGACGTGGGGATGGGTTTTAAAAAGATAGATTGCAGTAGAGAAAGGAAATTAGGGATTATCTTTGTATTCCAAGGTACTTTTGGAACAGTGAACAGTTTTGGCAGATGTGAACAAAATCCAATATTGCTTTATGTTGTCTTGCCAGATCTTGCAGTGAATGACTAAAACAGTTGCCTGTCCGATTAATGGAGGTCTGACTGCCTTGGTCTTAAGGGAGTGGAAATGAAAGCCTCATTAAGAACCTTCCATGACTACTTCCAAGACTGGGAAAAAATCCTTCCAAAACTCATTAACCACAGCAGTGAAGAGTAAAGTTTCTTGGGTAAGTAGGTACTTTCTGTTTTGGGATAGAAGCTATAATTATCAGATTTAGTTTCTTGAGTCACCCACCAACCAGGGAAGGTTGCATTAACTTATGACTCCAAATGGGCAGGACATTGACATGAATGTCAACTGTGGGAAATGTGCTTGGAGGCTTGTAACATTCTGTTCACGGGCAGATTACCTCTGTCATTTAACACCAGTCAGTCTGATTTGGAACTATCTAGCATCATGCATAGAGCCTGCAGAGTATAATAAGCTGTGTCAATTTTGGTTAGATCAACTAATAAAGAAACTTGTCATTCAAATGCTGTATCTTATATAGCACAAGCATTAGGTTTTCAAAAATTTCGGAAGGAGATCGGTGAAGATAATTTGCAACAGTAAGATAATATTTCTTCCTTGTATTTGCCTCAACAATTGTCTGATTTGAAGTAGAATTTGCATTCCATAGATCCAAGGAGAACTCTATTTCAACTTGTTAAACAAGGACATTTTATGAAACTGAGCAAGCTTCTGTGTCTGCACACTCAGTGCTTCTGTTAACACTATTCCTAATGAAAGGCTGGCAAACGATCGATGGAATATGTTAGCATTGCACCAGGAAGAATCCTATAGGTGAAGTTAAATAGCATTCTGTGATATTGGCATTGACCTTATGGATCAACTTCAAGATGATTTCTATCGACATTATTTGTAAAACTACTATTTGGAGCAGCTGTTGAATAATGATTAAGTATAATTATTTAAATTTATAAAGGCTTGCAGTTTGCAGCTGTTTTAGCTGCAGGTGTTTCCTCTTGTCTACAATGGCTACCCTTCTGTTTCTAGGTATTAATATGTCAGTCTACACCAATATGTCAAGATGTAACTGAAGCTTAGATTTCATACATTGTAGAATCTTTCTTTTCATTTGCAACAGAAAAAGAGTTATCTTCCCATTCTTATTTCGGGAATGTCTGTAAATACTTATTGTTCAGGGTCTTCTGCTTCCTATAGTTTCTGCCTAAAATGAAGAAGCAGGAGAGATATTTTAAATAGCGTGTGGGAGAATATCAAAAATAATTTAAAGGAATGCTGCCTTCATGATTGTCCTCGTCAGTAAACTAGACCTAACGCTGACAAGTGAAAACAAGACCAGTCGTCCGGCCTCTGGCATAAATCAGGCAGTGTACGACTCTACTGCCCCGACAAGAATGCAGATCAAGTTGTCAGTTCAGCTAATTTTCATGCCTTGACCTTCACAGGGACCTCCGTGAGAATGTCTGAGTATCCCAGAAGTGTAAGCGGGAGAGTTTTGTGATGCTGCATGGGGAATCCTACTGTAATCCTGGCTGGAGAACTGTGTGCAGCTCTGATCACATCACTAGTGGAAGGTTGTGATAAGCACTAGAGGGGGTACAGAGAAGGTTCACCAGGATGTTGCCTGGGATGGAGAAGTTGAGCTACAAGGTGAGACTGGATAGGCTTGGATTAATTCTTTACAGCAGAAAAGAGCTGAGTGGGGGACATGATTGAGGTGTATGAGATTATGAGGGGTATGGACAGGATGAATAGAGAGCAGCCGTTCCCCTTGGTTGAAATATCAGTCGCAACTGGGCATAGTGCTAGGGTAAGGGACAAGACATTCAGAGGGGATTTGAGAAAAAACTTTTTCACTCAGAGCAGGTGGCAATCTGGAATACATTGCCTGGGAAGGTAGCGGAGGCTAGAAACCTTACAATCTTTATAAAAAATTGTAATATCATAACATTCAAGTATATAGAGTAAATATAGGAAATTGGAATTAGTGCACCTTTAGTAGTAGCTCGATGGGCCGAAGGGCTTTTTCTGTGCTGTATGACTCTATGATTCTACTATTGAAGGCCTGAAAGGCTTTCTGTCTGGAGATCTCTCTTTTACAACAAAGATGAAGAAATTCTTTTCTCTCTCAGAAGGTTGTAAGAGTGTGGATTTCTCCTTTGCAGAAGATAGTGGAGACTAGGTCTTTGAATTTACTTAAGGTCCAGTTATATAGATTTTTGACAAACACTGGGGTCAAGAGTGTTTAGTTGGCAGACAGGAGTGTGGAGATGAGCACAACCAGATCCCCCAGATCAGCCATGATCTTATTCATTACTGGATCAGGATTGAAGTAGTCACATCCACTTTCTAACACTTATGCATTTATACTCACCAACTTTAAACTGTCGCAAACAGAGGCAGCTGGCCTCCTGACAATCTGTGGAATCTTTGTTTTTATACGAGTACTTTTTGTTTGATTTCACTGAGGAATATATTCTAGAATAAAGACTCAATTAGAGTTTAGGGAGAATGAGGTGTAGAAGGAATTAGTATTAGTAAGAAGGTCGTACTGGAGAGGTTAATGGAACTGAAAGTTGATAAATCTCCAGGCCTGATAGTCTACAATCTAGAGCGGTGAAGGATGTTTCTTTAGGGACTGTTAATACATTGGTGAACAACTTTCAATATTCCATAGATCCTATAATGATTCTTGTGGATTGGAAAGTAGCAAATGTCAGTCTGCTATTTAAGAAAGGAGTGAGAATGGAAACAGGGAACTACAGACCCATCAGCTTTACATCATTGGGGGAAAGTGCTAGAATTTATTATAAAGTATGTTTTAAATGCATCATTGATAGAATAGAATCCCTACAGAGTAGGGACAGGCTGTTCAGCCCAACAATTCCACACTGAACCTCTGAAAAGCATCCCACCCAGATCCATCCCCATCCCCCTACCCTTTTCCCTGTAACCCTCCATTTCCTGTGGTTAATGCAACTAACCTACACATCCTTGAACACTAGGGGCAATTTAGCACAGCCAATCGACCTGACATGCACATCTTTGATAACAAGCATGGGGCTGGATGAACACAGCAGGTCAAGCAGCATCACAGGAGCAGGAAAACTTGACGTTTCGGGCCTAAACCCTTCATCAGAAAATCAGATTT
>JAHRHZ010000012.1:72319761-72344023 GCA_024137785.1 Ginglymostoma cirratum | reverse complement strand
ATAGGAGCAGGAAAACTTGACGTTTCGGGCCCAAACCCTTCATCAGGGTTTAGGCCCGAAATGTCAAGTTTTCCTGCTCCTATGATGCTGCTTGACCTGCTGTGTTCATCCAGCCCCATGCTTGTTATCTCGGATTCTCCAGCATCTGCAGTACCTTTTATCTCAAATATGAGGTGATGTACTTTGGAAGGTCTTATGCAAGGGGGAAGCATTAACATTCAGAGGGATCTAGGCGCACAGGTCCACAGTGCCTTGAAAGTGGTAACACAAATGGGTCAGGTGGTCAACAAGGCATATTTCATATTTACCTTCATCAACTGGGGCATAGAATATAAAATTTGGCAAGTCATGTTACAATTGTATAAAATGTTAGTTAGACCAGTTTTGGAATATTGCATACAGTTCCAGTCACCACACTAACAGAAGGATGTGGAGGCTTTGTAAACAGTACAGAAATAGTTTACCAGGATGTTGCTTGATTTGGAGGGTATTAGCTGTGAGGAGAGACTGGACAAACTTGGTTTGTTTTCACTTGAATGTTGGAGGCTGAGGGTGACCTGATATAAGTTTACAAAATTATGGGACAAATAGATAGAATGGATAGTCAGAGGCTTTTTCCCAGAGTAGAAATATCAATTACTAGGGGACATGGGTTTTAGGTAAAAGGGAGAAAGTTTAAAGGAGACGTGAGAGGCAAGTTTTCACTCAGAGAGTGGTGAGTGCCTTGAGTGTGCTGCCAGAGGAGGTGGAAGAAGCAGATACAATAGCAACATTTAAGAGGCATCTTAACATGATACAAGAATAGACAGGGAATAGAGGGATATGGACTGCGTGGAAGCAAAAGGTTGTTAGTTTAGTAAAGTGTCACGTGTTGGCGCAGGCTTGGAGGGCTGAAGAGCCTGTTCTTATGCTGTTCTGTCCTTTGTACTTTGTTCTCGTTTTTCATGACTCAAAAACACTTTTCCTTTACTGTTAGTCATTGTGAAATGATCTGGAAACTGTCGCCAGATATTTCAATTAGTTTCTGTTTGATTCTCTTATGCATGACCACCAGATTACATTGGTCTATCTCTGAGTGGAGGTGTTTAGTATGACCTCATCATCCTCTTTACAGGATTGTTTTGCTTAAAGTTAAAGGAGGAATTTCAAAATATCACTGCCTTGTGAAGTCCAACATTTGTAACAATGGTTAATTAATAGCTTTCACTTGGAGATGTTGATTTCCTCGTCTGTATTGAACAATAAGTAAACTGCATTTCACAGCCTGGCCACTGTAAAAGTTTAGCAAAGATCTCTCGACACGCTTCCACCTCAATCTCTTAATACATTCACCAGAAATCCAAAGAATATTTTGTGTTAGGTTTCACATGTGACATGATATCGGGATGCCAGTGTGAGGGTGCAAGTCTGATTTGTTCTGTATGAAGCAATTAACAACTAGATTGCAGGGTGAATTTTTACCGAAGAATATGTCTAAACAATGTATAGTTATTGACAACAGATTAGATTTGCACCTTTATGATTTAGTCTTTAATTGGTGATAAATTAAGCAAGACCTCTCAAAAGCATCTGGTAGCAATATAATCCTTTATTTTGTAGTGCATGACTGTTTTGTTTACTGTGTGGGCCTTTTGAAAAATAACTGTGCAGCACTACGTATGTACGTCAACTGGAAGAGGATAAGTTGTAGACAGCCTGCTGGGAACTTCCAGCTTGCTGTGTGGCTGTGCAGCTCAGATGGAACATGGTACATATGCCATGGAACCATCACATGATTAAGACGGATGTGCAGAAATTGGAAAAACACAAAAGGAAGCAAACTATTTATAATATTTGAGAATACCGTTTGGTGTTCCTTTTGTTGTGTACATTTCTTATTCTTCAAATATTTTTTGCCCGTTGCTCAGAGTATGAACCTATATCATTGATGTTGATTTTGTAGTATATAAAAAGCTGCTTTCTACAAATTGAAATTGTAAAATTATGGAAAAGTCAAAAGTAAAAGAATTACTTTTCGTGCCATCTGTTAAAATATATAAGTATAAATATAATGTCATGAGGATGAATAAAATCTGTATAATCTGTATATTCTATTAATGAAAGCACCATTGGGATGTGTGCCTGGAAGCAAGGGCTGATCGATATGCTTGAGAAGGGATGAAGGAAAATCTGTTTTAAACATTCCCAGCAACAAAGGGAATTTGAGAATAAAAGAAAAATACCGCAGATACTGGAATAACTTATTCTATCAGGAAAATCTTAACAATGGCTAAATCACATTAAACTAAAAGCTGAGCTGCAGGAAGATTGATAGACTTTGTTAGTCAAAGACAGCTGATAACCAAGGAAAAATCTTGTGTGCTATGGAGTCAGAGCAGAGGCTTTCGGTATTGAGATTATTCATCATTAAACTGCACTCAGTGTTGCTCATAAACTTTAATCCTCCAGACACTCTAGGCATTATTGTATTCCTCCAGAGTATCCTCTGTATCCCATTTATAGTTTCTTTCAGCCTGTTCACATTCCTTTGTGATTCTTCAAAAATTCTCTCCTTTTTCTGTACTTGCCACAAAAGGGCTTTGATTTCTTATCTGTATTTGAACCAAAAGCGATGGAGTAGAACAATGCTCAACTTTGTTTGATGAAGTGGACCACCTACTGTGTTTATTTGTAGTGAGAGGAGGGTGGTCATCTTGGCCTTCCCCAGCCATCCTTCCCAAAGATCAGCTGACCAGCCGTTCTGATGGAGATAATAACCAGGCTGAAAGAATGAATTTTGGGGTACCCCTATGTGCACTCCTCAATGGCAGTACAACCCTCCCAGATCCTGCCTTCCAGCAGCTGGTGTAGTAAAAGCTGCCAAGCAGTGACAGAAGTAGAAGCTAATTGTGCACTCAAGGGCCTCAATTTGCTGAAGGGTGGGTAGACTGCCAGATGTCTTAATGTGGGGTGGGGAGGAAAGTTGTAGACTGGAACCCATTTTATTCTGTGTCCCCAGTCTTTAAAAATAGTCATGTAGTGAGAGACACTTTGCTATTTCCCTTGAGTTGCAGCTCGTCTCAACAACAGTGACAACCTACCTTTACAAAGCATGTTAATGTAGGAAAATGTGATAAAGTACATTACGAAAATGAGTATCAAACTAATCTTGATACCAAGTAACAATGTTAGGTCTAGGTATCAAAATTATAATTATAAAGGTAGTTTTTAAGTACCATCTTAAAGGAAGAAAGAGTTAGAAAGGTGATGAGGCATAGAGAGGGAGTTCCAGAAATTAGGACACAGGCATCTAATGACATCTAATATGGGTGCCATTTTCTTAAATTAAAAAAAACAATATTTCTCTGACAGAACGTACTAGAATATAGAAGGAGCTTTAAAGGATTGATGTTATCCCCATCCCTAGACAACCCACTGGATAGTAAGAGGTTGAACTCTTCCCTGGGTTATATATGTTGTTCCTGAGAATTGGGCAGTGAGGGGAAACAGGAATTCTCCATACTGGAAATTATGCTTCCTAGTAGGGAATCAATGTACTCTGAGGGCAGTAAGCTGAATGAGATGTACCAGCTTCATGGTAGGTGCAAGGGTTAAACCAGAGGGGGCAGGCTCAACACAATTTTCATTAAATAAAATTGATGAGCTATCTTGAATGGGAGAGACACAGCGGCATTTTATGTGACACATGATATATGTGTGGCCGAACATGTAATGTCCCAGGTGCTGGAGTTACTAAATACGTGGGAGAGGTATGTTTCAGAGTGTGCTTATAGGTCACAGGGCATCCACCAAGCTCATGCAAATATCAGATTGATGAATTTCAGCTGTGTCTTTTCCAGTCTGCTTCTTTTCTGGTCGACTAATATTTTATAACATTCATTATGATGTGAGCGTTTAATATAGTTTAGTTTACAAATAGATCAATGAGTAATATTTTCCATGCTGTTGCCATCATTTTGTTCCTTTCCTCCTAAACAGAATTCTAAAGACCTGGGTCACAGCAGCAGAATTAACAGAAAAACCTTTGACATTGCTAATGTGACAACAGGTCATACTATTCATTTATAAACCAGAATACAAGACAAATCATCTCTAATGCAATGATTTAGAAATAATTGCATTAGTCGCCATTAGACTTTCTGAGAGCTAACATTTTTTAAAAAATCACATGGATCATCAATTCTAGTTGTGTGAAAATATCTTGTCAACCCCAAATTAACTAAATGATTTTTAATTAAACAGAGATCTTAAAAGAATCCATCAGTAGGAATAACAATGAAGTTTTGACTTATGATTGCAAGATAAACATATTGTGACTTCTCTGCTTTTTAAGTGATGTGTACAATTTGATTCATTTCTGCATTAGTTTCTGAATTCCAACTTTTGAAAATAAGTCACATACCCAGGATTAAAATAAAGTTCATTTATTATTCTGGGAAAATATTTGTAAATTTCCCGTAGAAGAAATAATGATTAAATACACAGTCTTAAAAAATTATTTGATTAATTAACCAATTTTGCAGAAATGATGGTTTTGAAACGTATCTGAGGACTTTTATTGTTTGATATTCTAGTTCTTGTATAAGAAGAAAGAAGTTGTAATTGTGTAGCAACTTATTACATTTGTGGATTGAGGTTTGAGAGATCCCACATGTTTGACCCTTGGGAGAAGCCAGTTGCACCGAAGTTTGGTACAACTGTCACCTTGATGGTCATCGGAATAGGATAGTCATCTGCCTTTTCAGTTTATGTCCCATTTCAGCAGTTGACACATAGTGATAGTGTACTGGGACATCCTCAGTCTGGAATGGCAATACACCTCATTAATCTGGGGAAATGACATTGAGGATGATAGAACCTTAACCCTGTAGCACCATCACATCTGAGGGGACCTGCAGTCATGACTTCTTCATATGGAGGCTATTCAGCAGCCATTGGAAGTTGCCTCTGCTCCTGGGCTTGCTGACGCATTTGTTGTCGCTCATTTTATCTGTGCCTTTGTAGCACATAATGAATGAAGTGATGATCATGCCTGTTGCAGTTGGATGCATTGTTCACTTTTCCAAAGAGCCTGTGTGGGGATTATCAGAAACAGAGCATGTGCTTATTAATGTGAACAGTCACCATTCACATCACAGACAAATGCCAGTCTAACATGGTTCTTGATACATGGACCACTCCAACAAGAAGAATCATGGAATGTCTGTACATGGACATTTGACATAGTTCTGATATGAACAGCATAAGCCATACCTCACAAATACAGCAGGAGATTGTAAACACAGTAGGATTAGTGAAATGTTGTCTCTCACCCCCACCCCCCAGTTCTTCAAAGAGAGGTAATATTGTACCTAAGAGTATGTTGGCATACATTTACAATTTAAGGTGAGGGGAATTCAGTTCTGTGCCCTTGTGAAGCCACTGAGAACTTTGTCTTTGTGAATTGTGGCCCATAGGTGACAGTTTTAAGATCTCGAGTAGTTACTTCTGCTTCACAGAGACGATTGTGATCAATTTGTAATGACCAATCACATAGTCAAAATGGTTTGTGGCCAGGATTGTATCCAGTATAGCTGGTCACTGCATGTGTTTCACAGGCAGAGTTCTATCATTACAGGTGTCTTTAACCCAAACTGTGTAAGTGTCTAATGAATGCAATCGCTATTTATAGGGCCTCACATTGATCTTAAGTACAACTCACATTCACAGGGAAAACTACTTACATCACCCACTCCAGTTCTGATGGCAGCTACTTTTCATTTCCATCGTACATTTACAGTTTGGATGTGGCTGGAAGGTGACACACATTACACAGTCAGTTCTTTAGCCTGTTAGTCGAGGTGACTTGCTAAAACCTTCGTGTTCTTTTCATCCTTACATTCCATGTTGAACCCATCAATTCCAACCAACTCTTTCACTTTTTTCAACATTTGCTGATATAATTTGAGCTTCACTGGCTACTTCAGCGTTTATTCCCCATCCTTTATTGCCAAGGAGCAGTTAAGGATCAACCACAATTATTGTGGGGTTTGTAGCCACGTGTAGGTCAATCCAGGCAGGATGGCAAATTTCCTTGCCTAAAGGACGTTAGTGAACTGCGTGGGTTTATTGCAAGTGGCTGCATGGTTGCCATTTGGTTAGCTTTTGGTTCTAGATATTTTCTTTATTAAATTCAGACATCACCACCTGCCCTAATGGAATTTGTACCTACGTCCGCAGAAACAGTAACCTGGGTTTCTGCATTGCTAGCCCACTCACATTACCCCACCATTCCCTCTTCATCTATCAACATTACTCCTGACCCCTGGCCTACAGCTTATCCTTGGCAATTATTGTGATGCATTGTCTTCCCATCAAAGCCAGGGTGCTGATAACCATTGATAGCATACCCCTGCTACAGTAACCTGTGCTATCCAATGTATTATTGGTTCCCATCCTTGTATGTTGAGCCGCTCCATGTCATAATTTTACCTGCTTTCTATCCCAACGTGCGACCTCAAATCCCCATGATTGACTTCCCCAAATCCCTGCCACAGCTGTAGCCCTTGATAACCCATATGACTTTCACTGACCAGACCACCCATCCTGACTGTTGCCCCCTGGCTACTCCCGCCCTCCCCACCCCACTCACATGGAATGACAGCCTTGACTGACGAGTGACCAGATTTCTGACTGATGACTGTGTCACTCCCAGACTAATTTCCTGTCAACCCCCTTACTGATTGCACACTGATTGTGGTTGGGGCCCTGACTGACAACAGCCCGCCTTGCCTTGATGGGATTACTCCCCTTAGACTTTGAGACATTGTCTTAAGCACATGCGTGTAAGCTGTTGGCACATGGTGTAGGTTTGACAGTGATTTAACACAGTGTAGTACAGCAACACGTCCACTCCCTTGACTGATCACTGCTGTCAACGTTAACAAGGTAATAGTTTTGCTGTGTGCTAAAAGGCAAAATGAGACAAAAGTATGGTGAGAATGTAAAGTTCTGAATGAGGCAGAAAAGTGCTGAAAGGCAAGGCAGTGTCATTGTCAAGTAGTTATGACCTAAATGAACACTAAGAATAGATTCACCCTGTCTGATGCATGAACTGGGTAACACTCACTGTGTGCAAAGTGACCTGATCACAGCATTACAATGAAAAGTGCTCCAAAGTGCAGCAGTTAAGAGGATAACCATACTCTAAGTGAGTCAGTGATGTGCAATCATGCATTGAGGCTTGTCTGTACCTGATGCCAACCTTTTTGACACCCATGGATTGTGCTCTGAGGGATTAGGTACTGCTGTCCAAGATGCAGGCTTCGAGCAGCAAGTGGGGAGCCATAGTCATGAAGTGACTCTTTAATGTTCTTGTTGGCAATTATTATGGCCTAGTTTCTTTCTGCCAGCTGAGAGAATAGCAAACTACATACAAATGAGGCAAGAATAGGTACTAATGAAATATTAATGCATGAAAATGGGCCTATATCCACTCATTAGTGACAGTCTCATCTTGCCATTGAAACCCTCAGTGGAAAATCAGACATTTTTTGTTTTCTTCAAGAATCTCATTTTTCTAATTTTTCAATATGTTTTCAGTGGAGCTGATAAGACCATATTCTTCAGGGGCTGAGAAAATTCTGCCCAACATTTATGTCCAGGCAGACAGATTCTTGATTTGATATCCCAGCCAAAAGATAACAGCTTTGATTATACAGCATTCCTGCATCACAGTGTCCATAATATGAAACTTTGGAGAAAATTTTGAACTGATAACTTTCTGACTCAGAGCAAATGATGTTGCCACTGAAACTAGCTGATGAAACTCTTTTGCAGGCAATATTTGCCAGTGTTGATTTATTCACATTTAAAAGGTACTGTCATCATAATCCCAGTAGACCATAGGGCTGTTCTCTCATAAGAGAGAGATGGCTGGTGTGAGTCTAACTGAGGGTTACCATCCCTGAGGGAAGATGCAAGAATGAGAATGTGAGGCCTTTGTGGTAACCTCAAGTCATGCAGGAATTGAACCTGTGCTGCAATGACATAACGCATTGCGAACCAACTGTCCAGTCAATTGAGCTAACTGACCCCATTACTTTTCCCATATAACCAATATCTAATTGATAACATAACTGGCTCTTTAAGCCACAGTGACTTGCATGATAACATGGACAAGTGCACCAGAAATTTTCTCTGGAGATCTTTTGATCTGCTACTATAAGTGCAGTGGAACCTCAGTATTGATTATTTAGCATTATCTGAGGCTGCACTTTATAATGTGAAAATTATACATGATTGACGCATTAAGACACAGGACTTTAAAATAATTGATTTAGGTTTTTTTTATAAAAAAACAAGCAAAAATGCTACAAATAGCCAACAGGACTGTGAACATCCTCAGAGAGAAATAAAACTTAACTCTTTCTTTTAAAAGAAATTCATACATTGGATGTGGATGGCTAAGCCCGTATTTCTTGGTCTTTTCCAGGATAGCTGACAGTGATCCACATTGCTATAGGCCAAACCAGATAAGGACAGCAGATTTCCTTCCGCAAAGGACAGTCCTGAATCAGATAAGTTTTTACAATGAGGTTGTTGCTTGCTTGCCAAGCTGACAGGTTATCGTACAGACATTTCGTCACCGTGCTAGGTAACACCATCAGTGCGGCCTCCGATGAAGCGTTGTTGTTCTGCTCTGCTATGATCCAGTCTGTTAATTTGGGTTGTGTCATTTCCAGTTCTGTTTTGCATGGGGTCTAATTCCACATGTTTGTTAATTGCATTACAGGTTGAAAACCAGGCCTCTAGGAATTCCCAAGCATGTCTATGGTTGACTTGAGCTAGGATGGTTATGTTGCCCCAGTTAAATTGATGGCCTTCGTTGTCTGAGTGCACTGAGATGAGAGAAAGTTTGTTGTGTTGTTTAGCTGCTAGCTGGTGTTCGTGTATCCTGATGGCTAGTTTCCTCCTGGTCTGGCCAATGTAATGTTCGTTGCAGTCATTGCAAGGTATTTTGTAAACTATGTCGGGTCCTGCATGTGATGGGGTCATTGGTCCTTGTCAGTGTTTTGTCATAGTGTGGCTGTGGGTTTCTGTGCTGTCCTGATTCCTAGTGGTCATAGGAATCTCATTGTCAGTTCTGATATGTTCAGAACTCATCAGGGTAGAATGAATGATCAACAGGGACTTCCAAACCACAGTATACAGGAAGGCAACCCACACTGACCAAATCCTCAATTTCCACAGCAATCTCCTCACCGTCCGCAAACAAAGCTGCGTTAGGACACTATTCAAATGGGCCACAACTCACTGTAACACACCAGAACGACGCAGGAAGGAGGAAGAGCACTTATACAAAGTCTTTGTTAACGGATATCCCGACAACTTCATCCGCTAGATAGGCAACACCAAGAGGACACAGTACACCCCAATACACTGGCCACACAACCATATATCAAGAACATATCAGAACTGACAACGAGATTTCTGCAAGCCAATAACCTCATCCACAACCGAAGCCACAAATTTTTGCAAGAACCTTAAAGGTTTCACAACAATCGACAGTGTTGCATGGTGACCATTCAGCTAGCTTTTTAATCCAGATTTTGTTGAATTCAAATTTCACCCTCTGCCATTGTGGGATTCAAACATATGTTTGATGAGGTCTGGCTGATATCCACAGAACATTAGGCTGGGATCCTGGATTACTCACCCAGTAACATTACCACAACACTACTGTTTCCCCATAACTTACAGTCAGTGATCTGATGTCAAAAACAAGAGTTTTTAAATAAGCAGAATACTGTCATGACATAAAGGAGTACAAATTAAAAGCATTAACTCTGTTTCTCTCTCTCCCCCATGGATGTTGGGCACCGCTGAGTATTTCGCAGAATTTTCTGCTTTTATTTCAAATTTCCAACATTCATGGTACTTTGGTCTGGTATGTCATAAATTCAGAGGAACATTTGAAAAACAATAAATGGCACACACAATCTGCCAGTTTGTACACCAGTTTTAATGCCTGGTTGCTGTGTTCACACCAAGTATATGTTAACAGGTATATTATTTCATCTGCATATCTATATAAACTTTCCTCTAAACATAATTCTATTAAAACAGCACCAAATACATGTTTCTGATGGCAATGTTTATTGTAAGACAGAATTTTTCCATTGAACTTGTCGTATCACAAGAAAGTTTCCATTTCAATTTGAGAAACTGGTCACATTTCAACATACAAATATATAACACAGTTACTTAGGCATCATCTAAAAATCAGCCAAGTGCTACACAGACTATTCAAGAAATAAATGTGTACAACAGACCGGAATGGAAAAAAAGGCGAAGCCTCCAATAAAACAACATCTTAAGGCCGATTTGGGCAGCAGGCTGCTCAAAACCGGACATGTTAAACTTTTAAACTGAATTTCATGTAATTAGTGATCCTCCCAGCCCCACAAAATTCCACCTGCCACAGAGCTCCCTTGAGAACTCCTGTCCCTGCTGTCACTCGCTATCTGCACTGGCTGAGTGTCATGATGAACCCACTAGTTTTGCAATCTTTGCTGATAATAAAAGAGTCAAGGCCCAGGTGTGGGAACTGTCAGGGCTTTGGACCAAATCCATCTAACAAGTGCTGGGCATGTTTCTTCTGGCTTCTGCTCCATGGAATCGGACACATGATGACAATCTTCCCCGCAAATCTTAATCTCAACATCTGTGTAGATTTTTTGTGAAAGACAAAACACGAAAATGTCTTCAATGGGTTTTTTTTTTAAGAAGACACTGAAAAATATCATTAATCAGAACAAAAGAAGATAGAAAATTATGTTAAATATCAAGATGAACTTAATAAAAAAAAAATAACACCAGGTCACAGTTTCAGTTCCAAGAGGTTGGTAAAACTTGTCTTCGTGGATTAGGACACAAAACTCTCTGCCTTCCTAATGCTGTAAAGAAGTGACAGGTAATTTCAAACTGAGGGAGGATTGGCTTATTGACATTATCCTGCCAATCACTACCACTAAGAAATGCATTAAAGCCGCAACATCAAGCTGAAATATCCATCAATCTTCAAATTGTTGAAACTATGCTCATACACATGATAAAAAAATGAAGCTAACCCACACTGGGACTGTCTTTGGCCTGATTGGAAGCTACTCCCAGTATTGTAATGTGAATGAAATTAGCTGTAGTTCACATATCCTTTGATGTTGCCTGTGCTTTTTCACCCCATCAAAAATCCAATGTGTAAGAAGTCAGTTGCTCATTAACAGATAGAATATAATCACAGCACAAGACTTTTAATCAAGTGTGAATATAGCTAAAGATTTCTTCAGGCTCTGGTGACAGTATTTATTTTAACAGAAGCAGTCCCTCTTTCAGTGCCTTTGTCCAAATGTTGCTAATACATCAATCTCTCTAAAATGTTAAAATTAGTTGATGTCAGGCATGTGTTAGTGATGAACCTAAAGCACTGTTACACATTGGATGCCACACTTCAACATCCACAGAATGCACAAAAATGTTTCATCAAAGTTAGCTCATTTGCTGAGTTATTTTAAACTTGTTATGACAAACATATGCCACATTTTATGGCCACTAAGTATTTTGAAATTTCGTCAGTAAATGTTGAGGCTTTTATTCCTCCATTTCAATGTTTACATCCATTGCTTTTTACAAAAGAACTTGTAAGAGCAGAAAATAATGCAGTGTAAGAAATAAATGTGATTTTATTAGCATAAAAGCTAATATATATTTTTGATTGGCATTAACATTTCAAATGTTCAGAAGTTTTGAACTTCTTAAAGAAATCTTCTTGCTGAGTTCAACTTACAACAAAACTCACTAAATTCTTTATACTCTTTATACATCTGTACTAAGATTTGGATTGATTATAATTCTGTTTTTAAGCCTAAATGTAGATGGAAGGCACATCCTTCAGATCATAGGAACAAAGAATACTGGAACGTATGAATGGGTTGAAGCTGTTCAGTCCTTCAAAGTGGTTCCCCATTCAAATAGAGCATGACCAATAACTGTGTTACCTCCATTTATCTGTATTTGTTTCATACCCCTTAACACTGTTGACTAAAACATCCACTGATCTCAGGTTGCTTGGTGGATCATCCTGAGAATACCTACATTTATCTGTTAAGCTACCCTGCATATCAAGGGGATGTAAATGCCTTATTATATTCTGCTAAACTGTTGTAGCTCTGGCAGTTAACCATTCAGCTTAATGAATCTGTCAAAATCACAAATGAATAGCAGGACATAACGAAAGTAACTTGTGCCATTTATAGACAACTCAGTTTTTTTTTGCTAATTAACCGACATTTGAACCATTTTAATTAAACAAAATAAGTAAAAGATCTAAGGCTTTAATTAATAACTTACGTAAAAAAATAAAACAATCATTGTCAATGAAACTAAATGTATTAAATTATTAAATATTTGGCCATTACATTTAAAAAGTTGAATGGATATCCTATATAGACCTCCTTAAATTTATGAGAAAACAGGAAAACAGACAAATCCTAAGAACAATCTATGGCTTGTTGCTGAATGTAGTTACAAGTTACAACTGTGCTCCCTCACAGAGGAAGTACATTTTCAAAAGGAGGAAACATTAGGTTTTGACAGATCAGGTGCTTATTTTAGTGTGAATTTGTCAAACAGATATGGCAGCTAACCTAGGATTCCCCAGCATCACAAGATAACTGAGATTTATATGCCAACAAGCTAGACATGAGCCATCGACCATGCATTTTGTACTGCAATGCATCCGTGCTCTGTCTGCCAGAATATTTTTAGAGGGAAAAAAATTAAGCAAGCAAAGGATTCTGAGAATGGAGATACCATAGCAACATAGCTAAGGTTAGGTTTTATGTGATGGCGATCATATCTCAATTATAGGATCACTTCTGTCTGCCATAGGGACTTAATTTCACTGTCTCTTTACAGATTATATGATCTTTATAATTTTTGTCCATACTCCTGTATTTCTATCATCCTATCATACTGTTAAAGCATAAGACCATTTCCTGGAAGTAATGGCCTCCAATAGGGTTTCTAATTAAATATGTGTAACACCATTATGGATAACATTCTACATCTAAAAGGTGTACAAGAAATGAGCAATATTTTGTACATACATTATGGTATTAGGATCATGCACAATTATATTTCACTCACATACCTAAGGGAAAGAATGTTTTAGGATAAGTACATTTTCAGATGATTTGCCTAGACAACTACAAGTGCTGTGTTATTAAAGTCAATCACCTTCAGTATTTGACCCTGAAATTAATACTGAACACTACAACACACTCCAGCCTGAAGCTCAGAAAGCCTGTCTGGAGACTGCATTCACATATTTTGTTGTTTCGCATTGTTATAGATGCCCAGTTCACAGCAAATTGTTGCATCACACTTGCTTCTTTGAGAGACATGTTATCCAATGCAAAAAAAAACAGAGAAAGCAAGAAGCCAGGAAAAGTTTCTGTACCATGGGCTTGAATAAAGTGGCTAAATAACAGCATGTATTCGAGGTTAGTTTTAGAGACTCCAGTAGCAAAGTTGAAGCCTATTAAATTATCAGTATGCAGTAAATCATGACATAATGCCTTCCTTCGCTGAATTAAAAATATTTTCCATATATGTAGATATTTCCTTATTTTCAGCTATGTTTTGATCATGGCCTGTGGAATATATGTAGTTGAATCAGTTGTTTTCTTTGCTTTGTGTTGTAGCTGGGTACTTATGATTCACAGTCATCTGTTCTTCCCTTTTTTCATCCAAATCAAAGGCAAATCACTTAGAATATTTGTAAATTGCAGTGAGAAATTTTGACTGTCTTCAGCAGAATAATCAGTTAGATTAAGGCCTGAGTTTAGGCAGAGTTGCAAATGAGCAAAAGCCAAATTAATTTGAGTGAGAATGATAAAACTCAAAGTCAATAATGCATCTACAGATGGAGAAGTTTTACCATTTTGCCCTTTAAAGCTTCTTCTCATTGCTAGTAATACTGTCAGGAATCAGAGCACGTTTCTTCATAATGCAGCAACAATCTCGCACGCACACGCACGCCTACAATTGTGAAAGTGATGCTTAGCCAAGAATATCCAGATAGACTGGGGAGGCCTTTGCCAATGTTTGGAGGAGACTGTGAATTTCCTTGATGTTGAGCCTCATGTGTGGTTCACGCTGCCAGCAACCAAGCATCAGGTCATAGACCTCTTTCGGGCAGGTTCGAGGGCGTTGAAGTACACGTCCTTGTGTGATACACTCAATAACCTGGTGGAAATATTAGAGAATGTTTGGATTAACAATGACTTTGTCTTCTCAATTTGAGTAACCTTTTTGCAACTTTGGATAAATGTGATTTTTTTTTCTATTATTGTCTTTTTTACTTCAATGTCAGGCTAGATGTTTTTAGCCTAGATACTAGGCATAATCCTGGTTTGCCTACAATAACCACTTTAGCCAGTCCCCAAGAAGGGCCAGAAAGTATCAACCTCTCCAATTTCCTTTCCCCTAGTGTTTGCTTACTGCCCAGATAGAAGATTGAGCAAACAGTGATTAAACTTGCAATGATCACTCCTCTTTGGCACCATAACACTCAGTTTTCTTGTACTGTCTGTCTTAATTTGTTCACATATCATTCTGTCATCTAATTCTACCCACTCTTAAGTTACACACCCAGATCATTAGATAATTGATCTTATGAACACTGTTCATTGTGTTTACATTTAAAAAGAAAATAGAGAGATAGATTTAAAGCTAAGAAAAAAATCTTGAAGATTGCCAACATCATACTTAAAGGAACTGGTAGTCACACTGTTTTCAGAATTACTGTCTGTCTTTTCTCCTGTCTTTATTTCTGAGAGTTAGGCCATGGACTGCCATTGGATTGGTCCAAGGTTATGGGCAATGTGGTGCAGCCATTTCCCACTGCCTTCTGCAGGATGGCTGACCAGAAAATTTACCTGTCTCACACAAATTGCCAACATTTACAGGGTCCTAGATCACCTGCCTGGCCATGTTATGAATATACTTTCTACGGCTCAAGTCCTGGCTTGGAACTCAAATCTGAGCTTCTGGCCCAGAGGTAGGATGCTACTATTACACTACAAGACCACCAGCTTTCAATTACTACAAACAATTACTAAATTCTGTATTTTCAGGTAACATATGAATTAAGACAAACACTGTTCGGTCTTCAAAAACAACTGTAGTACTATAGGATGCTGTTGCAAAGAATGGCTGCTACCTTTTGACTAAAGTTCATAAAACTTAACACAAACCTCATTGTTTGATAGCTGGTACCAGGGTTGCTTTCCATAGGTAAAGATTTCCCATAACACCACTCCCAAACTCCACACATCACTTTCAGTGGTGAACCTCCTGTACATAATGCTCTCAGGCGGCATCCAGCGAATAGGAAGCATGGTATGACCACCAACCTGAAAAGGAACCAAATGAAATGTCATTCTACCTGAGTAAAAATTACAGAAGAGAAATCACTGCATCATTAGTGAATTGGGAAAAATACAATATACCACCACACTTAAGATATATTATGAATGGGTACGGCACTGAACTGAGACAAAGTTACACAATATTTGTCTGGTTTTAGTCATTAGGACCGTGATTCACATATTTTTGTTTAAAAATGTGGTTTATTTTTCTCTACTCTAAACTTAAAAATAAACACAGCTCTTTTTGTTTAAACTGGTTTAGTAATCTGCCTCACTTTTCTTGACATTAATCTCAATTCTCATTTTTTTCCAATCTTGACAGCATATTGTTTTGATAAAGGGATTGGCTCTGGAAAGGTATTTATTTTAATCAGTAATTTTTGCTTAATTGTGCAAGCTCTTCTTCATTCCTAGAAATACAAGCTTCTGAAGAATAAGACGGACCAGGATTTGTTTTTTAATATTGCCTGGATCAAAGGTCGCCCAGCCAAACTATATTTATGCAAAATAACCATCTGTTGTCTGTATCTTAGCAACAGCAAGACTGAGAGTGTAGCTGGATTACTGAAATAGTTCAAAAATTGACATATTTTAGTGGCCTTTTATTGCCTAAAATAGGAGCAGTTTCAATTCTATGAATGTGGAACAAGCATGTGCTGCAATTATTTTCTTCCTTATGCCAACTTTCAATTAATATATTGTGTACTGCCCCATGCATTAATGGTAGGAGAAAAGTCTGTAGCAATATCAAACATTCAGCCTAGCTAAAAATGCTCAGAAATAAATACTCTACGATTTATATACAGGAGCAACATTGAACAAGGAAAATACAAATGTATATTTTTCTTTATTGTTCGTGTTTTATTAATTTATTTTTTCTTGTGTTACTGGTTTCTTGCTAAGTTGGAAGAACACATCATGCTTAGAATCTTCAGAGTTGCTTCTTCTTTGCTTCCAACATTTGACTGAAGTGCAACAGAGATCTCCCACATATGATGCAGAAGGAGGCCATTCAGCCCACTGACCCTCCGAAGAGCATCTTGTCCAGCCAAAGCTCCCCACACTATTCCTGTAATCCCACATTTACCTAGACTATTCCACCATGGCATCCATGGTCACTACGAACAATTTGACATGGCCAATCCACCCAACCTGACTGTGGGAGGAAACCACAGCATCCGACGGGAAACTCATGCAGAATGTGCAAACTCCGTACCAGCTTAAAGCTGGAATTGAACCTGGGTCCCTGGCACTGTGAGGCAGCAGTACTAACCACTGTGTCACTAAGTTGCCCATGCTGCCAAATAGTCCTGCTAACACCCTGCTCATACAACTCAACCTTATGGATAGGCTAACACCCTGCTTATCAAATATACTAGGGTCCCTTTTAATTCTGATGGAATAGGAGTGAAGGAAATCAATTCCAACATGGCAGTCTTGTCTGTGACCTTACACTGGTGCCACAAAGCTTTGCCTTTCCAAAAATATTATTAGTTGAACACTCAAGACAATCTTAGCAGCAACAATGATCCATGGAAATCTATTCCAAATAGTGTGAGTTAAATATAAGCAAGAGTATCTCTTTGATATATAATTACAGCATATATCAGGTTAATTTTATATATTTGCACCGCAGGTGCTTTAATTTGTCTACCATTTGCACAAAGTGGAAGTAACGATGTACAATTCAAATCATTTGCTTCATTATTCATCAGCTTAAATGGTTGGTTAAAGATGGCTGATGTTCTTTGGCTCGAAGCCCAGCAAACACTCGATTCCAGTGCACAACTCGGAGAAGAAAGCAGCAGAGAACCATGTTGCTAAGATTATGCACAATTTTTTTTGCACTGGAACTTTTCCAGAAGAAAGATGGAATATTTGTACTTGGAAGAAGTGAGATGTCCCATTGTACATTCATGGGTAAAGGTCTGTTTCTGTACGGCAGCTAGAAGGTATCCTGGACAGCCACCATTATCAATATTACCATCCTGAGAGATCGGGTTTATGGCCATATTTCCAGGCACAAGGCCTTACTGAGGGGTACTCATGTTCCAAATATATTTTGAGTCCATGGTCATTCTGCAACAATGGATCAAAACTCCAAAATACTGAGAGAGTTTTAGTCGTTAATTCAATAATTTTTTTTAAAAGAAGAGGACTATTAGAGACAAAATAATTGCAGGAGTAAGTTCTGTGGCTGTTTTGCAACAAGTTTGTATGGATCCGATGGGATACAAGACCTAAAGTGTAAAAAGAATTTTCAAACAGAAAGAGAGAGAGACTTCATACAAGAACCTCCTCCACGACAACTTTTCACCCCTACAGGTTATGTTGGAACCTTCTCATAGAGTTTGGTTTTTTTTCTCTTTTGAAGAATACGAATTGAATATTCTGGTCTAGAAGGTCAGTTCTACTGGATTGTGCTAGTGGGCATGAATGCTGTTATGTGTACCAACCTGTCATCACATATTTATGTGCTGTGAAGGTAACAGTCGAACAACTGTCTCCTAGTACATCCTGTGTTACAGCTAGCACCCAGACAAAAGGGCTCTGCACAACACAATGACCCTCTCTTACCCTAAATGCTAGAATTTATTCACAGTTGAAAGGAATCCGAACTACAACTTCTCAACCATTCTGTTAAACTAAGGATTGTGAAACCACTTCAACTATTAATGACAACATTACTGGTAAAACTTCATTGCAATGGCCATGACATAGTACTATCTGTTCTTTGTGAACAATTCACAGACTGATTGGTATGTCTTATTTTTAATATTTTACCCTTTTGGATTTGCCTCTTCTTTTTAATTTATATGTTTGTAGTTGCATAATTAATTCCTCTTGCATTCAGTAATTAATAACTGACTTGTTGTTAACTTAGGAAAGCCTGGTTAAATTAGTTCATTTTTAAAACAGAATTTTTCTTGCGAATGGGAGGAAGGTATCCACATGGGAAGGGATCCATTTTTAAATTAATCTTGTTGCTACAAACTGAAGATGACAAATGAATGAAGATGTGGAACCAGTTAGTCCCTCGTCACCTGGGATCTTAATAAATTGTGTTATCCGGCCGAGAAAGATAACGAGAGAGATAGTAGGAACTGCAGATGCTGGAGAATCCGAGATAACAAGGCGAGGAGCTGGATGAACACAGCAGGACAAGCAGCTTCAGAGGAGCCGGAAGGTTGACGTTTCGGGCCTAGACCCTTATTCCGAAATAGGGGAGGGGAAGGGGGTTCTGAAATAAATAGGGAGAGAGGGGGAGGCAGATAGAAGATGGATAGAGGAGAAGATAGGTGGAGAGGAGACAGACAAGTCAAAGAGGCAGGGATGGAGCCAGTAAAGGTGAGTGTAGGTGGGGAGGGAGGGAGGAGACAGGTCAGTCCAGGGATTACGGACAAGTCAAGGGGGCGGGATGAGGTTAGTAGGTAGGAAATGGGGGTGCGGCTTGAGGTGGGAGGAGGGGATAGGTGAGAGGAAGAACAGGTTAGGGAGGCAGGGACGAGCTGGGCTAGTTTTGGGATGCAGTAGGGGGAGAGGAGATTTTGAAGCTTGTGAAATCCACATTGATACCATTGGGCTGCAGGGTTCCCAAGCGGAATATGAGTTGCTGTTCCTGCAACCTTCGGGTGGCATCGTTGTGGCACTGCAAGAGGCCCAGGATGGACATGTCATCTGAGGAATGGGAGGGAGAGTTGAAATGGTTCGCAACTGGGAGGTGCAGTTGTTTATTGCGAACCGAGCGTGGGTGTTCTGCAAGGTGGTCCCCAAGCCTCCGCTTGGTTTCCCGATGTAGAGGAGGCCACAATGGGTACAGCAGATGCAGTATACCACATTGGCAGATGTGCAGGTGAACATCTGCTTGATGTGGAAAGTCTTCTTGGGGCCTGGGATAGGGGTGAAGGAGGACGTGTGGGGGCAGGTGTAGCACTTCCTGCCGTTGCAGGGAAAAGTGCCAGATGTGGTGGGGCTGGAGGGGAGTGTGGAGTGGACAAGGGAGTCACGGAGAGAGTGGTCCCTCCAGAAAGCAGACAAGGGTGGGGAGGGAAAAATGTCTTTGTTGGTGGGGTCGGATTGCAGTTGGAGGAAGTGTCGGAGGATGATGCGTTGGATCTGGAGGTTGGTGGGATGGTACGTGAGGATGAGGGGGAATTCTGTTTTGGTTGTTATTGTGGGGATGGGGTGTGAGGGATGAGTTGCGGGAAATGCAGGAGACACGGTCGAGGGTGTCCTAGACCACTGCGGTGGGGGAGGTTGCGGTCCTTGAAGAATGAGGACATCTGAGATGTATGGGAGTGGAATGCCTCATCCTGGGAGCAGATGCAGTGGAGGTGAAGGAATTGGGGATAGGGGATGGCATTTTTGCAGGAAGGTGGGTGGGAGGAGGTGTATTCTTGGTAGCTGTGGGAGTCGGTGGGCTTGAACTGGATATCGGTTTCTAGGTGGTTACCCGAGATGGAAACAGAGAGGTCCAGGAAGGAGAGAGAGGTGTTAGAGATGGTCCAGGTGAACTTAAGGTTCGGGTGGAAGGTGTTGGTGAAGTGGATGAACTGTTCAAGCTTCTTGTGGGTGAACGAGGCGGCGCCGATACAGTCATCAATGTAATGGAGGAAGAGGTGGGGTTTAGGCCCAGTGTAGGTACGGAAGAGGGATTGTTCCACATAACCTACAAAGAGGCAGGCATAGCTTGGGCCCACGCGGGTACCCATGGCCACCCCCTTTGTCTGTAGGAATTGGGAGGAATTGAAGGAGAAGTTGTTGAGGGTGAGGACGAGTTCGGCTAAGCGGATGAGGGTGTCAGTGGAGGGGGACTGGTCAGGCCTGCGGGACAGGAAGAAGCAGAGGGCCTTTAGGCCATCTGCATGGGGAATTCAGGTGTATAGGGACTGGACATCCATAGTAAAAATGAGGTGTTGGGGACCGGGGAATTGGAAGTTCTGGAGGAGGTGGAGGGCGTGGGTGGTGTCACGGAGGTAGGTAGGGAGTTCCTGGACCAAGGGGGAGAAAATGGAGTCAAGATAGGTGGAGATAAGTTCGGTGGGGCAGGAGCAGGCGGAGACAATGGGTCGACCAGGGCAGTCAGGTTTGTGGATTTTGGGAAGGAGATAGAAGTGGGCAGTGCAGGGTTGGGGAACGATGAGGTTGGAGGCTGTGGGTGGGAGGTCTCCTGAGGCGATGAGGTTGTGGATGGTTTGGGAGATGATGGTTTGGTGCTCGGGAGTGGGGTCATGTTCTGGAGGCGGTAGGAGGTGGTGTCGGAGAGTTGGCGCCTGGCCTCAGCGATGTAGATGTCAGTGTGCCGTACTACAACTGCGTCTCCCTTGTCCGCGAGTTGTATGGTGAGGTTGGAATTTGAGCGGAGGGCTGCAAGTTCTGCGGGCGAGAGGTTGGAGTGGGTGAGAGGGGTGGAGAGGTTGAGGCGATTGATGTCTCGACGGCAGTTGGAGATGAAGAGGTCGAGGGAGGGTAGGAGGCCTTGGGGTGGTGTCCAGGAGGAGGGCTTGTGGTGGAGGCGGGAGAAGGGGTCAGTCGAGGGACGGTTAGATTCATGGTTGACGAAGTAAGCATGGAGGTGGAGGCGGGGGCGGTGGAAAAACTGCTCAATGTCCAAACATGACCGGTATTCATTGATGTGTGGGTGGAGGGGGACATAGGTGAGCCCTTTACTGAGGACTGACCATTCGTCCTCAGTAAGTGAGAGGTCTGGGAGGATGGTGAAGACTCAGCAGGGCTCAGTGTTGCTGTCTCCTCTGGAGCTGCTGGCTGTGGAGGCGGTGGGCGGAGCAATGTCAGCGTCGGCTGTGGGCGGAGTTGCGTCGGTGTTGGCAGTGGGCGGAGTTGTGTCGGTGGCGGGCAGAGTTGCATCGGCGTCCGTGATGGGTGGAATGTCATCAGCAGTGGGCGGAGCAGGGTAGGCGGTGGCAGCAGCGGTGACGGTAAAGGGCTTATCTTTGTCCCCCTCCACCCACACATCAACGAATATGGTCACGTTTGGACATTGAACAGTTTTTCCGCCGCCTCTGCCTCCACGCTTACTTCTTCAACCGTGAATCTAACCCTCCCTCTACTCTCCCCTTCTCCGCGTCCAACACAAGCCCTCCTCCTGGACACCACCCCAAGGCGTCCTACCCTCCCTCGACGTCTTCATATCCAACTGCTGTCGAGACATCAATCGCCTCAACCTCTCCACCCCTCTCACCCACTCCAACCTCTCGCCCGCAGAACTTGCAGCCCTCCGCTCCAATTCCAACCTCACCATACAACCCGCGGACAAGGGAGACACAGTTGTAGTATGGCACACTGACCTCTGCATCGCTGAGGCCAGGCGCCAACTCTCCGACACCTCTTCCGACCGCCCCCGGATCATGACCCTACCCCCAAGCACCAAACCATCATCTCCCAAACCATCCACAACCTCATCATCTCAGGTGACCTCCCACCCACACATTCCAACCTCATCGTACCCCAATCCCACACCGCCCGCTTCAATCTCTTTCCCAAAATCCACAAACCTGACTGCCCTGGTCGACCCATTGTCTCCGCCTGCTCCTGCCCCACCGAACTTATCTCCACCTATCTCGACTCCATTTTCTCCCCCTAGGTCCAGGAACTCCCTACCTACGTCCGTGACACCACCCACGCCCTCCACCTCCTCCAGAACTTCCAATTCCCCGGTCCCTAACACCTCATTTTTACTATGGACGTCCTGTCCCTATACACCTGAATTCCCCATGCAGATGGCCTAAAGGCCCTCCGCTTCTTCCTGTCCCACAGGCCTGACCAGTCCCCCTCCACTGACACCCTCATCCGCTTAGCCAAACTCGTCCTCACCCTCAACAACTTCTCCTTCAATTCCTCCCACTTCCTACCGACAAAGGGGGTGGCCATGGGTACCCGCATGGGCCCAAGCTATGCCTGCCTCTTTGCAGGTTACGTGGAACAATCCCTCTTCCGTACCTACACTGGGCCTAAAACCCATCTCTTCCTCCGTTACATTGATGACTGTATCGGCGCCGCCTCGTGCTCCCACGAGGAGCTTGAACAGTTCATCCACTTCACCAACACCTTCCACCCGAACCTTAAGTTCGCCTGGACCATCTCTAACACCTCTCTCTCCTTCCTGGACCTCACTATCTCCATCTCAGGCAACCACCAAGAAACCGATATCCAGTTCAAGCCCACCGACTCCCACAGCTACCAAGAATACACCTCCTCCCACCCACCTTCCTGCAAAAATGCCATCCCCTATCCCCAATTCCTTTCCCTCTGCTGCATTTGCTCCCAGGATGAGGCATTCCACTCCCATACATCTCAGATGTCCTCTTTCTTCAAGGACCACAACCTCCTCCCCACAGTGGTCGAGAACACCCTCGATCGTGTCTCCCGCATTTCCCGCAACTCATCCCTCACACCCCGTCCCCGCAATAACAACCAAAAAAGAAACCCCCTCATCCTCACGTACCATCCCACCAACCTCCGGATCCAATGCATCATCCTCCGACACTTCCTCCAACTGCAATCCAACCCCACCACCAAAGACATTTTTCCCTCCCCACCCTTATCTGCTTTCCAGAGGGACCACTCTCTCCGTGACTCCCTTGTCCGCTCCAAATTCCCCTCCAGCCCCACCACACCTGGCACTTTTCCCTGTAACTGCAGGAAGTGCTACACCTGCCCCCACACCTCCTCCCTCACTCCCATCCCAGGCCCCAAGAAGACTTTCCACATCAAGCAGGTGTTCACCTGCACATCTGCTAACGTGGTATACTGCATCCGCTGTTCCAATTGTGGCCTCCTCTACATCGGGAAACCAAGCGGAGGCTTGGGGACCACCTTGCAGAACACCTACGCTCGGTTCGCAATAAACAACTGCACCTCCCATTCGCGAACCATTTCAACTTCCCCTCCCATTCCTCAGATAACATGTCCATCCTGGGCTTCCTGCAATGCCACAACGATGCCACCCGAAGGTTGCAGGAACAGCAACTCATATTCCGCTTGGGAACCCTGCAGCCCAATGGTATCAATGTGGATTTCACAAGCTTCAAAATCTCCTCTCCCCCTACCACATCCCAAAACCAGCCCAGCTCGTCCCCGCCTCCCTAACCTGTTCTTCCTCTCACCTATCCCCTCCTCCCACCTCAAGCCGCACCTCCCATTTCCTACCTACTAACCTCATCCCGCCCCCTTGACCTGTCCGTCCTCCCTGGACTGACCTATCTCCTCCCTACCTCCGCACCTACACTCACCTTTACTGGCTCCATCCCTGCCTCTTTGACTTGTCTGTCTCCTCTCCACCTATCTTCTCCTCTATCCATCTTCTATCCACCTCCCCCTCTCTCCCTATTTATTTCAGAACCCCCTTCCCCTCCCCCATTTTTGAAGAAGGGTCTAGGCCCGAAACATCAGCCTTCCTGCTCCTGTGATGCTGCTTGTCCTGCTGTGCTCATCGAGCTCTACACCTTCTCATCCTGGAAAGATAACAAATTGGGGATTTGTGCCTGGGGTCTGGGTGTAACAAAATTCAGTACTTGTCCAGGATCTGAGTCACACAGCATAGAATCAGGCCCTTTGGTCCACCATTTCTATGTTGACTAACAAATACTAAACTACACTAAGATAACAAGCATGGGGCTGGATGAACACAGCAGGTCAAGCAGCATCATAGGAGCAGGAAAACTTGACGTTTCGGGCCTAAACCCTTCATCAGAAATGGGGGAGGGGAAGAGGGTTCTGAAATAAATAGGGAGAGAGGGGGAGGCGGATAGAGGATGGATAGAGGAGAGGAT
>JAHRHZ010000012.1:72232711-72309761 GCA_024137785.1 Ginglymostoma cirratum | reverse complement strand
CCCCCTCTCTCCCTATTTATTTCAGAACCCTCTTCCCCTCCCCCATTTCTGATGAAGGGTCTAGGCCCGAAACGTCAAGCTTTCCTGCTCCTATGATGCTGCTCGGCCTGCTGTGTTCATCCAGCCCCACACCTTGTTATCTCGGATTCTCCAGCATCTGCAGTACCTTTTATCTCTGATACAGTTTTAACCGCACTATATTCTGCATTCTGTTCTATTACCCTGATGTACTTGTGTAAGGTCTGATTTGTCTGGATAGCACGCAAGACAATACATTTCACTATATGTCAAAACTTATGAATGTAATAAATCAAATCAAATCAAATCACTGTGTTGTCAGTGCGCTGATTTGCTGACCTTATGATTGGTTAAGAAGAACTGCATTCTGGTTCCCAAAATCCACACTAGCACACCTCATATATGCAGTCAAGCCAGGGTGAATAGCACAGATAAAATTAAGCCATTTTCACCTCTGCCCACCTAGCTTCTGCCAGTTCCCACACTTGCTTGCAAACCATGGGCAGCTAGTACAGACCAACAGGCAGCTAACTCTAATAAGGAAGAAAATCCTCAGATGCCTTTCGGAAATGTTGGGTGGAACGTTTAGAGGCAATACTTTATAGCAGGAGCTTGTTGGTTCTGAACTTTTGAAATATTTCGTGCTTGATTCTGTAGTTGTGGAGACGTGTTGACTGCTGTTCCCAGGTACTGTTTCTTTTGTATTCCTGATGCTAAGTGCATTTTTCTTTGAAGATGCTGCTGCAAACCCGTTACAGTCCCCACCATACCTGAGTAACTGCCTCTAGAATTGGTGAGCGCCAACTGGAAGCACATTTCTTGCTGGATGTTTCCCAACCACATTGCACTGAATGCCCAGGAACAAGATCAATTGGATCCCATCATAATTGCTCTGGACAGTCGCTCTATATCTAACTGATCAATATGCACCATTAAAATCTATTTCATCATCATCCAAACGTTTTTCTATCCTTGAAGAAAAAGAATCCACAAGACTCCACATTTTGAAATCATGTGTCATCTTCCAAAAATACCTATTCAAAAAAATGGCTTCAAAAATCTGAAAAGCATTGAAAAAACACAAATAGGAATAGGTCATGTGATCCAAGGGGATAAAGCTCATCCTCATGATTTATCATTTTTGCCATAATCCTAAGTCTTTTCTCTCTTCACAAATGCCACCCTTCAAACTCATATTTTTTGACAATTTATTCTACAAGATCAGTATCCTTTTTGTAAAAATACTTCAGTTTTGTTATTCCTATCTGCCCAATATTTATTTTGCATCGCTTGGTATTCAGTAGTGAACATTTTACCTGGACATTAGTTTTGCTAATCTGCTTTATAATTTTGAATATTTCAATTAGGTTTCCTCAAAGTCTTCCGTTTTCTAAAGAACATAAGCCTTCCTTCAAAATGTACGTCCCCAAAAATCTAGTAAGAAATTATATTTTTTTTCTTATTGTCAATGTTCTTTTCCATGTTTCCTTATTTCTATCTAACCTGAGATTAGAATGTGTTTTACCATTCAATTACCAAACCAACATGACCTTAATTGAGAGAAGAATTAACATCAAAGTAGTTCAAAGAAAATTTGATGAGTCCCTATTCTCCAGGCATCAATTGACCTTTTGCCCTTGATAGCTATGCAACTGACACTTGTGTAAGAGCCATGGAAAATTATTCTCAATTCATCAATAATGACCTGGACTGGTATTTAATAAACATTATGAATGCAGAAGATCTTAGTAGTGGAAAAAATTGTCTGCCCATCTACTGCAGTATCAGATTCCAGCCAGTGATTCTGAGCTATAAACCAACTTGTGCTGAAATCATTGGTTAAATCCTCAGTTTTATGAAAACAATCTTTCATACACAATGAGTTTAAAACTAGTTTAGGTCATCTTACTTCGAGGTGAGGTGTCCACACCCTGCCAGTTCGAACAATTAGCTATACAATCTAGTGTAAATGAAATTTTCACAAGTTTTTTTTGTGGGGTGCTTCCCTTCATCTCTGCCTCGGTATGTTCTTGTTTTAGAAGAATTTGTCTTAAAGAGACATTGTTACGTTAAAAACAGTTTTGAGAATGTAAAATTTTTGAAGCGGCCTGGGAGATTTTGCACCAAATATTCATCTTAAAGTTTCACATCTTGGCTATATTACTTCTGGATTGCCGTGTAAACTTTTGCAGTGCATTCAGGTAAATCTAAACAATTCATAACCCAATGAATCTGACAATTCAATTTTCACGCATGTATTTTCCTGGACTAAATTATTAGATACTCTTCTGTTAAAAATGCCCACATTAGGGCACTCAGTTTCTGTTTTTACTTTGTTGTACTTGAATGCATCAACTTATATAGCAATTCCTGAAGCACCACTTTAAATATAATGTATTAGCCAATCATTTAGCAGTATTACTGACCACATGAACAATAGGCTGACTGTAAATTCGTAACCAAAATTAATGTGTGTTATTCTTTCAAATGGTCAGTGATGATACTGGAATTGCCTAATAGCAGGGCATGAAAAGGAGTTGCTAATGACTTCAGAATAGATTTAGGATGGGAGAAGGTGTGTGAAAAATATAGGGCTGTATTTTCAAATGCCAATGGGGATGGGCATGAGGCTGAATTGAAAACTATGTTCCAGGAGAAGTTGGAAATGGATCCTGCTGTTTATGGGATAATTTGCTATTTTTAAAGACCTGTTTGCAGTCAAGGATGTGGGGGAAGGGGTACAGATATCAGACATCCCCTCACCACTACTTAAGGTCCTTAAGGAACTTGTTCAATAGCCTTTCAGGAACAAAAATGGTATTTTAAATCTTTTTGCTGAGCAAAGCCGTATGGTCTGGTGCATGTTAGGGCAAGCTGTCAGGTTCACCTCAGAGCAAGTTTTTGTATCCATCTGTGACTTTTTTAATGAAATTTGAGGAATCAGTCAACACTGGATCAAATGTTGTGCCTCAACTTATTGTGTACATTTCTGACATTTTTAAGTCCCTGTCTTTTCACAAACCACAGTTTCCGACAAAGCTGCTGTCTGGCTTGGGTGTTAGCACCAGACAGCCGTTGCCTGCCTCCCAGAAGTGCTTGGCTCTAGCCACTTTGAAAATCTAGTTTATGATCAAAATCAGTTTCCATCCGATCCCATATCCAACCATTTGTGGATAGAATAGATTGATGGGAGAAGAAGATAGAAAATTAAGATGAAGACACTGTCAGCAAAGAAATTTGGAAAAGGGCCTAAGGTTATATCAATAGGTCAAAAGATACAAAATAGAAGAGCGATGAGATCGAGGGTTTTGTAGAAAAAGAATAGGTGCTTTGACGATGAAAGGTTCGGGGATGTGATAGGAACAAAGGAACTATGGTAGTAACAGATTGGTATAGTTCTATTTAGGTATGCAGGCCACATGTCTAATGCCTGCTTCAACATTGAAACATTTGTCTATTCCAAAGGCAGTCAATCAATGTTGACTATCAAAACAAATAATAATAAACAGTACATAAGTGAAAAAAAAGGTAATTATTATCACCATGCTGATACGGAAGACCAACATTTGAGGTTCCTGTCTTCCGTCTGAATATTTAATACCTACCTGCTTCAACAATCCTACCTTCTTTACCGGGGTTAATTCCTGATAATGTTATACAGTCGTCAATTTCTTTAAAATATGTGATTTGGGGGGAACCTTGAAGATCAGAGTACTGGCAAATCGTCCACAGAACAATGTTTCCACAGGTCATAAAATTCTTTCTCTGGTCAATTCTTTCCTGTTTTCTGGGGTCAAAGTCATTTGCTTTCTTTAAGCTAGGCTTTTTGGCTATTTCCAAGTGATTTGACTGAAAGGGGCTGTAGCAGACTGCAGAGACTCACCAAGAACGGTGAAGTTCGCTGCCTCAGTGTTTGACTGCGAAAGGTCAAAATATTAATCAAGGTATCAAGAACTAAAATTTGTTGCCCAGTGCATAACAGTCATAGTTTATGGTGACCTCAAAGTTGATTCAAATCATAGCCCTTGCAACTTACTACCAATTAATAGAATTTTTGTATGCAACAATCAGATGTTTCAACCTTACCAAAAAGAAACAAAAATATGAGAAATTAAATGGTGAAGATAACGTTCAGTAAATCAAATTTATGGCTTGTTTTTCAAGGGGAAAGAGTTGCTTTGACCCATGATGACCCTCGCTAATTAAGCGCAGTCCCAGTGTAAACAACTCAATTTATTGACTTAAAGTCTCTCAATTAAAGTATGGCTTGGCCACAAACTGTACTGCCTTGTGCAAGAGGGACTTACTGGGTACAGGATTTCATTCAGTTTAGCACAGGGGGAAGGGGAAATCTGAGGAATAAAAGTTGACTTTTATGTCTGTAACATGCTTCTGCTTGCTAATGAATGAAACAAATTAGCTTCAGTGCTCAAAAGTAGAATTTCATCGTATTTTTTGAGCTTCATCGCTATGTCAACATTTGACAAAGTAAAATAAAAAACAAGTTCTTCAGAACCAGATCATAGATTTCTTTAAACCAGTCTCAGTGGGAGGGGCAAAACCTAATAATTAACTTTTGCAGGATGAGTGATTGATCCTGGAGTATTGTAAGATTCCTGGGATGAAGGGACAAAAGAACACATCCCCTAGCTTGCTGTTTGCTTGTCACCGTATCTCAAGTCACTGAACTTTAAATAAAGTTCTACTTTCTGCTAACTTGCTCTTTCAGCCAAGGCCAAATGTTGAATGTAAGACATCTAGACCCAAACCTGAAAATTTTTAAAAAATAATTAAACAGACTGAAAGTGTCAGTTGGTAATTATAGCATTACTTAACCAAAAATAAGTTACAATGATTATTGCATTAATTATCAAAAGCTGATTTAAGGGATGATTTTGTATATTTTTAATCAATTTTCACTAACCGTTCTTATATAGAGTAAACTTTGAACCAATGCCATTTTCTCTGAATGTTATTTTCCTGTTTACACCATTTTTGTGCCAAATCAGAGATACTGTACTTGTGAAGATGCTTGATCCTCAGTGGGGGTTTTCTTTTCATTTTGAGTTGTTTTTGTGCTTTATTTAAATTTGCAGCGATCTCAATGTAATTACATTATTGTCCATCGCTACATTCTTGTGAAACTAATTACAAGTTTCTCAAGAATTAGAAGTAACTGGTAATGAATGATGAGTCCTTCTTTGATGAAGGAGAGCAAATAAAATTGGACCGAGAAACTGATTACAGATTTCGCAGGAATGATACCTTTTTTTGTCAGCCTGGGAATTTGCCCAACTTCTTTATTTCTTTGGTCAATGCTTTTTCAATTTTCCATTCATTCAAAGACTCTATGCAGTTCAATGCACCTCTTTGTCTTCTTGCAAATTGCAGCATAAGTTCAATTTATTTGTTGTTTTGTTTGTGTTTTATTTGATTGCCTAGCTTCTTTCTATAAGCATATTTATAGTCTGTAGTCTACATTCACTTCTCTACTTAGGCATCTGATTCATCCTGATTCAACTCTTTTCCTTCATCAATCACTATTGCCTTTTAAAGATGTGTACATAAATTGCATTAGTGTACAGTTGTTTATTTATTTGTGCTATTAACCAGACAAACACTCTATTACACCTCATTTATATGACTATTTTAAGTTCACCACATGTTGATTCTGTTACTGTCTAAATTTGTATTCTGACTTTATTGTCATTTATTGTTATATGAACAGGACAGCTTGCTCATTTTTTACAGACACTACCCAGTTTCCATGTACTTCGTCTTCAGATGTGTAGTGCTATATTAGAAAGGTAATTTGCATAATATGCAGATGTACTCTGCATAAAGTGTAGGGTCAACATAGGGGATGTAAAGTCATCAAAATCTCCGCGGGCCATAGGGCTGCTAGCTCATTATAAAGAGATGACTGGTGGTGAGTTTAAGCTGAGGATCACCATGCATCAGGTAACAGGACAGGATGAGAAGCTGCGACCTACACAGTGACCTTAACTTGTGTGGCAATTGAACTGTGCTATTGGTGTCACTCTGCATCACAAACCAGCATCCAACCAATCTAACTGGCCCCCTAACATGGGTAACTTTTTATTGTAGTCACAATAAAAAGTACATTATGCAGATTAGCAAAGTGTGGCCTGGTCTATATGATGGTCTAGATTGAGATTGTGGGTTGGAACCCCAAATATAAAGATTCAGAATTTCTTTAAACTTAATGTCAATGCAGTCAACTACGAAGGTATCAATCGGGGTAACTGAAGTATATTTTTAGAGGGGAGATGGGAGCAATCCCCATCCTGAAAAGAATGACTGTTCTCCTGGGTTCTCTCATATTTTCCTATAAGGCATGCATGCCAGATTAGCTGCTAATGGCCTTATGTGCATCATTGTCATTCTAATATAGAGACTGGTGTAGAGGCGTATGTTAGACCAAGCCACATTGAGGATTAGCAGGTAACAGTCTGTGATATCATGAAAGGAAGTGATATATAATCATATGATGTTAAACTTTAGCAAAATATGTCTGGACAGATGCTTGCTAACTTACACTAGTGTGAGGAGTGTTCTCATTACTGTAAATGTGTTACATTTAAGCTTGGGTGTTTTGCAGCCAGCAGTCTTTGAGAGTTAACAAAATTGTTTCACGAGTACAATATATGGGGGCAGTGGTTTAAAAGAAAGTGCAATTAAAAGAGTCTCCACCTTTATTGGAGTGCGTCGAGACAATCACAAACTTTAACCAGGTTGAATCATGGCCAAAGTGATAGTGGAAATTTGCTTGATACCACATTGTATTGAGTTTCACAGTGAAGGTGGACTGAGCAGGTCAGTACACTTTTGTGTATAATTAGCTCCTGCACAGATGACAAGCAATTTACCCTGAGCTTTGGTGAAGATAAAGCCACATATGCAGAAGCAATTGATTCATTGGAAACATATTTCAGTGTTTCAAAGAACAGAATCGTGGAACATGCAAAATTCAATAATTGCATCTAGAGGCATGGGGTGGGATTGGGCATGGATGTATTTCTAAATAATTTCGACCAATTTGTAGAAGAATGTGAGTATGGTAATCTGAAAGAAGAGCTAATTTGCAAATGAATAGTTTTTGAAGTAATAGATAATTTGTTGTCAAATAATTTGCATTCCTAAGTTTGTACTGGCAAAAGTGGTACAATTGAGTAGACAGAGCAAGATCAGGAAGTTGAACCAATCAGTAATCACAGGAGAAAGAGAGAGGCAGAGAGAGAAAAACCCATATCCAAAATTAACAGATACAGTTGAAATCATTATAAAATGGGAAAAAATAAGAGTGAAAGGAAAAGGTGTGACAGGAAAAGCAATTGACTGGAAGCAGACAAGACACATTGTTGGCATGGCAGAGAAAGGCAAAGCCATGGAAATTGTCCTGCCAAAAGCGTGTATTAACTTTATTGTAAAAAGATGGGACATTTTCAAACAGTATATCACAGAAGAAACAACAGGCAAAACACTCAAGAAGAAAATCATTGAATAGGAAACTCAATCAATTAAATAAAAGTTCCAACAAGATGCTGAGATACCCTTCTTAGGAGAAAATTTTAAAAATAGTGGAAATTATTTCTGCAGAGATTCTGGCAGAATGTCAAACAAAAAACTTTATGTTAGATACTGGAGGAGTTATTTGAGTTCTTTCAAAAGCAGAGCAATTACAAACATATGAATTAGGATCAGCAGAAGGCCATTCAGCTCCTTGAGCCTGTCCGCCATTTAATCGGATTATGGCAAATCTGATTCTGATTTGATGGCTCTAACTCCCCCTTCTTGTCTATCCTGAAAACTTTTGACCCTCTTGTTTGTCAATCACCCTGCAAAAAGGTACATGGTCCAGACAGAACAGAGCTGGTCCTGTGGGACAGCATGGGGGCTCAGCGATATGTAGCTTAGGTGGGTTATAGGGGGATGGGTCTGGGTGGGATGCTCCAAGGCTCGGTGTGAACTTGTTGGGCCGAAGGGCCTGTTTCCACACAATATTCTATGATCTAGCTGAAGATTCTGAGACAACTATCAACTACTTGAAAACACAGAAAGTAATTACTGAAGTGCTGTACAAATTCAAGATCAGAGTTATTTATACTTATGCAGAAAGTTGTGTATTGAATTACAGCTGATTCACAGAATAGATGAAATAAAGAATTGTGAAAGGTTAATCAAGAAACTTCATAGCAAAATTTTCAAACAAGTTTACAGGAGTGGGAATTCTGTAAGCAGTCTATCATAAAAACACTAACATGCCTATACACGCTCAAAGGCTCCACACCCTTTACTTCCAAAGGTAAAGAAAGAGTTGATTCAGTGGTAATACAAAAACTCATTTTAACCGCTAAAGAGAAAAAAAGTTGGTGTGCAGGGAAAAATAACAGTTGCATTGATCTTGCACAATTCAACAAAGCTGTGAAAGCCGAAGTCCATTAAATAGCATCAGCACTTGAGAGTATAGCTTAATCAAGGAAGAATTCAATATTCTCTAAATTAACAGTGGATTCTATTAAATGCCATGAACAAGAGCAATCTAAACTTCTCACAACATGCATAACCCCATTTGAAAGATTCTGTTTTGACTTTCCCTTGGAATAATATCAACATCAGAGATCATTCATCAAACAATGCAAACCTTTTTAGAGATCTTACAAGGAATGCTTTACCAAATAGTTAATGTGTTGATACATGGGCCCACTCAAGTTGAGCATGAGATGAGACCGAGAGCCGAGTGGATAAGATGAGAAGTGACAGGATTACAGTTAACTATAGGTGTGAATTTTCATTATCAGCAATCAGATTTCTTGGTCATGTAGTGAATGCATCCAAAATAAAGATTGAGCCATTGAAGGACAGGATCATTAATTAACTTGCAGCTCCAATGAACATTATTTGAGATACAAAGGTTCATTTAGAAGATGTCAAATCAAGTAACAAGATTTCCAAAGCAAAACTTAACAGAGCTCAACAAGCCAATTCACCGATTGTTACACCAAAACAATGAATGCTGTTGAGAAGAAGCACATCAGACATCTTTTGAAAATTATCAAGGAGAGGTTGATGTCATCAGAGATAGTAACACATTACTATCTAAAATTACTATAATTAACTGCTGTCAACATTTCCTCTACAAGATTGAGGGCAAATGTTTTCGGATTCAAAAAAGATGGAAAATACAGACTAGTCCATTATGCTTAATGGTTATTAACTGATACGGAGAAAAAAGTGCACAGTAATTGAAAAGAAGCATTCACAGCTGTATGAACATGTGAAAACTTTGCTTTCCTTATCATAGGTATTCACATAATGATAAGAGAGACTGGAAATATTTAGGCACAGTATTATACTTGAAGGAACCTGCATTGATACCATCTAGCATTCAAAGATTTAAATTAAAGTTGGTGAGGTTTGGTATGTACTACATGTACAAGGGAACCAACATAGAAACTTGGAGTAGCAGTAGGCCATTCAGCCCTCTTGCCTGTTCTGCCTTTCCATATGACAATACCAGATGCTCTATTTCAATGCCATATTCCTTTCTCCCCATACCCCTTGATGCCTTTAATATCAGATTTTCTTTCCATTCTCTTTCTTGAATATATTCAGTGGCTTGGCCATCTAGCATGTCCAGCTCTGTCAGAATTTTATATGGTTCAATCTGATCTCCTCCCATCCATCTAAACTCTACTAAATACAAGCCCATTCAAATCAATCTCTCCTCATAGTCTTGCTGTCCCCGGTATCAGCCTAGTGAATTTCTACCGCACTCCCTCCATAATAAATATATCTATTCATAGGTAGGGAGACTAAAATTGCACTCAATATTCCAGGTATGGTCTCAAGACCCTGTATAACTGCCATGTGTTTGCCCACTCACTAACCATGTCTAAATCACCTTGAAGCTGCCTTGTGTCCTTCTCATAACAACACAACACAACACCTATTAAGGTCATCAACAAACTTTGAAATGTATTTCGTTTCCTTGGAGAACAGCAAACCCATTTTTATTCATTGAGATGGTGATTTCTGAAAAAATGAAATAGTGTTATAAATCAAGGAGTTTGCTACAATGACAGTCGATACACTACCAGTAACTACATGAAGATTGTCTGATTTTTCAGCCCCTCTGATTTCACGCACTGAGTGGAAGCAGATCAAAGAATTTTGTTTTAGAGGATATCCAACATGTATAAAGCATATATTCCTATCTTGTAACGTTATTTCAATCAGAGAGCAATCAGGAGCGATCAATAATATATTTGTGCATGATGATAGATTAGCAGTCCCAAGAGTATGGAGACTTGAAAATTTACGTTAAGGTCAGCAGGCCTGGCAACATCCCTGCAGAGAAATCAGAGTTAACGTTTCAGGTTGAGTGACACTTCCTCAGAACTTGACCTGAAACATTAACTCTGATTTCTCTCCACAGATGCTGCCAGACCTGCTGGGCTTTTCCAGCAATTTCTGATTTTGTTCCTCATTTACAGCATCGGAAGTTCTTTCGGTTTTTATTTACTGACATTTTAGGTATTGTAAGGTGCAGAGTCAGAGCATGGTATTTAGTTTGGTGGTTAGGTCTCCTCATGTCATTGGACAAAATATTATCCAGATGCTCAATTCACAAACAAGAATCAAAAGTACCTTCTACTAGTTCAAATTCTGTTCAACAACATTCAGAAGACCAACATTTGAATGAGAAAACCTTATTCTCTGCAAACGAGAGGAGAACTAGATACAACAGTTTGTGAAGCCACCACAACGTTTAATAATGAAAGCTTACACAGAGGAAAGTGAATAAGAAGAGAACACAGAGAGAAAGAAAAATATCATTTACCCAGGAGTTAAAAAAACTAAATTTTCCACAGGAGTACAAAAGACAAAAAAAGTTTAGAATAACTCGGACTGAAGAAGTAGCGTGCCAGAAATGTCATAAAGGTACTGTGTGTAACTGAAGCATGGCTTCTACCCCTGTTTACTTAAATCCTTTAGATAGAAAGGCCAGCATTCCGTTAGCCTTTTGATTATTCCATACCGGGGCATATGACAAGGGAACATATGTTTCGGGAGCAGGAGTCGACCATTTGGTCCTTCATGCCTCCTTCATCATTCAATATGATCACAGCCTGATCAGCTTGTGTTCCCAGCACCATATTTTGGTTTGCAGCCTATAACCATTGACTCTGTTATCCATCAAAAACATATCCAAATTGGACTCAATTTAAATACCCAGCATCCAATCCATTCTGGGAAAGAGAATTCCACAAACTAATGAGAAAAAAAATCCTCATTTCAGTCTTGAATGGGAGACCTCAATCTTAAGTTACTTTTATTGAAGACACATCACGTCCATTTAATTAATATTGTGTGTCTTTCATCCATCTCCAGCACAACATTCTGCCTCCTGAGCAGCCAACCAATCTGAAACCAACTCTACAGTGCCAGTGGAAGCAGTGGCCATTGCTGGTGCTAACAGTTGAGCTAAGGCAGTGGTATACAGACATCGAGGTATATCTGTGATCTCACTGACGGCAAGGGAGAGTAAGGAGGGCTTGTTGGATAGGGAAGGGAGAATGTGGGATGGCAAAAACTAATTCAACAAGGTTCTTCCTGGTAGACTAGTTGGCAAGGCTAGATTGCACTGAATACAGGGAGAACTAGCTATTTGGGTACAGAACTGGCTCAAAGGTAGAAGGCAGAGGGTGGTAGTGGAGGGTTGCTTTTCAGACTGGATGCCTGTGACCAGTGGTGTGCACCAAGGATCGGTGCTGGGTCCACTGGTTTTTGTCATTATATAAATGATTTGGATGTGAACACAGGAGGTATGGTTAGTAAGTTTGCAGATCGCACTTTAAAATTGGAGGTGTAGTGAGCAGCGAAGAAGGCTACCTCAGAGTACAACGGGATCTTGATCAGATGGGCCAATAGGCTGAGAAGTGGCAGATGGAGTTTAATTTAGTTAAGAGTCAGGTGCTGCACTTTGAAAAGGCAAGTCAGGGCAGGACATATACATTTAATGGTAAGGTCCTGGGGAGTGTTGCTGAATAAAGAGACCTTGTAGTGCAGGTTCATAGTTCCTTGAAAGTGGAGTTTCAGGTAGATAGGATAGTGAAGAAGGCGTTTGGTATACTTGCCTTTCATGATCAGTACATTGAATATACGAGTTGGGAGGTCATGTTGCAGCTGTACAGGACATTGGTTAGGCCACTTTTGGAATGCTGCAGCAATTCTGGTCTCCCTGCTATAGGAAGGATGTTGTGAAACTAGAAATGTTTCAGAAAAATATTACAAGGATGTTGCTAGGGTTGGAGAGTTTGAACTATAGGGAGAGGCTGAATAGGCCGGGGCTATTTTCTCTGGAGTGTTGGAGGTTGAGGGGTGGCCTAATAGAGGTTTATAAAATCATGAGGGGCATGGGTACGATAAATAGACAAGGTGTTTTCCCCGGGCTGAGGTGAGTCCAAAACTGGACGGCATATGTTTCAGGTGAGAGGGGAAAGATTTAAAAGGGACCCAAGGGGCAACTTTTTCACGCAAAGGGTGGTGTGCACATGGAATGAGATACCAGAGGAAATGGTGGAGGCTGGTTCAACTACAACATTTAAAAGGCATCTGGATGGGTGTATTAATGGAAAACATTTAGAGGGACATGGGCCAAATGCTAGCAAATGGGACTAGATTAATCTAGGATATCTGGTTGGCATGGACAAGTTGGACCAAAGTGTCTGTTTCTGTGCTGTACATCTCTATGACTCTATGAAAACTATGGGAAGGTGGTCTCTGAGTGGGACCAGAAGGTCCAAGACAGACTGCTCCTCTAGTTAACCAGCAGCCCACAGAGTTAAAAGTACTGGCCTATAAATGGTCATTGGCCTCTTCCATCAACTGTTATATCAGAATGTCACCAGGATGAGGCCTTCAATTGGACACTGATGGCCCACTTGAGGACCACAACTGGCCTTTGGCAGGCAACCTATGTTAAACCACCCACATGGCTCACAAATTCATGTAGGTCTGAAGGTCTGGGGGTGGGTTGACTGCCAATGGCACAGCGCCCATTCTATATATGTTCACCTGCCTGATTTTCCATTCACAGGCGGCCTGTAAAATTCAGCTCCAAGTTGCTGTTTCCTGCTTCAAAATAGTATAAAAATTTAGACTCTTATGAAAATTAATCTTTACCTTCCTTAAAACAGTCTCTAGAATTTCTAGGTATTTATTAAGGCAAGGAAAACAAAACAAGTTCCATCCAAGCACCAGGCAGCATTCATGTTCTGTAAATATAGCTGCTGATACAGAAGGATACACTTGTGTGGTACTGCATACTAATCTGTAAGCTAGAAATGACTTTTCTCTGAACTGTCTGTCATATCCCTCTTTCTAGCTGTTGAGATTCGCTGCCATGGAAACAAGCGCTCTAAATGCGTAAAAACCCAATATCAACACTGCCAGCATATTCAACAAGTGGATTTCAAAGAAAATAGTTGGTCATCGTCTGACACTGCTGCCGTTTCAAGATAAAACAGCCAATAATGAAACAACTGGAAATGAATATCATTTGTAATTAGAATTAATTTTGTTCCAAACGTTTCCACTTTGGTAATGTAGATGACATAATTTTCAATCTGACAGATCATGCTTCTGTCTGCATGTGCCAAGGAGAAGCCTTCCATTAACAAACTGTTAGTGGGCGTTGTGATAGGCTAGAGCTAAGCAGGATTATTTTAGAGAAAATATATATAAACATATAATAAAAATACTCTGAATAAATCATATTTTGCAGTTATTACTGTATTCTCTTCTATCTGTTCTCAAACTTTCACAAGACACTTAACCCTGTAAGTTCAGAGGAACAAACAGTAGTATAGCTTCCCTGTGTAGATTTCAAATGATAAATTGTGTTCTATTACAAAAGCATGAGAGAGTTGTCAACAATTGCTGCTATTGTGAAACAGATCTGCTGACAAAGTATTCTGTTCCTGACTATGATACAAGTACCACCACTTGACACATTTACAGAAAAGTGAAACATTTGATACGTTGACAATTTTCACGTGGCCACATTTGAAACCATTTTTTGAAGAGAATGGAACCTGCTGCTGAATCAATTGGAACTACACTGATTGCTTTCAGTTTTAAAAATGTTACAGAATTAACCCTTGGCTCAAGAAAGTTTAATTATTTGCCAGATGTTTCAGTCTAACCAGATGTAGCAACAGTATACAATTTCATCATTATAGCACTGAATTTTACATATGATGGCCAAGAGAAATAGCCAGAATTTAAGGTGCTGTTAGGACAAAAAAAAAACCTAGTTCCATATTTGTAAAACAAACCAAACCAAAAGGAAGATACTAGATCTGGGACTACTCAGCTCCTGACCTCATTACAGGCTTGGCTTAAACATAGATAGAATAAAGTGACTGCTCCTGACATCAAGGCCATATTTGACCGAGTGTGGCATCAAGAAGTCCTAGCATAGAATCAATGGAAATTGGGGGAAATCTCTCCTTTGGTTGGAGTCATGCCTAGCACAAAATAGATGACTATGATTGTTGAAGGTCAAACATCTCAGATCTAGGGCATTGCATCCCAACCAACTTCAACTGCTTGATCAATGATCTTCCCTCACCACAAGGTCAGAAGTGGAATGTTCACTGATTATTGCACAATGTTCACCACTCCTTAGATACAGAAGCATGCTGTGGCCATATGTAGCAAGATTTGGACATTTAGAATTGGGCTGATTGGTGGCAAGCAATATGTGCACCAAAAGCATCAGGCACTACCATTGGTGATTTCCCCACAACCTATATCATTGATCAGAAACTGGATTGGACCAGCTACATTAATACTGTGGCTGCAAAAGCAGGTCATAGGCTAGGAATCTTGTGGTGAATAACTCACCTCCTGACTCCTCAAAAATCCCTCTGCTATCCAGAAAGCATAAGTCAGGAGTGTGATGAAATATTCCCCACCTCCTTGAATGAGTACAGCTCCAACAACACTCAAAAAGCTTGACACCATCCAGGACAAAGCAGCCAGTTTGATTGACCCCACATCCGCAAACATTCACTCCAACACTTAGTGTACTATCCACAACCTGCACTGCAGCAACTCACCAAGTTGACTGCAGTATCCAACGCGCAACCTCTACTACTTACAAGGACAAGGTCAGCTGTATACATGACACACTGCAGTGCCATCACCTGCAGTCAGCAATGGCTCTTTCCCAGGAACAGATTGCCATGAGATCATGGTTGCCTCTGGCATATGACCCTTTTGCAGCACAGGCATAGTCAACTATTGTTCAGAGAAATTCGTACATGAAAAACAATGGCACACATATCCACCCAGAACAATGCAATTTTACTTCTGATTGCTTTTGAGTTAGTTATATGCTTACTTCCAAATATAAGACCATTAATCATTGGAGACACAATAGGACCTTTGAAGCTGCTCCACCATTCAATCAGATCATGGCTGATGTGATAGTCCTCAACTCCACTTTCCTTCCCTTTTCCCCATAACCCTTAATTCCCTTACTGACTAAAAACCTGGCTATCTCAGCTTTGAATATACCTAATGACCCAGACTCTAGACAGCCCTCTGATCAGCAGCTCGCTCTCCATTTGTAAGTAAACTGCCCTAACCTTAGCAAACCTGAAGGAGCTTGATGGGACCTTGATTTAAATATGTTAATAAAGCTTCCAAGCTGAGACACATGCATGCTTCACCATCCACTGGGGTGAAATTGAGGGTAGGCATGTCAGAATCCAATTAGAGTCATAGTTTGGATTTACCTGCCCCCTGCCTGACTTTCCTTTGTCCATCATGTGGGTGTGAGGAAACATTCATAATCAAGCCCATTCAGTTAGGTAGTTATTCTTAGCAATGTCATACATGGCAAAAAGCAGTGTTCTAGGTTGGGTGCTGGATTGAAGAACTTGTCATTCATTTAGATGTGGGAGAAGAGTGATTAAAGCACTGGTGAGGGAGGTACAGTGCGTCAAACCAAAGATTCCTGCTCCTATGATGCTGCTTGACCTGCTGTGTTCATCCAGCCCCATGCTTATTATCAGAGGATGTCCATGATGAAATAATGATCTATTTCAGCAGTTCTTGAAATTTCATCAGAGTGATACTCATTCTGACATTTTCCTCCATATAATACTTCAATCAAAGCAGTTGAGGCCACTTACCCAGGAATATCCTAGTCCAGATCTTTCTGAATGACAAAAATGTTCAAAGTCCAGCAGAACATAGCACCTCTAACTGGGTCATGATGTGAAACTCACTGTACAGCTTCTCCTACCCGGTTTTCGAAAGCATAAAGTCCTGTTTTAGAATCCTACTGAAAACTAGATTGATTATCATGGTAGCTCAGTGGTTAGTACTGCTGCATCATAGCACTAGGGACCTGGGTTCGATTCCACCTTCGGGCAACTCTCTATGCGGAGTTTGCACATTCTTCCCATGTCTGCGTGGGTTTCCATCAGGTGCTCCGGTTTCCTCCCACAGTCCAAAGGTGGATTGGCCATGCTAATTTACCCATAGTGTGCAGGAGTATTAAGGTTAGGTGCTTTATCCATGGGAAATGCAGGATTACAGGGAGAGGGATAAGTCTGGTTGGGATGCTCTTAGGAGGTTGATGTGGACTTGTTGGGTTGAATGGCCTGTTTTACAATGTAGGGATTCTATACATACATATGGCAAAGGCAGTTGTAGCATTCCTTTGCTACTGTTATGGCAAGTTTTATTAGAGCCAATATCTATGGCAGCATAGGGTATATCAAGTTGCCCACAAACCATAGTTTTCTTCCTTCCAGCTAAATTTTGAAGACTTTATATTCTGTGACAAGTAGCTTGCTTTTGATACTCAAACAAATTCATCAAGTTAACTTTGACAGCTCCCTTTCCTATGGCCTTAGTCATTAAGGCAAAAGCAGTGCTGTTTTGGGATCACTTTCAAGTCCCATACTATCCTGACTTGAAATACCCCATTACTTCATTGCTGCTAATCAATGCCCTAGAATTTTCTACGTCTCATTATTGTAGGAGAATTTTTGCTGCAACAACTGCAGTAACAAAATGAAAGCCAATTGGCATTATCTCAGGGCAATTAGGGATTGGTAATAAATGAAGTCTTGTCAATTATACAAATATTCTCAAACCAAATTCTTTTTTAAGACTGAGTGCTTCTTCAGTAAGATCATGTTGTTGACAGTGAGAACTAACAAAATTATGAAGGTGCCACCTATTGTAGCCTGAACTTTGGCTAATATGGATGGTCTGATTGTGTTGATATATTGCTATAATGAAAACATTAACCAATTCCCCAACTTTCTTACAAAGTACATCAGTATCTGATGCATGAATGCACAGCGTGCCCACAAGGAACAAGTTAGATTGCCTTTTTTTCCAACTGCCTGTAAATATAGTATGTAGCTCAATGACTAAACCTGTGCATCTATTCAAGGTGTGGCTGTGTAAGTGCCTTGGACATATTTATTTTCACTGTCTGTAATTTGTGCTTTATTTTCCTGGCTATAAATACTGAGTTTTTGCCTTTCTTTCCAGTAATTTTATGTTTGGATCTTTCCTATCAGATTTCCATCTGTGCTTAGTTAATGAAATAACTCTTTTCAGGGTCACAACAATCCTATGTGATTGACTGTTGTAAACTACCTATCTGTATCCCTTTTGAGCTGCCTGCAGTCTTTCATCACATTTCCCCTCTATCATACAGCTGGGTGAGACTTCATTCTCATGGTTTCATTTTTATCTATTTAGCCCATCTTGTCCCTGTAACCAGGTTCAGCACTACAACACTCTAAGACCTCTTTGTTCCTTCATTTCTAACCTCCTGGATATCCCCAATCTTGATTGCTCCACTGTTAGTGATCGTGTTTAAAGCTGTCATGGTCTTCCTTCTCAAAACTTCTCCACATCACTAATTTCCTTCTACTTTTATGCAGCTGCCTAAAACCTGCTTCTTCAACCAAGCTAACAAGGTGTGGAGCTGGATGAACACAGCAGGACAAGCAGCATCATAGGAGCAGGAAAGCTTGATGTTTCGGGCCTAGACCCTTCATCAGAAATGGGGGAGGGGAAGAGGGTTCTGAAATAAATAGGGAGAGAGGGGGAGGCGGATGGAAGATGGATAGAGGAGAGGATAGGTGGAGAGGAGACAGACAAGCCAAAGAGGTGGGGATGGAGCCAGTAAAGGTGAGTGTAGGTGGGGAGGTAGGGAGGAGCTAGGTCAGTCCAGGGAGGACGGACAGGTCAAGGGGGTGGGATGAGGTTAGTAGGTAGGAGATGGGGATGTGGCTTGAGGTGGGAGGAGGGGATAGGTGAGAGGAAGAACAGGTTAGGGAGGCGGGGATGAGCTGGGCTGGTTTTGGGATGCGGTAAGGGGAGGGGAGATTTTGACGCTTGTGAAAGCTTTCTCCAGAGGAGACAGCAACACTGACCCCTGCCGAGTCTTCACCATCCCCCCACACCTCCCACTTACTGAGGACGAACAGTCAGTCCTCAGCAAAGGGCTCACCTTTGTCCCCCTCCACCCACACATCAACGAATACCGGTCACGTTTGGACATTGAGCAGTTTTTCCGCCACCTCCGTCTCCATGCTTACTTCTTCAACCGTGAACCTAACCCTCCCTCTACTGACCCCTTCTCCGCCTCCAACACAAGCCCGCCTCCTGGACACCACCCCAAGGCCTCCTACCCTCCCTCAACCTCTTCATCTCCAACTGCCATCGAGATATCAATCGCCTCAACCTCTCCGACCCCTCACCCACTCCGACCTCTCCCCCACAGAACATGCAGCTCTCCGCTCCCTCTGCTCCAATCCCAACCTCACCACAAAACCAGCGGACAAGGGAGGCGCAGTGGTAATATGGCGCACTGACCTCGACATCGCTGAGGCCAGGCGCCAACTCTCCGACACCTCCTCTTACCGCCCCCGGATCGTGACCCCACCCCTGAGCACCAAACCATCATCTCCCAAACCATCCACAACCTCATCACCTCAGGCGACCTCCCACCCACAGCCTCCTTGTTTCCCAACCCTGCACTGCCCACTTCTATCTCCTTCCCAAAATCCACAAACCTGAATGCCCTGGTTGACCCATTGTCTCCGCCTGCTCCTGCCCGACCAAACTTATCTCCACCTATCTTGACTCCATTTTCTCTCCCTTGGTCCAGGAACTCCCTACCTACGTCCGTGACAGCACCCATGCCCTCCACCTCCTCCAAAACTTCCAATTCCCCGGTCCCCAACACCTCATTTTTACTATGGACGTTCAGTCCCTATACACCTGCATTCCCCACGCAGATAGCCTAAAGGCCCTCCGCTTCTTCCTGTCCTGCATGCTTGACCAGTTCCCCCTCCACCGACACCCTCATCCGCTTAGCCGAACTCGTCCTTACCCTCAACAACTTCTCCTTCAATTCCTCCCACTTCCTACAGACAAAAGGTTTAGCCATGGGTACCCGCGTGGGCCCAAGCTATGCCTGCCTCTTTGTAGGTTACGTGGAACAATCCCTCTTCCATACCTACACTGGGCCTAAACCCCATCTCTTCCTCCGTTACATTGATGACTGTATCGGCGCCGCCTCGTGCTCCCACGAGGAGCTCAAATGGTTCATCCACTTCACCAACACCTTCCACCCCAATGTAAAGTTCACCTGGACCATCTGTAACACCTCTCTCACCTTCCTGGACCTCTCTGTCTCCATCTCAGGTAACCACCTAGAAACCGATATCCATTTCAAGCCCACCGACTCCCACAGCTACCTAGAATACACCTCCTCCCACCCACCTTCCTGCAAAAATGCCATCCCCTATTCCCAACTCCTTTGCTTCCGCCGCATCTGCTCCCAGGATGAGGCATTCCACTCCCGTACATCTCAGATGTCCTCATTCTTCAAGGATCGCAACTTCCCCCCCCCGCAGTGTTCGAAAACACCCTCGACCGTGTCTCCCGCATTTCATCCCTCACACCCCGGCCCCACAATAACAACCAAAAAAGAATCCCCCTCATCCTCATGTACCACCCCACCAACCTCTGGATCCAACGCATCCTCCACCGACACTTCCGCCATCTGCAAACCGATCCCACCAGCAAAGACATTTTTCCCTCCCCACCCTTGTCTGCTTTCCGGAGGGACGTCTCCCTTGTCCGCTCCACATTCCCCTCCAGCCACACCACACCCGGCACTTTTCCCTGCAACCACAGGAAGTGCTACACCTGCCCCCACACCTCCTCCCTCAACCCCATCCCAGGCCCCAAGACGACTTTCCACATCAAGCAGATGTTCACCTGCACATCTGCTAATGTAGTGTACTGCATCCGCTGTACCCATTGTGGCCTCCTCTACATCGGGAAACCAAGCAGAGGCTTGGGGATCGCTTTGCAGAACACCTACGCTCGGTTCACAAAAAACAACTGCACCTCCCATTCGCGAACCATTTCAACTCTCCCTCCTATTCCTCTGACAACAAGTCCATCCTGGGCCTCCTGCAGTGCCACAACGATGCCACCCGAAGGCTGCAGGAACAGCAACTCATATTCAGCTTGGGAACCCTGCAGCCCAATGGTATCAATGTGGATTTCACAAGCTTCAAAATCTCCCCTCCCCTTACCGCATCCCAAAACCAGCCCAGCTCATCCCCGCCTCCCTAACCTGTTCTTCCTCTCACCTATCCCCTCCTCCCACCTCAAGCCCCACCCCCATCTCCTATCTACTGACCTCATCCCGCCCCCTTGACCTGTCCGTCCTCCCTGGACTGACCTAGATCCTCCCTACCCCCCCACCTACACTCACCTTTCCTGGCTCCATCCCCGCCTCTTTGGCTTGTCTGTCTCCTCTCCACCTATCCTCTCCTCTGTCCATCTTCTATCCGCCTCCCCCTCTCTCCCTATTTATTTCAGAACCCTCTTCCCCTCCCCCATTTCTGATGAAGGGTCTAGGCCCGAAACATCAAGCTTCCTGCTCCTATGATGCTGCTTATCCTGCTGTGTTCATCCAGCTCCACACCTTGTTATCTTGGATTCTCCAGCAACTGCAGTTCCTATTATCTCTTCAACCAAGCTTTTGGTCAGTGCCTTACATGGTTAGGTATAATTTTGAGCTTGATAAAAATCCTGTATTGTGCTTTGTGCCATTTTATGACTGTAAATCAAGAGAGGGGACTGTTGAACAAGACCTGGGTGTCCTTGTGCGCCTGTTGCTCAAGGTAAGCATACAGATGCAGCACACAGTGAGAAGATTCAAGTACAAGAACAAGGTTGTCTTGCTGCAATTATACAGGGCATTGGCAAGGCTACACCTAGAATATTGTGTACAGTTTTGGTCTGCTTATCTGAGGAAGGATGTTCTTGCTATAGAGGGGGTGCAGCAAAGGTTTACCAGACTGATTCTTAGGATGACAGGACTGACTTTTGAGGCGAGATTGCGTCGGTTACAGTTGTTGAAGAATTAAAGCAGAGGGTTTCTCATAGAAACCCATAAAATTCCAACAGTATTAGGCAGGTTAGATCAGGAAGGATGTTCCTGATGTTGGGGGAATCCAGAATCATGAGTCATAGTTGTGGGACTGAGATGAGGAGAAATTTCTTCATCCAGAAAATGCTAAGCCCGTGGAATTCACTATCAGAGAAAGTGGTTGTGGCCAAAACATTACGTGCCTTCAAGAAGGAGGTAGACATAGCTGATGCGCTAAAGGAATCAAGGGACATGGAGGAGGGTGGCATGACAGCAATGTGCTCAATGATCAGCTATGATCATACTGAATGGCAGAGCAGACTCAAGGGGATGAATGGCCTACTCCTGCTGCTATTTTCTTTGTTTCCATGTTTTTTATGTTAAATACTTTACACAATGCATGCTTTTGAGTGGGTTCTCTCCTTCCTGTTGTGCACTGCTCGAGGATTCTAAGCTAAGCAAACAGTTCCATCAATAACTCCAGATCCCACGCTGTGTTATACCCTGTACCCCACAGAAATTTACTTTGTATTCCCACCAGTTATCTCCTTTCTTTGATCTCAGTTGCACTGGACTGTGTTAGACACTATCTGCCATTCATCTGTCAGTTTCTCAAGGACTTCTTATACTTAGATTGCCTTTGATCTGATATTTATTATGTACCCTTCCCGCAATTTATTGCCATCTTTAAATTTTTATTTAATTTCCTGTCTCTAAATAATTTCTATGGCTCAAATCCTCTGATGTCCAGAGCAGCAAAATCTGGATTTAAGTCTTTGATGCATGTTGGGACTCTACAAACATTGTGGTGCATACATATACAATAACTGTCTGGGAAGTTTAAAATTCTCAGTGTCACACAGCACACAAACAGACCCTTTGGCCCAATTCTTCCATGCTGACCAGGTTTCCTCAACTGAACTAGTCCCATTTGCCTGCATTTGGCCCATATCCCTCTAAACCTTTCCTATCCATGTACCTGTCCAATTGTCTTTTTAAATAGTGTAATTGTATTTGCTGCTATCAATTCCTCTGACAGCTTGTTCCATACAGGCATCACCCTGTATGTGAAATAGTTGCCCCTCAGGAACATATTAAATCTTTCCCCTCTCCATGCTGCCCAGGACTTTTCAGGAATGTCTTCTAGCCCACATTCAGGGTTTGGGACAATTTGGAGTGTTAACTCAGATAGTTTTGTTGGAAATGTTGCAGAGTTTAATTTGGTGTTACTCAATGATTAACAGCTTATTTTAATTGAGCACCACAACTGACACTCCCATCACCCCTTTGACCTCACCCAAAGGCATTCCCATGGGAAGTGACCATTCCCAGAATTGACCTGGCTATTCCTCCCACCCAACCCAACCCAACCCAAATTACAAGACTAGCAGCCACTCAACTGCGTCACAATAAAGGCTATTCTATTCTATCCTATTCACGGCACGATGAAGTGTTGTACTAAGAATAAAATTGGATTGAACCCTGGTCTCAACACAAGCAAGGGCATACCAAAGATTCATCCAGCCCCATAATTCCTGCAAAGTCCTCCTCAGAAACATCTGGGGACTTCTACATAAACAGGGAGTGTTGTCCTACACCATGGTCAAATAGCCTGACATAGTTATACTCCCAGAATCAAATGCTTCAGATAATGTCCAAAATTCCTCCATCATCAATGCTGGGTATATTCTATCCCACAAGCTCGACACACTCACTGCAGGTAATGGCACAGTATTCTGCAAAAAGGAAGAGGTCCGAGAGTCCTCAATATTAACTCTGGATCCAAATGGAGTCTCACAACATCAGGCAAACATGAAAAAGGAAAACCCACCCTGATCATCATCTGCTGCCTTCTTTCAGCTGGCAAATCAGCACTCTTCCATATTTAACACCACTTAAATCTAGCACTTGAGGGTTGCAAAAGTTCAGAATATACTCTGTGTGGGAGACTTAAATACTCATTACCAAGAACGACACCAGTACTGACGAGCTGGCAAAGTCCAAATGATAGTAGGTGCCAGACTGGGTGTTTGCAGCAGGTGATGTGAAAATCAATATGCTGAAACATCTACTTGACCTTGTTCTCACAAACCTAGCATCACTCATATATCTTTTCATGTCAGTGTTGTTAGTACAGACAACTGTTCAGTCCTTGTGAAAACAAAATCCCATCTTCACTTAGAGAATATTCTCAATAAGGGTGCCTTGTACCACCACTAGACTAAATGAAATACATTTGAAACTAATAAGCAGCCCAAGCTGGGAATCCTAGAGATGATATGAACGAATAGCAACAGCAGAACTGTATTCAAATCAAATCCATAACATCATGGCCTTACATATCCCTTACTTTACTATTACCATTGAGGTAGCAGATCAAACCCAACTAAAGCCAAATGCATTGCACAGACTACAACCAGTTCATCAGTCCAGCTGTGCAGCTAAAGATAACCCAGTGTGGATGGAGGAACACAGCAGGCCAGGCAGCATCAGAGGAGCAGGAAAATTGCTGCTTCTTCAAAAATGGGGGAGGGGGAAGGGAGCTCAGAAATAAAGAGAGAGAGGAGGGGTAGGGTGGGGAAGGTAGGTGGGATGGTGACAGGTGCAGGTAGGCAGTGGTAAGGATAGGTCAGTGAGGTGGGAGGTGTGGGTAGGTGGGAGAGAAGATGGACAGGTTGCGTCAGGTCAAGGAGGCGGGGATGAGAGGGAGGGTTGGTCATGGGATGAAGCCGGGGGTGAGGAGGTTTTGAAATTGTGGTAAAGTCCACATTTAGGCCATTGGGCTATAGGCTCCCAAGGCGGAATATGAGGTGCTGCTCTTCCAGTTTCCAGGTGGCGCAGCTAAAGACTTGTGTTCTAGAACAAGCCATAACTCCAGCCATGATGGTGCAGTGTGGCTGTTGACATCTATCCAAAAAAAACACAAATTGTCTACAAAACACAGGACAAATCCATTCTGTCCAATTAAAGTCCCATCAATGTACTGTCAATCACATGTAAATTGTGTTGCTGACATTGTTATCAAGAGTACTTATTCATTAATAACCTGATAACCAATGAGCAATTCCAGGTTCCCCCAGGACATATTTCCAGGTAGCACTCAAACTAGATCCAAAAATGAGCAGAAATGTTACATTCCAGAGTCAATAATGAGAGTACCTGCCCTCAACATCGAGGCAACATTTAAACAAGTGTTACTTCAAGGACCCCAGCAAACCAGAAGTCAATGGGAATCAGGAGAAAATCTTTTTAATGGCTGGAATCATAACTGGCACAAATGAAGACTACTGTGATTATTTCACTACAGGAACTCCTCTGGCGAGTGTCCTAAGCCCAACCATCTTTTACTGCTCCACCAAATGACACTTCCTCTATCATGAAGTGAGAAATGAAGATGTCAATTGATAATTACAGAGTATTCAGTTCCATTCAAGGATCAAGTAATGACCATCTCCAACAACCCAGACTGTAAACACATTACTTTGACATTCAACCTGTTGATGGATCTCCCAACTTCATAAAATCACAGAATTATTTAGGTGCATTACGAGACCATTTGGCCCATCATGTCTGCACCAGCTCTCCAATCAGTATCATGGCTTAGTGCCATTTTCCTGCCTGTTCTTCATATTCTTGCATATTATTTGAATAGAAACAATCAATCATTGAATGCTTCAAATGACTCTGCCTCCCACACTTCCAGGCAGTGCATTTCAGATCTGAAATATTCATCTGATAAAATTTTTTCTCACATCACATCTACTATGTTTATATATCAGTTTAAATCTATGCCTTCTTGTTCTCAATCCTTTTATGAATGGTTTCATAGAATCATAGAATCCCTACAGTGTGAAACAGGCCCTTTGGCCCAATAGGTCCACACCAACTCTCAGAACATGCAACCCAGACCCATCCCCCTGTAACCCATCTAATCTACACATCCCTCAACACTATGGGCAATGTTTTGTGGCCAATCCACCTAGCCTGCACATTTTTGGGCTGTGGGAGGAAACTGGAACACCCAGAGAAAACCCACACAGACACAGGGACAATGTACAAACTCCACACACACGTTGCCCAAGGGTGGAATTGAACCTGGGTCCCTGGAGCTGTGAGACAGAAATGCCAACCACTGAGCCACTCTCAAGATTTTGAAATCTTCTATCAGTTCTCCTTTTAGTCTTCTTCTTTCCAAGAAGAACAGTCTCAACCGTTACAATCTACCCTCATAACTGAAGTTTCTCATTCTTAGAAACATTTCTGTGAATTGCTTCTGCACTCTCTCCAATATGTTCACATCCTTCCTATAACCTGAAACTGTAACACAATACTCTAGCTGAAGTCTAACAAGTTTTTTTTTACTCTATGCCCCTGTTAATAAAGCTGAGAATAATGTATACTTTATTTACTGTTTTCTCCATCTGTCCTGCCAACGTCATCGATCTATGTGGGTACATTTGAGGTCATTTGGGTCCTACACTCTGTTAAGAATTGTATCTTCTATTTTATGTTTCTTGTCCATTTTCTTCCAACCAAAATGTAACATCATTCATTGGACTTCACTGTCACATATCTGGCCATTCTACCAATTTGTCTATGTCCTTTTGGAGTTCTACATTGTACCCTGTGAGGAGAACAATCCTTGCAGACTTTATATCGGGTAAACTTTGAAATCCCTGCACACCATGATCTAGATCTTCATATATCAGGGAAAACAAGGGTCTCAATATCATCCCCTGGGGAAATTAACTACAAACCTCTTCCCAGCCATGAAAATGTCCATTGACCATAGCTGTTTCCTCCCATGTTGCTATCGTCCCTTTATCCCATGAGGTACAACTTTTCTCACAAATCTGTTGCACACACTGTATCAAATTTTTTTTTCAAATCCGTATATCTCGTATCAACATCATTACTGTTATCAACCTCTGTATTATCTTCTAGAGAAAATGAAGTTAATTAAACTCGATTTCCCCTTTAGAAATCCATGCTGGCTCTCGCTAAACAACCCACGTTTTTCCGTGTGACTTCTAATTTTATCTCAAAAATTGTTTCTTGAAGCTTCCTTGAGGTTTACTATTGACTAAAAATCTAATTGAATCAGATCTGTAAATAGCGTGGCTACAAAATTAGGCCAGAGGCTGGCTACTCTGTTTAACTAACTGCCCAACTTCCCAAAGTCTTCTCATCATCTGCAAGACATAAGACTCTTTGCTTGAATGAGTGTTGCTCTTCCAAAATCTAAAAGGTTTCAACACTATCCAAGACTAAGCTGCTGTCTTAACTTGCATTCAATCAATCAACGCACTGGCAGTTGTATATACCATCTACCAGATTCACTGGGCAATTAGCAAAACTCCTTTTATGGTACTTTCAAAATCTGAGCTCTATATCAATTGAAAGAACAAGGGCAGCAATTATTTAGAAACACACCAGTGGAAGACCATCTGAACAGCAAGGTATCTGAACAACAAATCATCCTGACTTGAAATAATATCATTATTCCTCAGTCATTTCTTAGTCAAATTGTACAAACTCTCTTCTGAACAAAAGGAGACCAATTTCAACTTATTCAAGAGCGAGGGGGTTTGGCAATAAATGTGAGCCTTGCCAGCACTACTGACAACCCATGAATGAAGAGATATAACAAAGATTCTGTTCACAACTATCTTCTGCCTGATGCTTTTGCATTTATATAAACCCCAGAAGAAACTAACCAACAGTTTGAATGATAAAACTAAGCCATGAGTGCAGGGCATATAAGAGCTAGAAAACACATTGCTTTCTTGATAAGGATCTTAGAAAATTGATCAGGAAATGAAAGCAATGAGCTTACATGAGAAAAAGTTTTCAAGTGTTATATTAAAAACATCTGCAATTCTGTAATTGTCTTGGAATGAAATTGCTGTTTGAACAAATGAATTACAGATCTGTTTCAGACAATTAATTAGAAACTCAGTGGATTTCTGAAGATATGAGTGAAGGCGATGTGTATCAATAGATAACATAATATCACTTTATTTCATCTACATAGTAAAAGCTATTGTGCATTAATAAAGTTTGTTACTAATTTAAGAATTGAATCTTCAACACATACTTTACAAATTTAATTCCATTTTTCTCCCTCTATATTATCTTATTCTTACTGCTGTTATTCCAGTTTCATATTAGACAGCCATAACATTAGTGAAATGGCAGGACAAACATTTACAAATCATCTTCTTTGTTGGATATGCAAAGCACAACCATTGTAGTGTAGGCAACTGATGTTTGTATATAAAATGTGATAGCATAGTCCAACTCCAGATGGACTCAGCAGAAAATGTCAACATGTGCACTTCAAATACTTCTTCTGGAAGAATATGTTCAATGTTATTTATCTCAGCTGATTGTTCACAAACATTCACAATGCTGAGATATCCAGTATATACCATGGCAAGATCAGAAGATTACTGATTTGCCTGTTTCTCTTTACTGCTCATGACCAGTAATTTTGTTTGTAAAAGGTCTGTGTTTTGTCACGCACAAAGCGAATGTTCCAATTAAATGTTTTAAGCAGTAAGCTTTCTGTGAGTTTTAAACTAAAGCTGATTACTCATTCCCACCTACTTGCAACGAAATATCACATTTCACTCACTCACCTCACACACGTACACAGATTAGATATAAATGAAAGTATAAGATTGTTAAAGCTTATAATTGTCACCAACGTTTTTTTGGCTGGCCAGCAATTTTGGAATTGAAGTTGATGCTTTTACTAAAGTGAAGGTTCTGTAAAGGAATGTATTGCAGTTCATACCAGATTTCTAGGAGCTTGATTCTTTGGTGAACTTGAAGTTGGAACCAGTTTGGGAGAATCCAACTCCGTCAGGATGTCCCTCTTCAAGTATTGCTTTTTGTTAACCATGACAGCTTCGAAGAATTATAATTTCAATAACTTTCAGTGGAACTCTCAACTACCTGCAGGAAGGTTCTCACTGATTTAAAGACAAACAACAAAATACCTTCCTCACAGACTCCACAGGTGATTTTCATAGGCTGAAAGACCTCTTTCCAAACGAAGCATGGCATGTTAATGGTATATCCTGTATTGTATTTAACACCTTGAGAATTTGAGGCAACCATTCTCGGTTGGATGAGGGACTAGCATAACATTATGGAAAGAGGGCAGGATCAATTCAGTCAACATACACACATTGAATTTTAACATTCCTTTTATCCAGGATGTAAAATAGAGAGACAGTCCAGCTAGGACTTTAAAGTTCATTTATGGTGATCCTTCCTAAATAAAACGATTTGTGAATTTTTTGGATGGCTGTGAATGTCCATATTTAATTTAGTGTTTGCCTCAGACATAGGACTGTCTGAATTTCAAAATGCCAAGGATCACATGATTTACAATAACCATTCTAATAGCCTGTTTGTGTCCAATTTCTGCGTGTATTGAGTGAAAAATCATAATACACTGGGACATGACAGTATACAAATTCATCTGGAGTGAAATTTGTCAGTGAATTATTTTTGTCAGATTGGTGACATGTTTGGATGAATTCCCTTTACTATTGAGTTAAGAAATGCAAATTACACTGCAAAATCAAAAAACTAGAATGTGACATGATCAAACTAAGAGATTAAAAATAGCACACAGGTAATATATTTACCCTGCTAAAAGTTCTATATGACTGATTTAATGCCATTTTTAACATCTGCTTCTTGGACCTTAACAGTCTCCTTTTTTCAGTTCACATATTGCATGACAATTCCTACCTGCAAAGAGATTTGTAACAATTCTGTTACTGGTGGCTAAGGTGTAGACACAGTCTTAAGTGGAGCAACAGATTCTCCTGGCATACTTACCATTGAAATATTTGTTATATTGTTATATTAATACTGGTAAAGAGCCCGGAACTGACTATCATGTGAATAAATATCCCAGAGTGCCACATTCATGGTTGGACTGCAGTCTAGTACCGAGTAACAACGCAGCAGCCCCACAGAAATGCAAGAAATGCACTTGACAAAGCTCCAGCATTTCTGAGTCTAAGATGTAATAGTTTTGAGTTTATTAGCAACCACAAGTCATAAAACAGTGGCAGCAGTTGTCTGTGACTGGAAACCAAAAAAAAATTAAAATTCAATGCTGAATTAAATTGAAAAACTCAACCCAAATTAGGGCCAAAAAGAGACAGAAGGGTTTAGACCCGAAACGTCAGCTTTCCTGCTCCTCTGATGCTGCTTGGCCTGCTGTGTTCATCCAGCTGTATACCTTGTTATCTCAGATTCTCCAGCATCGGCAGTTCTTACTATCTCTGAAATACTGAGTGAATTGTGCGAAATTAAATGGTCACCATTGCAGAAATGAACACACAGCTTCAGCTCAGAATTCGGAAACTGATATTGGAGAGGCATTTGAGAAGTTTAAACAAAAGTATATGCTAGCATTCAGTTGGTTTCTAAAAGGACCTGGGAAAGTAAAAAGGTCAGGTATGTTATTTTGTGGGCAGGAGAGAAAGAGTTACATTTGTTTAATAGCTTAGGGTTGAGTGAAGCTGACAGCAGAAACTGAGATAAAATCTCCGTAAAATTCAACACTACCTCTCCAGCCCAAACTCAAATCATCAAATCTACTGACATGAATTTCAATGCAGGAATCAAGTGAGCCTGTTGAAAGTTTCATCTAGAGGAAGCCTTTGAAAACATCAGCACATAGGCTTCCCTACAGATCAATGGATAAATATAGACAAATGACAATTTTGTGTGGTGGGCAGAGAAGAGAAAGCCTGCCTTTGCAAATGCAAACTACCATGAATGGCTGCAAGTCTCTGATCGATCAGATATATCCCACAGCTATCTAAGAACTCTGTGGGATTCTTCCTGCTGTGATGAGGGGAATAATCAAATGTATGGTGATTTATTGCTGGTACAGGAGTAAGGTGTTACAACTCAATGGGCTAGCAAGCCCTACTATTTCTGAAGTTGTACCAAATGTTAAAGTTTTTTTTATAAGTATGCACAGTACCTCAATTTATCTGACTTTCAGACCAAAGTTAATTGGATAAATTGAACCAGGTTTCTGCACTAAACAAGATTTGTTAATCATTACAAGTAACTAGACTATATCTACATAACCATTGACATAACATTAATAAGTGAAACTTCAATTGCCTTACAAATTCCCCTCCCTTTTATACACACACACACACACACACACACACACACACACACGACAGGTTACAGGCAGAGATAGACGAACTGGAATGCCAGCTCAGTACTCTCTGCTTCTCAGTACTGATGTTGAAATGATCCTTCTTCACTGGCCAGAAACCTTGTTGTTCAGATGGTCTTCCACTCGTGTGCAAGAAATACCCAGTAACTAGCTACACTTGGACAACGTCTCTGATTTATCTATTCAAAAGTTACAGCTTGCAGCAGGAAAGGTAACTAGTTTTCTTCAGGTTTAAATGGATTTTTTTTGACTGCTGAAAACAGGCTGCTTATGGGCTGGGAGAAGACTTATGCATGTTTTTCCCTCCTCTGTCTTTTTTACCTGTTTCCAGCACCAAACTGTTCAGTCATCCAAGAATCAAAAGCACAGTTGTTGGCAAGCATAAGGTCACTGTCATCGATAACTGTCACTAGTTGACAGACCTACAAGATGCGCTGTATAAATTCACCAAAGATCCTCAGACAGCTTCTTCCAAACCTAAGACCACTTCCATCTAGAAGGACAAGGGTAGCAGATACATGGGAACACTATCAGCTGCAAGCTCCTGTCCAAGCTACTCATCATCCTGACTGTGGAAATATATCACAGTCCTTTCACTATCACTCAGTCAATATCCTGGAAGTCCCTCCCTTAGGACATTATGAGTCTACCTACAGCATATGGACTGCTGCATTTCAAGAAGGCAGCTCACCATCACCTTCTCAGGGGCAACTAAGAATGGGCAATAAACACTGGCCAGCCAGCAACATCCACATCCTTCAAATAAATATAAAAGTGTACACACCCTCAGCTCCAGACCACTTGCAATCTGAACGTCAAGTACTGCTTGTTCAAACAGTTGTTTACAATGCTTCCCTACAACGGTTACTTGCTATTAGAACTGCAGCCACTCGTTTAAACATTAGTCTTTAAAAAAATTCTCTCTCATTTCAGTCTCCAGTTTTTAAAAACACAAAAATAAAAAGACATGATCCTTATATATGAAAAGCTGCAAAAATTAAGTGAAGTGCCCAAAGTGGTTACTCGAGTAACCACTTAACAAAATAGGGAAATGCAAACCCATTGAAAGTTGAGAGCAATTGTGGACCGTTTGCTATGAGGACTGTGATTCTCTGGAGGGCGTAATGAATGTGATGGTTAGCTGCCTTCTTGAACCGCTGCAGTCCACGTGCTGTGGGTTGACCCACAATGCCCTTAGGGAAGGAATTGCAGGATTTTGACCCAGCGACACAGAAGGAATGGCCATATATTTCCAAGTCAGGATGGTGAGTGAATTGGAGGGGAACTTGCACGGGGTGGTTTCCCATGTATCTGCTGCCCTTGTCCTTCTTGATGGAAGTGGTCGTGGGTTTTGAAGGTGCTGTGTGTACAATTAGAGTCGGTTAAACATCTCGGTCTCAGGATCCATCATCCAGCAAAATTAACACCATAAAATGAAGTTCAACTAGAGATTAAATCATCAATGTTGAAGAGTTGCAGATGTTCATTTAGTGTGCAATTCCGTCAGCCTGATAAGATATCAGGAGGACAACCTGCAAAATACATTGGTCTATCGAAGATAATGGGTGAATCTTACTGTTTTTGGCTGTCAGTTCTATTGAGTTTCATGGTGGCTTTCTCTCTGCGAGGCATTGTGGGTTTTCTCACTGTATCTTACTAAATTTGCCTTATTATTACCTACCCTGCCCCCATGGCATCTCACTCATCTGATTCTAGCCCCACTGTAACACTTGCCATACCCAGACCAACTCAAATTGACTGGATATCCCAGAATTGACTGTCACCCCTAGCCGTCTTTAGAAAGCTGTTGTTCACCTGGACAAGAACTGAGTGTACTTTTCCAGATATGGCAGATAACGGAAAATTAGCATCTTGTTTTGAGGGCAGGGATGTGAAGTTCCTGCAGGGTGGAGGAGTGCAGAGACAGGCTATCACCTTCCCTCAGGACCAGGTGTGCAGGCTATGGCACCAGATCTTGCCAACCTGGTTTGAGATTGCCACCTGGTTCAGTACGGTCTCTACCATCTAGAGGATGGCACAGCACTGTAGTGAGAAGGTCAATGACCTTCCACACTCTGCCAGTGTAAGTGCCCCTATCTTTTCTCTGATACTTCATGCTAACTTTATGCTCCTGTACCCACCTCCCACCAAAGCCAAAGTTCTACCACTCCCAATATTGCCTGCAACATCTTCCCTCACTCACTGTCAGACACCCTAACACCAACAACACTAACCATATATGTCATTTGTGCTGCCTACTCAATTGGCATGGTCTGGAGTCAGAGCCTCCATTCCTTGCCCTGAGGGAAGTCGACATTCTGCATCTGCACTGTGACTAAAAGTATCAGCTGTGCCACCCACTTTCATCTGCCTTAATAGGGCAGACAGAATCAAGGCAGGTACTGGGTAGCCCAACATTTGGTTCTTGATCTGTTATGAGGAGAGAACTCTGAATTTGAACAGCTGACTGATCATGTTCAAGCCCCTGGACTGGGATCAGAGGCTGTCCTTCATTTACTGTGCCAGGACCCCATGAACGAAGGCTAGCTCCCTTAACTGAGGACTGCTGACAACCACACTTGGAGTCTGCACTTAACAGCATGGCAATACAGCAGTACTCTAAGCCCGGTACACCTGGTTGAAGGACTAGACAAAGCAGAGATGCTGTCAGCATCCAGGTAGGCTGAAAGTTAGTACTGAGAGAGCAAGAGCGCAGCTCTGAGATACAGCCTGGTGCGTGTCCCTGAGCACAAAGTGTCCTTACTGCAGCATTACACCAACAGTACTAAAGTACAGAAACATATTATAAGTGGATTGGTGATACGCCATGACAGTTCTTAAAGACTGGCAACTGATGGGCACCGGTGTCTGTTGAAATGGTGTGTGGGGTGTGGTTAGTGCCTAAGATGTTGTTGTGTCATGAGGGGCACGGAGGCTCTTTGTAGCCAGCAGAGATCAGATATTAGGTAACCTCTCTGAGCTCCATATTGGGAATTCTTGGCATCTAGTTTGCTCACAGTGTGGTAAGATAGCAAACTACATATTAATGAGGTGAAATCTGCAGTTCATAAGATTGTTGGCACACATTGCTCAGGCCCCAAAAAATACCCCCTGACGAGAAGTTGGTGTTCTGCTTATGGACCTAAAATCATCATATACAAAATGATGCATGAGAAACTTCTCCAAAGACATGTGGGAACCAGGGAAGGGTAAGCTCAGAGCTAGATCCATAAAGACAGCGTGTAAATGACATTTGCGTGCAATGTATACCAGAAATACAGAAAATACACAGCCAATGAGAGCTATCGAAGCACCACCCAGACTGTGGCATAGTGAGAGAACTGACTTATTCACGCACAAACAAGAATGATATCCATGTTGTAGACCACTACCCAAAGTTCCCTTTATCCAAAAGGTGAACAATTGAAGAGCTACAGCAATCACTAGTCTGTCTTTCCAAGCAAGGGATTCTTTGAAGAATAATCTGTAATATAAGAACCCAACTGATTTGTGGAGAAGTTAAGGAATTCACTGAATAGTATGGGTTGAAGATCATGATCGTATCACCACATTAACTATGTGAAGACACAGCAGCAATGAGAACACCCTCAAATGGTGAAGAGACAAAGGACACTTTGCCTTATTGTCTCTCTGATTGACACACCTCAAGGCTTACATGAAATCACCTGCAGTTGATTAGAAGAAAACACAAGTCCATCATTATTGTCAAGGTAGATGGAGGTCAAAGCTTCTACAAGCATGTTAAATTCTTGCCTGAGCTATAGAAATGTACAGGATCCAAGAATGAAAACCTAAAACCCAACATAAGTTGCTGGAAAACCTGATTTCCCATTGTTATACATATTTGAAAGCAAATTATAACATTAATCTTGCTTAGTTTAGAAACAAAAATGATAATGATTGGAACAGCTAGCTAAATCAAGGTTAGATTTAGAATAGACCTAGCAAATCAAAACTGGATGCATATGAGGTACCAGAGAAAACAGCAGAATAGTATTTGATCACAGTCTTAGGAGGATGCAGAGATGCTTCATTGTGATTTGGACAAGTTGGGTGAATGGGCAAATGCAAGGCAGATGAAGTATAATGTGAATAAATGTGAGGTTTTCAAAATTGGTAACACAAACAGAAAGGTGGATTATTATCTGATTGGTGATAGATTGGGAAAGGTAGTGGCGCAATGAGAACTGGGTATCCTTGTACACCATTTGTTGAAAGCTAGTGTACAGGTGCACCAGGCAGTGAGGCAGCAAATGGTATTTTGACCCTCATAGCAAGAGGATTCAAGAATGGAAATAAGGGTGTCTTGCTGCAATGAGTCTTGTTGAGACCACACCAAGAGTATTGGTCTTTATACCTAAGAAGGATGGTCTGGCTATGGAGGAAGTGAAACAAAGATTTACCTGACGGATTCCTGGGATGGACAGTCTGAAGAGAGTATGAAGAGTAAGAATAAAGTTTGGATTTTATTCACTGGAGTTCAGAAGAGTGGGATCTCATAACAGGCGGCACGGTGGCTCAGTGGTTAGACCTGCTGTCTCACAGCGCCCGGGGCCTGGGTTCGAGTCCACCCTCGGGCAACCGTCTGTGTGGAGTTTGTACATTCTCCCCGTGTCTGTGGGATTCCTCCAGGTGCTCTGGTTTCCTCCCACAGTCCAAAGATGTGCACATTAGGTGGCTTGACCATGCTAAATTGCCCATAGTGTTCAGGGATGTGTAGATTAGGTGGGTTATAGGGGGAATGGGTTTGGGTGGGATGCTCTGAGGGTCGGCATGGACTTGTTGGACCGAAGGGCCTGTTTCCATACTGTGGGCATTCTATGATAACAATCTGTAAAAATCTAACAAGACTAAAGAGGGTAAACTTAGGGAGATGTTCCTGATGACCAGGGGCCATAGTTTAAGGATATGGTGTATGCCATTTAGGACTGAAATGAAGAGAAATTTCTTCACCCAGAGAGTGGTAAGTCTGTAGAAATCTCTGTCACAGAAAATGGTTGAGGCCAAAACACTGAATGACTTCAAAAAGTGAGATACAATTCTTAGGTCTAAAAGGGATCAAATGGTATGAGGCAAAAGCAGGAACAGCCTACTGAGTTTGACGCTCGGTCATAATTATATTGAATGGTAAAGCAGCCTCAGAGGGCTGAATCCTGTTCCTATTTTCTATGTTTGTGTTTCTAACTTTATGGTCCAGCAAAACCCCACTCCATCATCACCAACAAGCTGGAGAATCAACACTGGGTCATCACGAGGTACAGGACAGCATACTTGAAAATGAGGAGTCAATCTGATGAAGGTGGAACACCGAACTATTTGCTTATGAAACAGCAGAAGCAGCACGTGATAGACAACCTCACAAGCAATGGATCAGATCTGAGTTCTGCAGTCTTGCCATATCCAATTCGGAATCACGGTGAATAATTAAATAATTAATTAATCAGACGATGAAGCTCCACAAATATCCCTACGTTCAATAATAGGGAGCCCAGCATATCGACATAAAAGGCACACCTGAAGCATTTGCAAGTATCTCCACCAGTAATGCCTATACAATGATCAATACCAGCCTCTTCCTGAGATCCACAGCCTTCAAGTCACTCCAGATGATATCAAGAAGGTACTTCAATGGCTGACATCATTCTGCTTAAAGTACTGATGACTTGTGCTCCAAACTAGCTGTACACCTAGTGTACAGCTTATTCCAGCCTTATGTTATGTCTCCTGGGTAGTATGCAGTGTAACTTTAAGGGACATGCTTATGAATCATCATGTTATCATAGCATGTGATATGAGAATATGAAGATCTCCAACTCCATGTTAGTAGTGGCCCAGACACTACAGTGGCTATAAGATATGCAGATATCAGGAGTTGGAATAAATGGCTATTGCATATTTCTGCATGGCTCTCCCCACTTTTGAATGGAGAGAGCTGCAGCACGGATCACAAAAAGTGAGCATACAAATCACGCAGATAATGAGGGAGACAAATAGAATGTTGGCCTTTATCCCAAAGAGAGTGGAGAATAAAGATAAAGAAGTCTCTCTGAAACCATACAAGGCACTAGTTTGATCACAGCTGGAAAAGGTTTTGGTTCTTTCATCTAAGGGAAGATAAACTGGTATTGGAGGCAGTCCAGAAAAAGTTTACTAGTTTGGTTTTGGTTATGAAAGGATTGTCTTGGAGGGTAGTACATCTTTGGAATTTGTTACTGCAGAGGGTTGTAGGGACTAGATAGCTAAGTACATTCAAAACAGAGATATATAGTTTTTTTAAAAATCAATAAGGGAATCAAGGGTTATTGGGACCAAAAGGTAGGAAAGTGGAGTTCAGTATTATCAGATCAACCATGATCTCATTGACTGACACAGTAGACCTGATAGGCTGAAAGCATTCTTCTGCTCCTATGTTTCATGGTGTTATTCAGTTTTTATGTTGTGGGAGTAACATAAATATTACCTTCTCATGTACAAATCCCCACTGGAGGCAAAAGCCCACATACTGAATTAGCTGCAACCCCAGCCAAGCTGTTCTAGTAAATAATAATTGTTACTCGTCTCTGGCCAACAATTTCAAAAACTATTCAGGTACATCTTGTCCACAACAGCAGCACAAAACCAACCCAGCCAATGAGCAACAAAAACAAAGTTGCTGGAAAAGCTCAGCAGGTCTGGCAGCATCTGTGAAGGAAAAAACAGAGTTAACGTTTCGAGTCCAGTGACCCTTCCTCAGAACTGAACGTTAACTCTTATTTTTCCTTCACAGGTGCTGCCAGACCAGTCAGTTAGCAGTTTATCAGTCTACTCTCAATCATCAGCAAAGTAATAGAAGGGAGTCACTGATAATCTATCAATTGGCACTTTCAAAACAGGTTTCTGATACTCAGTTTAGATTCTCTGAGGGTACTCATTGTTTTACGCTACTTCAACCTTGATTCAAACATTGACAAAGAACTGAATTTAAGAAGTGAGAAGAGGGGGACAGCCTTTGGCCTCAAGGCAGCATTTGATCAAGTATGGAATCAATCCCAGCAAAATCGATTTCAATGGGAATCAGGAGGAAATCTCTCCATTGGTTGAAATAAAACCTAGCACAAAGAAGATGACTGTGATTGTTACAGGTTGATCATCTCAGCCTCATGACATTATTTCAGTAGTTCCTTGAGGTAGTGTGATGGGCCCAACCATCTTGAGATACTTCATCAAGGACCTTACCTCAGTCATAAGGTCAGAACTGGGGACATTCATTGATATTTGCACAATGCCCAACATCACTCATGACTCCCCAGATACTGAAGCAATCCATGTCCAAATGCAGCAAGACCTGGATATCACACAGTTTTGCACTAATAAGAAACAAGTTACATTTGCGCCACACAAATCCTCCTCTCTCAACAACCTCGGGGCTACCAATGATCAAAAATGAACTGGACCAACCATATAAATTCTGCGGCTACTGCAGCAAGTCAGAGACTAGGAATTCTGTAGCAAGCAACTAATCTTCTTACTCCCCAAAACCTGTTCACCGGTTATCAGAATAGAATCCCACCAGTATGGAAACAGGCCATTCAGCCCGACAAATTCACACCAACTCTCTGAAGAGCATCCAACCCAGAATTACCCCCTAACCTATCCCAATAACCCTGCATTTCCCACAACTAATACATCCACCCTACACACCCCTGCACACTTGGCGGCAATTTAGCATGGCCAATCCACTGAACCTCCACATCTTTGGACTGTGGGAAGAAACCAGAGTACCTGGGGGAAACCCATGCAAGACACGGGGAGAATGCGCAAACTCCACACAAACAGCCACCCAAGACTGGAAGTGAACCAGGGTCCCTAGCACTGTGAGACAGCACTGCTAATCACTGAGCCATCATGCCACCCATGTGATGGATACTCTCCACTTGCTTGGTTTAGTGCTTGTTCAATAATAGTCAAGAAGGTGAACTCTATCCAGGATAAAGCAGGCTGTTTGATTGGACCCCATCAGTACCTTAAACATTCATTCTCTTTAATACCAACACAAAATGGGAGCTGTGCGTTTCATTCATCAGATTACTGTAGCTAGTTAATAAACCTCCTTTATTGACACTTTTGGTCATTTACCCTCCAGAATGTCAGGGGCAGAATGGGAACACCACTATCTGCAAGTTACCTTTCAAATCATGCAGCATTCTAACTTTGAATTATACTGCCATTCCATTTCTATTACTGGGTCAAAAGCCTTGAACTCCCTTCCTATTAAGACACACTCCTACCCATCAGATCTGACTCCCTGTCACCACCTGCCCCCACCCAACTACCAGATTCCATCTCCCCTTTCTCCAGCACCCTGTTTTTCCCCACTGCTAAACCTCACAGCACCCCCATCCCTGCATCAAATCTGACACCACCCCACCCAACCCTAACATACCCCATGGAAAACATCACTTACTGGGCACCCTACCCACTTCTACCCTTCCACAGCATCTTGGCACCTTGCTTACATGGTTCCACACTCACATGGCACTCTACTTATCTGGTATCCTGCACCCAGCTACCAGACATACTACCTGTCTGGCACTCTGGCCCCTCATTGCACTGCCACCCTAACTCTACACTTAGCTTTTTGCAGGGTTTGTCACTGTCACCAGCTGTGTTGCTAGATATTTAAGCCATGAAAATGGGGGTGTAGTCAGGATTTCTTCTGACAATTCTGCACAACAAGGGAAATATTGGATTTCAGATACAGTCTGCCTTTCTGATGGAGCCAGGATTAGAATCGCAGGCCAAAAAAATTTTTCAGTGAACCTATATCCTGGGTGCCACAGTTCACAGTTGCGCTGTGCTCATGTGTTACGTATCACTGTATCAATTCAGCTGCCACATGGAGAAATGCCAGAAATGTACTTGAAGAAGCTCTGGCTTTCTAGAAATAAAAGTGTGATTATTTCCATCATATTGGGAACCGTAAGGCATAACAATATGTACGTATGGGAAGGTGTTTAAGTTACATTAAAATGTTCATTTTTGATATTATGATAATGAACTTCCCTTTTAAGCTGCTTTAGCAAGGTTTTCATCACTCTTCCATTGAAACAGATGAGTAGGAGCATCCCATGGAATAATATTAGGCTAATAAAACTGCAGTATGTCATTGAACTGGGAACAATAAAAAGCTTTTTGATTGCAGAAGGCCTGTAATTCCTGGGCTATGCGAAAAAGGGACACAATGGCGGTGAAAATGAGGCGAGTTGAATTTCGAGCAATATCTGGTTGTACCAATTATATCTATGGTTACTTTGAGCATTCAAAACTTTGTTGGAAATGGTTGTTTTCACAACACGTGTAATTTGCACAGAGTGGGATAGAAAGTAGAAGAGCCAGAACTTGTGGAGAAAACACAAGAGTTCTATATTTTGTCTCACCAATGTGAAGCACCTCAGCTATATAAACTCCTGATAGAAATGGACCCCATACCTTTGGGAAATGCCATTCTCCCCACATCAACCAATAATTTATTTTACATTTGTATTTTAAGGGCCTACATTGGCAGGAGGAGTCAGGTGACATGACACTAAGGTATCAATGTAAGGTTCATGATCCTTAGTCCGACCAGACATGTCACCTTAACCTGGGAATTGGACAGGTTCAGTATCACAGAAGATTCAGTTCTGGAACCATTACTCTGCTATACTTTTGGAATGAAGAGCATTCAAGGAATTTTGGATCCTCTCGAGATTTGAAATAGTTGATACTGATCTGTGTACTTTCAGCCTTATGAGCTGCTCATGCAGTCATGCCCAAGTGACTTAGTATCATATGGGTCAAACTTTATCACTTAAATGCAAGTTGGGAGATTAATGATTAGTGAGATTTTCTTTTCTCCTTATAATATTGAATGTCTGTGTGTTATATAAGATTGTACTCCTTCGGATATAACAACCAGAAAAGACAGTCAAGTCCCTTCTATAACTAGACATGGTCTAAGGTGGGTGGCCAAGGATGGAAGAGTATGTAGAACAATATGTGAACTAATGTTTACAGATTAATCCCCCCTCCCAATCAATCCAGATTGATTTTATAGAGTCATTGACTAAATTTCAAGGCAATTATTAATACGCTTTGGTGTTTATTGCTCAATTTACTAATGGATACGAGCATTTCCTACCAAAACTTACAAGGCCTGCACGGTAGCTCATATTTTGCTCAGTGTTCTGTTGGTGCGGTACTCCAGTCATGTGGATGCTCATTAGGATGCACATGTTACAGAGAGATTTTTGCAACCTTACAACAATTGCTGCAGATTTGACAGAAATTACATAGTCCATTATCAGCAATCTTCAGGGATTATGGAGAGAGGAAATAGAACTGTAAATACAGTGCTGATAAAGTTATGTACAGAACACTTCACTAAATGGACAGACATGCTTCCATTCTGCTTAATGAGAATACAATTGACCTCACATAACACAACAGGTGTAAGCCCATTTGAGGCCAGGACTGAATGGAAATAAGAATCGCAGGGCATTTAAATTTGAAAGGGAATACCCTATTAATATTGAGGCATTTAGTTGGAAATGGTTAGAGTTTGACTGAGTTTGTAACTGAAGTGAATAAAGAAACACAAACAAACTTCAAGACCAAATTAAGAGAAACTTGAGGTTGGTTGGCTCACCAAGCTGGTTTGTTGTTCCGCAGGCGTTTCATAACCATGCTGGGTAACATCATCAGTGCAGCATCCGATGATGTGTCCTGAGACAAGCTAAGCAGAGACAGGCACGGGAATTCCTAGAAGCCTAGCACTCCACGAAGCATGCTGTCAATAAACACATAGAACTTGACCCCATGTACACTCCACTACGAAGGAAAACCGGAAGTGAGGCAATCCAGCTCAACGGACTCCAGAGTTTAAAAACCAGGCGGGAAAACACACCGACGCTTCATCAGAGGCTGCACTGAGGATGTTACCAAGCATGGTAACAAAACCATGTTTTGGTTTTGCGGAAAAACAAACCAGCTTGGCGTGCCAACCAACTTCAATGCCCACAACCCGAGCTACAAATCTACGCCAAAACCTAAGAGAAACTTTGATAAAAAGGGTAAATCATTTGAGATTGACATAAAATAATAATACATAAGGTTATCAAATGATGTTGAGAGATTTTGACCTTAAGAAAGACTCACTTGATGTTAAATGAATAGGATTGCACACAATCATGCACAAACTGAATCCTGCTATTTACCCGTTGAAGGGTCCATTTGGGCACAAAGTGGAAATGAAAACTGAAGTGGTTCCATACTTATCAGTTGAAAACTACAAAAGAATAAATGCTTCACTACTTTCAGTTTCAAGTTAACCAGGAAGATGTTTGGGCTGAGAAAATTGCTGATATCATTAATATCATTCATACACCAAGGCTTTCTATTCGAGGATCAGGCCATGAAAGGATAGCTACTGCAAATGAAGCTAAGAAGACAACGTTTGACTACATTTGACTATTGCAATTACAATAAATTATAATTACAAATATGCAAGTGAGATCCATCCTTTCTGGATGATGGAGATGTTGTGCTTTGGAATGGGAAAGCTTTAAAAGTCAAATGTAATTATTTCCAGAGAAGGCGTAAGATGATACAAAGGCTTGAATAGGGACATAGGACATATAAATTCACAGATTATAAAATGTGTAAAATGTTATGGACATCTCCCCAAATGACATAAGGATCTGAATTTAGGATCAGATACAAGAACCTTGAACTGGCTCAAAACACTCAAGGGATCTGAGGGGTTAATGGAAAATTTAGACTCTGATTGCAACAAGAGGTATAGTCATACAGGTTCATGGTGTAGAGAGGAATGTGAAAATTAAGGACAATAAGGGTAAGAATAAAATTGATATGTCTCCACTTCAAAAGTGCCTAATGTCAGGTAAGGTATGGAGATAGTATCCATCATACTATATGTTGGAGATATCTGTCTTCTGCAAGTGCTCTGCCCACTAGAGTATTAGTTGTATGATGACCAAATGGTGAGGAAGATAGTAAGATGTTTTATATCAAGAAATCATACTCAGGACAACTGAGGAGGATGGAGTGAGTAAGGTAAATCAGATGGTGTAAACATAAGAGTTAAATGGAGGGAAAAGAGAACATTATGAGGATGGATTGGGATAGGAGCCTCAGGAGGAACGAGTGCTCAAAATAGGCCCAGCATAGAGAACATGTGGAGACATAATGAGGGGAAGAGGGGATAGTTAAAAGATGTTCTAGCAGGACATATATAGGAAGACAGAGATGTAATTCAGGAATTGTCTCAGATTCTTTTGATGGTCAAGGATGAGGATATAGTATTTTAGCAGATTAAGAAAACATTTAACAAAATTTTCAAAAAAAAACACCAATGGAGAAAAGGATATTGAAAGCTATCACTTATTAACGTTATGGACCCTAGATGCTAAGACAAGTTATGACAGGTCTCAAAGACTTAGACAATAATTAAATTCCATCTTTTATAAATGGTAGTATGATCAGAGAACAGCTTGTAGGGAAGGGTGACATTGAGGCAGCCAGACAGAATGGGGTCTCATATCTAGTAACAGGAGGACAGGTACATGGGGGTTCACTACCTGTAGTCCTGTGTTTACCACCCTTGTAGGAGGAAACCAGCAGAGAGATAGTCAGATGTAGAATCCATAGAGATTTTGAAATAATATTTTCATCTTTATGAAACTCACCCAGTCTTATTGATATAGCGTAACTACAAATGGGATAGTTCAAACGTTGGGTGTTTTTCAGAATGACAAGATGTTTACATCTGCCAATGTGATGTCAGAGACCCAGCATTTGGATTTACTTAAGATCAGGAATCAAACTAAAGTGGGAAGAAGAGTAGAAGATACTTCTATTTGTGAATGGGAATCTATTGTGTCACTGTTAATGCCCTGAAAATGAACCATAGAACACAGTGATGTCTCATCTCTAAATTTACATTTTGCTTCCAACCCACACAGATCTCACAGATAGGCAATAACATTCTACTTCAAGTTCCAGCTCATAACATCACTGAGGTCAGAGTTAATTTTGGAATGCAGAAGGAGGCATTGGAGGCAACACTTCAGCTGGAACATCTTAGACCCTTTTGCTCTTAAATTTAAAATCCATAATAGAAAGAGTAGCAACATTTCGGAATCACCTGATAGAATGCAAATAAACAATGAGGAGAGAAAGAGAGAGAAGTATTAGAGTTCTATGAGTTAGGCACTGAGGGGAAATTATTATAAGTGTAGGCCTGTCTCCAGTTAAGAACTCTGTCCATGTTAGCACTGATACAAATCGTGACAACTATTCTAATATTATTTATACTCTGCTACCTGAGATATCTTGCCTTAAGATTTCAGCGATGCACCACTGATCTGACTTGAAAGTTATTAAAGCCAAAAATATTAGCAAACTTATGACGTGATGCATCAAATGCCCAGGCAGTGACTTGTAGGATGAGGAGGAAAATTGACATTTGATGATTAATTTAGTTTAGTTATAGTCACATACAGTATATTCATTGATTAATCTAATCTATTATCTGGTTTAACTATAACCAATAGAGATTTGAGGACCTGTATCTTAATGTCATGTGACGCTGCTTAGCCTCACTTGACAAAGAAAGGCACCATTAGATTTTGACCAGAGTAGAGGTAGCACATGCCAGAGTCTTCTGTTTGGCTTATTTTGCGATTGTATGATCATTTCATAAGTTGAATAAAGTGAGCTAACATCCTTATTAAGCTTAACTCCCTATTAGGCAACTAAAAAGGCATCGATGGAGCGACTGCAGGAAGAAAATCATGATGACAGCTACACTCTGCACTGTCTCGATCTTAATTTGTAGCAGAAGTGCAGCAATTTTACCTAATCTTAATCTTTGTATTCATGTTAATTTTAAAACATTGTGAGTCTAATACTGTGGTTGTACTATCTTCAAAATTTTAGTACTTAGGATTATACGTGTATTATAAATCAGAAAATGTTGGAGCACTGGGGTTATCTATGCAGACAGAAATAGAGTTAATGTTTCAAGTCTGATATGACTATAAAGATCTTGATCACAGATAATGCAAAACTTGCTGATTTTCTGCTGTATTTTCTGTTTTTATTTCAGCTTCTGCAGTAAATTGCTTCCACATATAAATTGACTGAATAAGTAATAATATTTCACTATTTCACCCTTCTTATGCACACTGTCTATGTTAGAACTTTGTAATCTTCTGTGTTAGTTTCATATAGTTTTGAAGTTATTAGCAAGCTTTTCACTATTTCCCTTGTCTTTAAAAAAACTAATTTCAAGCATTTACAACTGTTGTGTGACAAAAACAGCACCTAACAAATGGTCCTAAGAAAGAACTGCCACTGTGAAGTGTCTGATTTAACATGGACTCATGTCGACAATGCAAATTGAAATAATGATCCTAAGGGTATCATTCTCTGGGGCCTGATTGTCTTTTTCTGAAGGAAAATATTATAAACTATTTTCTTATCTTAGGAAAGAATCATAAAAGTAATAATAACAAACTAGAATTAAGAGGAAGGGACCATGGAATAATTGACAACTTAAAAAACCAGTCAGGAAAGATTGGAAGCGGCATCAGTTAATGCCGTCACTCTTAAGATTCCAATTAAAGATTGATCATGCATCCTTTAAGCCTTTCCTTACCGAGGCCGATCAGAATGCAATGACATAATTAATCATGTTGTGGGTTGTAGTTTGGAAAGGGTTTCAGTGGTTGTGTGCTCTGAAAGGAGGGAAGAGACAGTTCCCCAGCCAACTGAGTGTTAGTATGTCAACATGTAATGGCTAAGTCCCCTGTCTGGTTAAGTGTCATCTCTGATATACTTTGCAGTCACCTGAGCCTTCTTCCATTTCATCTGGAGATCTAAGATGGACTGTGCAAATGTACAAAAATCTAGATAAAGGGGGGTGGGGTGAAGAATATGCCCAACACCATAATCCTGATGGCCACCTTTGTGGCTGCATCAATCTGTGCATAGACCCCCAAACACTGTATCACTTTGTACTAAAGGTTCTATCTGTCCCAGCTGTCGCTAAGGATGGGTCTGGCCTCATGGCCGTGGAAGGCTCCAAGTAGTTGGACCATTTCGTGTCACCTGTCCTTTGTTAATAAATTTGCAAAGAAAATCACCTTAGGCCACAAGTCTATCAGGAAATGGTCAGCACATTGTGTCCTCAAAAACCTCCAGGAAAAGGAAAAGGTGGATCCTTGGGTTGTTTCCTGAGCATACTGTCAAAGTTATTTGGCAGAATACATCATCACCAGAACTTTCCAACAAGCACCGAGACATCACTTGGCTAGTGCTGAAAAGGGCACCAATTGTGAGATTGTTCAAGTTCAAGCCCTCACTCTCTGCACCACCGCACACTGCCCTCAAAGCAACTGCAGGGGCTGGGGTGCGATGGCGAGACTGGCACACATTTCCTGCTGCAACGTGCCTTTGCAAAGCAAGTCTGGAGTCATATTTGGTGAGGTTTTTCCCAAGCAGGTCCATGACGCAGGACTCTGTGCTCTACAGTCTGTTCCCTGGAACACACACTGAGACAAACATTGACTGCACTTGGAGGACTATCAATTTGGTGAAAGACACTCTGTGGTCTGCCTGAAACTTGTCGGTCTTCAAGAGTTGATGTTGCCTGAGTGTTGCAGACTGACACATTCCAAGGTCCAGGACTATGCATTGAGGGACGCACTAAAGCTTGGGACAGCTGCCGCCAAGGCACAGTGAGGAAAGACCACCATCTAAGGTCCTTCTGCCGAAGTTAAATGGGGGCACATGTAAAAAATACCTTTGGTTTATTTGATGAATAGAGTCAAACTCCAATGTTTGTTTGCTTCTTTATATGCTACCATACACAACCGAACTGCTTTAGTGATTGGATGTATATAAAGATATTATGAATAACGTATATTTCTGAACTTAAAAAATCATCTATTATATTTGATTTGATAACAATAAATTGGTGAACCTTGTCTAAACAAACATGGATCCAATGTGATTTCATACTTAGTTGGACCAAGATCTTATGGTTTAAGCTAAATTGGATTTCTGAATCATACAAAATTAGTTGCAGGGAAAATAAGAATTTTGTTACTGGTTGGTGCCTGGAAATTAAATTATGATTCTGTACTTCTGTCAGGAAATTGAGTTGATAATGTGATCTCCAGATCACACTTCAACCTGGAGAATTAAAAAAGAAGACTCTCTTTCCAAGTTCTACAATATGCTTGGGCTAAATGAAGAAACAGCATCATATTTACAAGATTAGTTAAGTGTCCATTAATTTTATTCATTGATTTGGCATGGTCTGGTCACCAGTTTCTGAATGATTGTTCAGTATTGGTTTAGTCTACGTCTTAGTCATCTTTTACTATTGACTGATCTTATTGTGGAACCTTATAGAGTCATAGAGCTGTTCAGCATGGATATAAACCCTTACTTCCAACTTGTCCATGCCAAAAAGATATCCTAAATTAATCTAGTCCCATTTGCCAGCATTTGGCCCATAACCCTCAAAACCCTTCCTAGACATATACCCATCCAGATGCCTTTTAAACATTGTAATTGTACCAGCCTCTACCACTTTATCTGGCAGCTCATTCCATATATGTACCACCCTCTGTGTGAAAATATTGCCTCTTAGGTCCCTTATAAATCTTTCCCCCTCACCTTTAACCTATGCCCTCTAGTTTTGGACTCCACTACCCTGGGGAAAAGACTTTGGAAATTCACCATATCTATGGCCCTCATGATTTTATAAACCTCTATAAAGGTCACCCCTCAGTATCCGACGCTCCAGCAAAAATAGCCCCAACCTATTCAGCCTCTCCCTATAGCTGAAATCTTCCAAACCTGCAGTTACGAAAGGGAGCAAGTCAAACAGTCAAGGCATGCAGGAACAACTGTATTTATTTTAAAGCGATAGGCCTGACAGGTAAAGCAGATGAACTCAGGGCATGGTTGGGAACATGGTGCTGGGATACCATAACAATTATAGAAATGTGGCTCAGGGATGGGCAGGACTGATAACTTACTGTTCCAGGGTATAGATACTACAGGAAGGACACAAGGTGGGGCAAGAGAGAGGTGGGAGTGGTGTTTTTGATTAGGGATAACCTGACAGCTATATTCAGATTTGATATTCCTGGGACTACATCCAGGGAAGTTATCCGCTGAGAGTTCATCACCTCCTACATTGTCCAAAACAACATACTTGTTTAAGATGAATATAGCCACAGGAGACACCTGCACTGCCTGCCTACCCCTCCTACCTTTCCTGGAGGTAACCTATCTACCTGACTGTATCTACGGTTTTGTGCCTTCCTGTGACAGCCATCAGTTCCTGTAAATTCCTCATTGCCTCTAACTTGATCCATGTGATCTGATAAGATTTGCAACCAAACACACTTCTTGCAGACATAATCATTAGGAACATCAAAATTCTCCCTAATCTCCCATATCTGACAGAAAGAGTACATCATTCTACTAAATGCCATCTTTATACCTTAACAATCTACAGAGCTAGAAACTAGCATAGTCTTACTGCTCTAAAAAAAATTGCTCCAGGATAACTTAGTATCTATATTTTACATTTTTAAAGTTCAATCAAGAGACAAATCTCAATAAAACATATATTCAAAAAACCCCACTCGACTCACCTTTGTAGATTTACAAAAAAAGTTATACTTTTAAAAAATAAGCTACTTAGCTGCTCCCTTGCTGTGAACCAAACTGCCCCCAATGCAGGTTTCTCCAAGGTCAGCTGTGAATTTCACTGTTTGATTATTTTCCTTAGAATAGACTCCGATGTCCAGAGATACTTGTTACTAAACAGCAGAAGCAGTAAGCAATACAGGTTCACCGCTCAGTCACACAGCTGTGCAGGATTACTGCTCATTATTTCACCTCCCACGTGGTATCTACTCTTTCTCTCTCTCTTCCTCCTTTTTTAACATGCTCTTGTTTTGATCATTTTTTCCCTAAAGTTCCAAAACAATGCAACAGCTTATAAAACAGTATTTATTTCTCAAAAATTTGAAGTCAGCTCCAACATTGAAAATACCTCAAAAAAGGAGCAGCTCTCACATTCAAAATTTTTCCCTGTCCTCCATCTTGGATTACCCAGAATCCTCTGTCTCTACAATCTCCTTTGGCCCATGACACACACATATCTGGACTTCTTTTTTTCTTATGCTTTTGAACATTCCCACTACGTCAGCATTAATGCTTGGGCCCTCATCTACCCGTACCCTAAACTTTGCAATACTCCCCTAAAGTTCTCTTTTCTGCTCTTGTTTTTCCTTTCTAAAGCCTATTCTGCTGACTAACCAAACATTTAGCCATCATCTAAAATGTTACTATGAGGTTTTTTGCATAATTTTTCTTTATTAATGAGCTGTGAAGCACTTTGAGGTATTGCATTATATTTAAGATATGATATTGACACAACCTCTTGTGGTTCACTCTATTCAAATGCAAGTGTGAGCATGTCTGCTTCAAATTTATGATTTTGTTATGATAATGGGGTAATTCCCAAACATTACCCGGTCTTTCTTCTTTTCAGGTACAATTTATAGATATTATTTTCAATTTATTTTGTTTCTAATTTTAATAGTTATTATATTCTAATCACGTTAGTTAAAATGAACAGTATTCCATTCTTTCCCGATTCTGATGTTATAGAACCACAAAAGTAGAGGCTATTTTGGCTCATAATCAAGAATTGTTTAGAGTCCAGACTCAGGGGTTAGTATTAGAGTGAGCAATGGGGCAGAATAGCCATTTTTGATTCAGGTTGGGATTTTCTGCCACTAAATCCTACAAAGGAACAAATCAGAATAATCGCATGCATCAATTAGCTAAAACATTGACTTGAAATGGAAAACTATCAAGGGTGAACATACCATATCGGTGTTTTTCTAATGTGCCTTACTTTGCTCTTTTAGATCCAGATGGAGGTTTTATTAGTTAAAAGTTATTTTAGTTTTGTTACTGCATCTAGCAGAGGCTATAAAATGCAATCTAAAGAATATTCAGTATTTCAGTCCAACATTCAGAATCTGGTAAGTCCAATAAACACAGGTCGGCCAGTCGGCAAATCAGAAATGTGGTGGTTGAAGTGATGAATGAGTTGGTCCAAATGATGATTTGGTGAGATTCATGAATAAAATATGGTCTGTCAGCCTGACTGTGGTGATGTCACATAAGCTACTGCAGACAGCTTTTTCCATTAACAATGGGAAATCTTGATGTATGTAACAAGCTGTAGTATCTTAGGAACATAAGAACATTGCTAGTTTATTAAGACTAACATTGAACTGCTCCAACCTGTTCCATTATCCGATTAAGTCAAAGCTGATTTTTAAGCTGACTCCATCTGTCCATAACTCTTAACATCTTTGCCAAACAAACCTACCAATGCTTGTTTTCAAAGTTTTAATTAAACAAATCTCAGCAATCAGGAGTTCCAGATTTCCCACTATCCACTGTGTAAAACAATATTGTAGGAGCAGACAGACGGCACAACATAACAAGTTGAATGGTCATCTTCTTTACATTAACTCTCCCATGATTCTATAAAGTGCTTTCTGACATCATTCCTTCATGGTCGAGTAGTAGTTTTAAAGTTTAGTCCCTTATTCTGGATTCCAAAAACGTTGTTCCTATAGCACATTGCAGATAAAGCCATTGCTAGGCTAAGAATACTATTATGGAACATTTATTGTTAATTTAACCTCTTTGTTGCTTAGCGTCAGAGTCATATACACAGAAGAAGGCCTTAGGCTCATTGAATCTGCACCATCACATCTACACCAATCCCACTTATTTTCACAGATTGTAAGAATGATTGGGATATAGTGAAATGACAACTTTCACTTACCCTATAGTAGTCTGTGCTATATACATCTCTCGACATGCCAAAATCACCAATCTTCACTAGTAGGTTTTCTCCCACCAGGCAGTTCCGAGTAGCCAGGTCGCGGTGAACAAAGTGTTGAGATGCCAGATAGACCATCCCTGCTGCTATCTGCATGGCAATGTGTAACATCTGCGACTGAGTCAGCTCTGCCATTCTGTTGCACTGGCCATCATTGAGGAATACAGCATCAGGTCCATGGGACCTGGAGATTCAAAAAAAGGGTGTTAAAATTAAATTATTTATGAGCAAAGTAGTGTGGTGAATTTATGACAATATGGAATATACTCATGCATAGTCACCATTGTGAGCCTGTACTTTCACTCAGCAATGCATTCTCCCTGTGCATGTTTCTTTACTTCACCGCAGGACAGAAAATGGGTGTCAGGTCATAGAGTCATAAAAGTCTACAGCACTGACGTCTACTGGTCCACTGAGTCTGCGCCAGTCAAAAACAATCATGTAACTATTCTGAGATAACAAGCATGGGGCTGGATGAACACAGCAGGTCAGGCAGCATCATAGGAGCAGGAAAACTTGACATTTCGGGGAACTATTCCGATCCCATTTTCCAGCACTTGGCCAACAGCCTTATATGCTTTGGCATTGTAAGTGTACATTTAACTGCTTCTTAAGTATTATGAAGGTTTCTGTCTCTAGCATCGTTAAAGGCAGTGAGTTCCAGATTCCCACCACCTTCTGAATGAAAAAAAATTCCTCACATCCCCTGCCCTTGACTTTAAATCTATGCCCGCTGCACATTGATTGCTTCACTGGGGGGAAACGTTTCTTCCCGTCTACGACTCTCATAATTTTATACATCTCATTCATGTCCGCCCTTCAATCTCTTCTGCTCCATTGAAATCAACCACAGTCTATCCAATTTTTCTTCACAACTGAAACTTTACAGCCCAGGCTAGATTCTGTTAAGTCTACTCTTCACTCTCTCCAGTGCAATCATATCCCTACTACACCTTGGGTTTCAAAACTGCACACAATACTCTTAACTGTGACCTGACCAACTTTTTATATAGTTCCAGCATAACATCCCTACTCTTAAACTTTATTCTTCAGGTAATAAAATCCCATATGTCACCTTAATCATTTTAATTACCAGTTCTACCAAATGAAAGGACCAGTGGGCATGTACACCAAGGTCTCTCTGATTCTGGTACTTCCAAGGGTCTTACTGTTCACCATATATTCCCTTGCCTGTTTGTCTTGCCTAAGTGTTAACTAACCTTGCATTTACCCGGATTGAATTACATTTGTCACTGATCAGCCCATCTGACCATCAAATCTATATCCTTCTGTAATCTAAGGTTAGTTTCACTATTTACCACAGTACCAATTTTTGTATCATCTGAGAACTTACTGATCAACCCTCATATATTCATGTCTAAATTATTTATAAATACCACAAACAGCAAGGGCACCAATATAGATTCTTACGGGTCCCCACTGCCACTAAAACACCCATCGAACATCACCCTCTACCACTCAGCTAATTCTGGATCCAATTAGCCAAATTTTCTTAAATCCAATTGGCACTCTCCTTTGCTATTAATCATCCTCGCGGGACTTATCAAAAGCTTTGCTGAAGCCCAAGTACACTACATCGAATGCATTGCCCTCAACTGAACATCTGGTCACCTCTTTGAAAAGTTCAATCAAGTTGATCAGACCTGATCCCTTTTTTAAAAAACCATATTGACTATTCTTGATTAATCCCTGCCTCTCCAAATGCAGATTAATTCTGTCCCTCAGGATTGTTTCTCATAGTTTCTCCACCACTGAGGTTAGTCTGACTGGCCTATAGTTTCCTGGTTTTTCCCTTGCTTCCTTCTGAATAATGGTACCACATTGGCTGTCCTCCAGTCCTCTGACACCTCTCCCGTGGCCAGGGAGGAGTAATCGAAGTGAAGATCTTTTGGCACTGTTTATATTTGGAAATAATAAAAATAATCTCTAATCACAGTCCTATTATTAGATCTTCCTGTTGACCTGAACAATTCAAAGTGACATTGGATGCATACTAATTCAAGTTGAATAATCCGAGCAACACAGATAACATTTTACATTTGGGAAAGAGTGCATATTTGCTTATTTGTGATTAATTCAGCAAATTCTGTTTGAGAATAAAATACAATTATGAATAAATACAATTGTATTTACAATGTAGTGGGAACACTGAAAATAGCCAAAAATTGAAAATAATTGCTTTTAAATATCTTCAAGTGTAACATTGACTGCCATTTTGAGGAAGAGAGTTCCAAACCTCCACCACTCTTTGCATATTGAAGTGTTTTCTAACTTCTCTCCTGTATGGCCTTGCCCTAATTCTGAGACAATGTCCCCTGGTTTTAGAATCGTCAACCAGTGGAAATTGTTTATCTTTATCTACTTTGTCTTTCCTTGTCAATATCCTGAAGATCTTGATTAGATTACCCCTTAACCTATTACATTCTAGAAAATTAAGGCCTAATTTGCCTAATTCCTTTTTATAATTTAACCCCTGATGTCCAGATATCATGCTTGTAAACCTGCATGAAACTCCCCCCAGGACCATGACGCCCTTCCTAAAGTGTGGTGCCCAGATCTGCTCACAGTACTCGAAGTGGGATCTAATTGGGGTTTTGTGTAACTGCAGCGTAATGACTGCATCCTTGTACTCCCACCCTTTAGATATGAATGCCACATTCCAATAGACTTCTTAGCTGTTTTCTGCACCTGTTCATGGCATTTTAAAGGGCTATGCCCCTGAACCCCAAATACCATTGGACATCCTCATCGGCATTGACAATATTCCCACTCTCGGCCTTCAGTGAGGCAATAGTACTCTTAACTATAACATCTCTCACTGCCTTTTATGTCCCTAGCAAGTTTCCTTTCATAACCCTTTAAACTGCTCTTGTAAGCCACATTGTGGCACTGTATTGGTCTTTGGATTTGTTCCATTCACGGGATCTGTACTGTTCTTTGCATTTTTATAAGCCCTTTCTTTCAATTTTATGCTGTTCCTTGCCTCCTTAGATGTCCTTGGCTTTTTTTTTGAGATGGATATTTTCCTTCTCATAGGTACCGGACACTGACCTGAGGAACTCTGGCAAAATGGTTCTAACATTACAATTATCGGCCTTCATGTTGCAAAGAAAGCTAGCTGTATATAAAGTCTTACCCCAGCTATTGGCCCATTTTCCCTTTTAACCATGTGCATCACTACCATCTCCACACTAACAATGACCCCAGTTTCATTCAGGTTGCTCCTCACTTGGCTGAATGATACCCCGCATCCTAATGGTGGAAGGGTGACTCTTCAGCTCTGCTTTGGTATTCAGCACCGTTGCCCATACCTGATTCAAGATTGTGAACAATTTTTCTCTTGCAGAAAGCAGACTAAAGGCTCAAAAGGGAATGGAAACATTGCAACTGATGGCTGACATCTGCCCTGTGACAAGAATATCTGCTTTAATACTTATAAGCAACATTTGTTGACGAGCAGCAACCTTCTGCCATGCTGCACTTTCCTATGAATAGCCATACTACAGACATTTAGGATAAAAAGGTTTTAATTCAATGTTGCAATAAATCTAGTGGAAGTTACCTTCTTGCTAATTTTTTCAGTCAAAGTGTTGGTTTGGGGAGGTGTTATAAGCCATTAAATAAATAAATGTATTGAGCAGAATCTTCGAGGCCAGACTGCAGTGTTTAGAAGGGTGAAAGGGAGAAATCAATTGGGCAAGAGGCTGAAATTCAGTTCGCTAACACCACGTTAAAGTTTGGCCTTTCAGTGGGTCCGGTTTCCCAATCTTGATCCCGGCAACGTCTCTCACATTCATTAGCAGAAATAAATATATTTGTGGAAATATTTTTATGGTCACAATCTTGTTACTGCAAAGCAGAAGAAATGTGTTCACAGATCCAACTGTTTCAGGTTTGTACCTGATGGGGTATACACTTTTTTAGCAAGGCTTCAGACAGCAGGTGGCAATAGTGAGACAGAGCGCATCTGTTCCTCAGGGTCCCTTCCTGAAGTGAGTTGAGTCTTTGGCAAACTGGGGTGGAAGGGCAGAGGATGAAGTGAGAGGAAATTTCAGAACTTTTGAGTAAGAAGTTTCTGATGACTAGAGAACCAGGAAGGGGAATTAGATCAAGCATGCAACTGCTGAATACTTAACCAGACTGACTGGTAACATGCTTAATCTCCTTGGTGAAGACAATACAGCAGCCAGGATTTGAAGTTCCAGACTGGTAGGTTACATTGAAGAGCTGGGACAATGGTAAGCACAGACCAAAGCCACTGATCATGGCTAGAAAGCTACAAAATGGAAGTAGAATGGGCCAACAGTTGCGGAAAGCTTAGGTGGTAATCTAGGCAACACCCTAAATTCAAGCCTATGAAGAGAGAAAGATCTTCTGGGACACAGGGTAAAAATGTTGTTATGCGGTCATGGGAAGTTAGCCATAGGAATTTCTCCAAGTGAAGCTTAGAAACATAAAACTAGGAGCTGGGTAGGCCAATCAGCCTTTCAAATCTGCTCCACTATTCGATATGATAATGGATGATCATCCCACTTTCTCACTATATGCTTTAGCACTGAGAAATATACCTAACCCCTTCCTAAAAAAATTCAATATTTTGGCCTCAACCACTTTCTGTGGCGGAGAATTCCAGCTCTCTCGCTTTCTCTGGGTAATCACAGCTCTAAATGGCCTACCTCATATCCTTAGACTCTGACCCTTGGTTCTGGGCTCTTTGGTCATCAGCAATATCCTTGCTGCATTTACTTTGTTTAGTTCTGTTTCAGAATTTTATTGGTTTGAGATTTCCTTCACAAACCCAAACCCATCTCCAATTAATTCTCCTAAACTCGAGTGAATATAGTCCTAACTGATCCAGTCTGACTTCATGCGTCAGTCCTTCCATCCCAGAAATCAGCCTGGTAAATATTTGTTACACTCCTTCCATAGCATCCTTTTCAGATGAGGAGACCAAAACTGTACACAATATTTCAGTGTAGTCTCAGCAAGGTATCCCCAAGACATCCTCACGCCGATGACGTGACTTCTGCCGCTGACGCTGATGACGTCACTTCCTGAGACAGTCTCCATCCCCACTCCCAGCTCCAGCTCTACAACCAGCTCTACACCCAGTCCCAGCCCCAAGTCCTGGCGGTCTTCACCACCCACCCCCCAGACCTCCCCCTCACTGAGGATGAACGGTCAGTCCTCAGCCCACACAACAAAGAATTTCGTTCACATCTGGATGTCAAACTCTTCTTCCGCCACGTCCTCACCTATTTCTTTGATTGGGAATCTAACCGACCCTCTGCCGACCCCTTCTCCTGTCTCTAACAAACCCTATCCTCCTGGATACCACCCCACAGCCTCCTACCCTCCCTCGACCTCTTCATTTCCAACTGCCGTTGCGACATTGATTGCCTCAACCTCTCCACCCCTCTCATTCACTCCAACCTCTCTCCCACAGAATGTGCAGCCCTTTGTTCCCTTCGCTTCAACCTCAACCTCACCATCAAACCCACGGACAAGGGGTGGGGGGGGTGCAGTAATGGTTTGGCACGCTGATCTTTACATCATCGAGGTCAGGCACCAACTCTCTGACACCTCCTACTACCGCCCCGTCAATTATGACCCCATCCCCGACCACCAAACCATCATTTGGCAGATCATTCATAACCTCATAACCTCATCACCTCAGGTGACCTCCCACCCACAGCCTCCAACCTCATCATTCACCAACCCAGCACCATCTGTTTCTATCTCCTTGCTAAAATCCACAAACCCGACTGCCCCGGCTGACCCATTGTCTCTGCCTGCTCCTGCCCCACTGAACTTATTTCTGATTTCCTTTACTCTGTTTTCTCCCCCCGGTCCAGGAACTCCCCACCTATGTGTGGGACACCACCCACACCATCCACCTCCTCAAAGACTTCCAATTCCCTGGCCCCCAACGCCTCATCTTCATTATGAACATCCAATCCCTGTACGCTTGTATCCCCCCACATGAATGGCCTAAAAGCTCTCCGCTTCTTCCTGTCCCCTAGGCCCAACCAGACCCCTCCACTGACACCCTCATCCGCTTAACCAAACTCGTCCTTACCCTTAACAACTTCTCCTTCAACTCCTCCCACTTCCTACAAACTCAGAGGGTGGCCATGGGCACCTGCATGGGCCCAAGCTATGCCTGCCTCTTCGTAGGATACGTGGAACAGTCCCTTTTCCGCAGCTACACTGGCACTAACCCCCCGTGTACATTAATGACTGTATCGGTGCTGCCTTGTGCTCCCATGAGGAGCTTGAACAGTTTATCAATTTTTCTAACGCCTTCCACCCCAACCTCAAATTCACCTGGACCATCTCTGATACCTCCTTCCCCTTCCAGGACCTCTCCGTCTCCATCGCTGGCAACCGTCTCAACACTGACAGCTATTTCAAACCCATTGACTCCCACAGCTACCTGGACTACACCTCCTGTCACCTGTCTTCCTGCAAGAATGTGATCCCTTATTCCCAACTCCTCTGCCTCCACCACATCTGCTCCCAAGATAGGGCTCTCCACTCGTGGACATCCCAGATGTCCTCCTATTTCAAGGATCACAACATCCCCCCTCTGTTGATCAAAAATGCCCTCAACCTCAGCTCTTGCATTTCCTGCACTTCTGCCCTGAAACCTCCTCCCCTCCCAAAAAAAAGACAGAATCCCCTCATCCTCACATATCACTCCACCTACCTCTGCATCCAGCATATCATTCCCCACCACTTCCACCACCTACAATCTAACCTCATGACCAAAAAGATATTTCCCTCCCCATCCCTATCTGCCTTTTGTAGGGACTGCTCACTCTGCAACTCCCTTGTCCACTCTACACTCCCCACTAACCCCACCACCTTTCCCTGCAATCACAGGAGGTGCTACACCTGCCCCTACACCTCCCCCTTCACCTCCATCCAAGACCCAAAGCTAACCTTTCATATACAACAGGGGTTCGCCTGTACATCTTTCAACCTGGTATACTGTATCTATTGCTCCAGATGTGGCCTCCTCTACATCGATGAGACAAAGCATAGACATGGGGATTGTTTCGTGGAGCATCTGTGCTCTGCATGTGACAAACGACAACACCTTCTGGTCGTTAACCATTTTAACTCCCCCTCCCACTCCCTGGATGACATGTCCACAAAGACACCACATGCGAACTGGAGGAGCAACACCTCGTATTCCACATCAGGAATCTATAGCCCAATGGCCTAAACGTAGAATTCATCAGTTTTAAAATCTCCCCACCCCCCAGCCTTATCCCACATCCAAACATCCCTCTCATCCCCGCCTCCTTGACCTGACACAACCTGTCTATCTTCTTCCCCACCTATCCGCCCCACCCATCCCACTGACCAATCCCCACTACTCCCTACATGCACTCACCTATCACCATTCCAACCAGCTTTCCCCAGCTCCACTTATCCTCTCTATTTATTTCCCAGCTCCCTTCCCCTTCCCCATTTCTGAAGAAGGATCCCAACCCAAAATGTCAACTTTCCTGTTCCTCTGATGCTGCCTGGTCTGCTGTGTTCCTCCAGCTCCACACTGTGTTGTGTCTGACTCCAGCATATGCAGTCCTGCTATCTCCTACTTCTGTTCATCTCTGCACGGGTTCCTCAGGGTTGTTTCCTAAACCTAACAATCTTCAGCTGCTTCATCAATCCCCTTCCCTCCATATGGTTAGAAGTGCAGATGTATGCTGATGAAAATCTGGACATTGTCCAGGCTTGGGTTGGCAAGTGGCAAGAAACATTCATGCCATATAAATGCCAGGCAATGACCATCTCTAATAAGAGACAATCTAATCACTGCCCCTTGGTATTCAATGGTGCTACCATCACTATCCTTGGTGTTACTCTTAACCAGTAACCCATCTGGATTCATCACATAAAGACAGTAGCTACAACAGCAGGTCAGAGGCGAGGAATACCGTGGTGAGTAACTCACTACCTAAGCCCCCAAAGCCTGTCCATCAAGGCACACGTCAGGATTAAATACTCTCCACTTGCCTGGATAGGTGCAGCTCCAACAACATTCAAGCTTTACAGTATCCAGGACAAAATAGCCTGCTTGATTGGCACCACATCCACAAGTATCTACTCCCGCCACCACCAATACTTAGGAGCAGCAGTGTGCACTATCTACAGATGCACTGCAGAAATTCACCAAAGATCCTTACACAGCACCTTCCAAACCCATGATCATTTCTATCTAAAAGGCAAGGGCAGCAGATATGTGGGAACACCACCATCTGCAAGTTCACCTCCAAGCTACTCACCATCCTGACTTGGAAATATATTGCTAATCTTTCACTGTTGCTGGGTCAAAATCCTGGAATTCCATCCCTAAGAGCATTGTGGGTCTACCCACAGCACACGGATTGCAGCAGCACAAGAAGGCTGCTTACCACCACCTTCCCAAGGGCAGCTAGAGATGGGAAATAATTGCTGGCCAGGCAGTGATGCCCATGTCCCAGAGGGAATTTAAAAAAAAACTCAAATCCTCTCACTTTGAACGCCAATATGCCTTCATCACCCGCTGCACCTGCATGCTTACTGTCAGTGACTGGTGTACAAGGATTTCCAGGTCTCATTGTATCTTCCATTTTCCCAATCTATCACATTTCAGTTTTTGCTACCGAAGTGGATAACCTCACACTTATTCACTTCATCTACTGTACATTTGCCCACTCACTGAAATCACAGTGCAGAAACATTTCTGCATCCTCCTCACAGTTCACCCTTCCACCCATTTGGGAATCATAAACTCATCATCCAGTTGGTTAAAGATAATGAGTTAAGATCTACGACAACACATTGATAGACCTCCAACTTGAGCAAACACCCATTGTAAATATCTCATCCCTCTAAGTTAAGCTTTCACATTAAAGTCTATAAAGATAGTTTGCCAGCGGGATGAATAATCCCACCTTTATAATCTCTGTACAGTGCATGTGTTTAAATTGCCTGTGAAACACACTATTATGCTACTTAATGAGACTTATGGTCCTTCAGAACGGGTCTTAGAAGGCCTTTCTGTGTTTTTAGGATTGCTATCTAAGGAATGCAAATTGTCTAGGGAAATCAGCCTGCCCAACGATCAGCCATAATGGCTCATAGCAGGAAAGCTGTCTGGGGCAGGGAGGACTTTGGTGTCTGCACCATTAAAGCTTCTGAATGAATGTTGCTTTTGTTTCATCATCAGAGTTAGAGCAACTGATAAAATCTGAAGTTTTATATGATGTGCGTCACTGAGATTTGTGTGAGAGTGAAGATAGCTTTTGCGATTTTCTGGCCTTATTCCAAACAATTCTTTTCAGAAAACTGCTCAGATTTCTAAAAGTTTTCCCTGTTATAATGAAGGATCAGAGACCTGATGGTGGCTGATCCAAGTGTTTGTTTGAAATCTGTTTGAATTTCACTGTAAACTTTGGCACATGTGTGAGAGCCAGGCTGTAGTGTAACATTGTGAGTCACTTAATTATATCTATCATTCAGTGCATGTGATATCTGATGGATTGAAAACAAAAAAAATGCTGGAAATCACAGCAGATCAGGTCGCATCCATAAACAGACAACAATCTAACATTTTGAGTCCAGACGACTCTTCATCATAGCTCTGATGAAGAGTCATGTAGACTCAGAACATTAGCTTGGTCTCTTGCCATGAATGCTGCCTGAACTGCTGTGATTTCCAGCATTTTTTCTGCTTTCAGTACAGACTCCAGCATCTGCAGTAATTTGCTTCTTTCCTGTTTGCAGTCTTGTGCTGTGGCAACCTCACAATTCTAACTCTGACTCATAGGGGCATGAAGCATTGAGTAGATGGTGGTGCATACTCTGGCACAGCACAGGAGATAATTCATCCTTTTGCTTCCCTGGAGTCAGATCCTCTTTTGCCAACCCTGGGCAATGACCATGGTTGTTTCTTTGCTGCCAGTGAGCTTTGCCTGTCAGATTGGCATTCTATTACCATCGCTCCAAAAATGGTATACCTATTCTCCAAGATGGTCTATGGCAGCAAGGTGGCTCAGTAGCTAGCACCACTGCCTCACAGTGCCAGGGACTTGGGTTCGATTCCAACCTTGGGCAACTGTCTGTGTGGGGTTTGCACATTCTCCCCGTGTCTGCGTGGGTTTCTTCCGGGTGCTCCAGTTTCCTCCCACAGTCCAAAGATGCGCAGGCTAGGTGGATTGTCCATGCTAAATTGCGTGTAGTGTTCAGGGATGTGGAGCTTAGGTGGGCTCTAGGGCAATGGGTCAGTGTGGACTTGTTGGGCTGAAGGGCCTGTTTCCACACTGTAGGGATTCTATGAAGATGAGAACATCTAGTGAGGTATTGCTGAATTGTGGGGCAACTTTCTGTATTAGACATCTTCAGGGTTAGGTGGGCCAGCAAACAGAGGCTAAGCAATTGGCTTGGCTTTGAGACAGAAATGCCATCTGGATGTTCTTTAAATCTGGAACCTGGAAATGAAGGCCAAAACATCCTGGCAGGCTGAGAACTTCTTGTCTGCCTATCCTATAAGGTTCAATTTTTTGACTTGTGCATGCATAAATTTTGCTTTTAAGAATGTAAGCATATGAGAAAATCCAATCTATCCTGCTTTTAGACCTTTGTGTACACTTGTTCTGCAAAATGGAAGATTCTGCCAACTGGCACGATAGCTATAGAAATAGACTATCAACTTCTGATTATCGTTTAATTTTAATTTCTGGGACATTCCTTGAATGTATAAAAAAGTAAAATCATGGAAAAGCACTGACTGAGGGAACTGCAATGATCATCTGACCACAAATTAAGCCAATTCATGAAATAGTGATCAGTAAATTACTTATTTTGGTTTGAAGTTAATTTGTCATCAAAATAACAATCCCATCTTTCTGGAAGAAAACATTGAGATGAAAGTCGCCTGCATATTATCTAGCTTGAGGAGAAAAGACAAAGCCAGACATGGGAATACACAAAGGTACTATATTTTGGATAACAGCTTTTGGGCAGAGAGTGAAAAAGAGGATTTTCTAACAGCAGAACGAGAAAGTTTGCTCACTGTCTCCCCAGGTTGAACCATTTATCTGGTTGGGCTAAGCAGTATTTATATCCAGATGTTTGGAGCGTTTCTCTCTGTTGGGTATAATGAGTTTTCTTGCAATTTCATCCTGAACCCACTGACTCCCACAGCCCGATGTCCATTTCAAGCCCACTGACTCCCACAGCCACCTGGAATACACCTCCTCCCACCCACCTTCCTGCAAAAATGCCATCCCCTATTTCCAATTCCTCCGCCTCCGCCGCATCTGCTCCCAGGATGAGACATTCCACTCCCGTACATCTCAGATGTCCTCATTCTTCAAGGACTGCAACTTCAACCTGACAGTGGTCGAGAACGCCCTCGACCGTGTCTCCCGCATTTCCCGTAACACATCCATCACGCTCCGTCCCCGCAATAATAACCAAAAAAGAATCCCCCTCGTCCTCACGTACCACCCCACCAACCTCCGGATCCAACGCATCATCCTCCGACACTTCCGCCATCTGCAATCAGACCCCACCACCAAAGACATTTTTCCCTCCCCACCCTTATCTGCCTTCCGGGGGGACCACTCCCTCCGCGACTCCCTTGTCCGCTCCACACTCCCCTCCAGCCCCACCACACCCGGCACTTTTCCCTGCAACCGCAGGAAGTGCTACACCTGCCCCCACACCTCCTCCCTCACCCCAATCCCAGGCCCCAAGAAGACTTTCCACATCAGGCAGATGTTCACCTGCACATCTGCCAATGTGGTATACTGCATCCGCTGTACCTGTTGTGGCTTCCTCTACATCGGGGAAACCAAGCGGAGGCTTGGGGACCGCTTTGCAGAACACCTGCGCTCAGTTCGCAACAAACAACTGCACCTCCCAGTCGCGAACCATTTCAACTCCCCCTCCCATTCCTCAGACGACATGTCCATCCTGGGCCTCCTGCAATGCCACAGTGATGCCACCCGAAGGCTGCAGGGACAGCAAATCATATTCAGCCTGGGAACCCTGCAGCCCAATGGTATCAATGTGGATTTCACAAGCTTCAAAATCTCCCCTCCCCCAACCGCATCCCAAAACCAGCCCAGCTCATCTTCACCTCCCTAACCTGTTTTTCCTCTCACCTATCCCCTCCTCCCACCTCAAGCCCCACCCCTATCTCCTATCTACTAACATCATCCCGCCCCCTTGACTTGTCCGTCCTCCCTGGACTGACCTATCTCCTCCCTACCCCCCCTACCTACACTCACCTTTACTGGCTCCATCCCCACCTCTTCGACTTTTCTGCCTCCTCTCCATCAATCCTCTCCTCTATCCATCCTCTATCCACCTCCCCCTCTCTCCCTATTTATTTCAGAACCCTCTTCCCCTCCCCCATTTCTGATGAAGGGTCTAGGCCCGAAACGTCAAGTTTTCCTGTTCCTATGATGCTGCTTGGCCTGCTGTGTTCATCCAGCCCCATGCTTGTTATCTCGGATTCTCCAGCATCTGCAGTACCTTTTATCTCTCATTAAGTAACTAGCTATCCCATCCCTATGACATTCCTCTGATCCGATGATAGCCCATTTGTATCACTCTGTCTCCAGAATAACTTGCCAGTGCTTAGATATCTGAGCACTGGAGCAGTGTTCCAGTCAACCACACCATCTTTAAAATGCCATTGCACACCCAGACAAGCACTGTCAGTCTGGAGCTGCCCTGCATGCTTTGTGATATTTGCGGTGGATATGATGGAGAAAAGGAATTTAATGTCCTGCTTTCTGATTAGGTACCTGTTGGTCTTTAAGTATGGAGCAGTACAGAGGAGGATGTCATCATTCACAGGATGCCTGAAGAGGTCAAGACACCATACCATGCTAGGTTGGCCTGAGGTTGCTACCCAGGTGGGTGCAGTCTCAGTTGTCTGTAGGAATGCCCAACAGTTTAAGAAGAGGTTTAACGGCCTTCTCAGATCTGTGAGACTAAGGGCTACCATCTGCTCTGTGTTACTTCATACTGATTTTATGTCTGCTTCTGCACCACCTCCCACCAAGGTCTTTGTTCTACCACTCTCTTAATTTGCTGCAACATTTTCCCTCTCCAGATTTCACCCACCCCAACCCTTCACACCACTAAACCTGCATGAAGGGGGTTCAGTTCGCTGGACAGCTGATTTGCAATGCAAAGTGACACTAACAGCGAAGGCTCAATTCCTGTACAGACTGAGGTCAGCACGAAGGTTCCAGCTTCTCAACCTTGTTCCTTGCCTGATGTATGGGACCCTCTAGTTAAAGTCTCCACCAGTCATCTCTCTAATGAAAGAGTCGTCATAGAGTTGTAAAGTTATACAGCATGGAGACAGACCTTTTGCTCCAACTTGTCCATGCCGACCAGATATCCTAAAGCATTTGGCCCATATCCCTCTAAACCCTACGTATTCATATACCCATCCACATGCCTTTTAAATGTTGTAATTATACCAACCTCCACCACTTTGTCTGGCAGCTCATTCCATACACGCATGACTCTCTGGGTGAAAACGTTTCCCCTTTGGTCCCTTTTAAATCTTTTCCCTCTCACCTTAAACCTGTGACCTCTGATTTTGGACTCCGCTACCCTAGGGAAATGACTTTGGGTATTCCCTCCCTAAATTCCACTGGCCCTCTTTCATCCTCCTTTTAAAAGCTACCATTTTGACAACACCTTTCCCTAATTGGTTCAGTGCCTTGGGACATTTTGTTATGTTAAAGGCCCTGTAGAAATGTAAATTTTTGTTGAGCAGCGTTGCTACTCTGGGCTCCAGAAGTAATGCTGTCTCCCTAAACTCAAGTTGCCTCTCTGCCACCATCTCTCAATCACTGCACCTGGGCTAGGCTTTCTGTGGAGCACCCAGTATTGCACTAAATATGGTGAGCAGCATCAGGACACTTGATTGTGGTGGGCTATTTGCTAACCACTGAGCCACCATGCCACAACCTGCTTGATTGGCACCACATCCACAAACATTTACTCCGGACGACCATTGATGTTCAGTTCCATCACTGCTGCCTCACAATGCCAGGGACCCAGCTTCGATTCCATCCTCACACTGTCTGTGCGGAGTTTACACATCCTCCCTGTGTCTGCGTGGGCTTCCCCTGGGTGCTCCGGTTTCCTCCCACAGCCCAAAGATGTGCAGGTTAGGTTGACTGGCCATGCTAAATTGCCCATAGTGTCCACGTATGTGTAGGTTAGGTGCATTAGCTATGGGAAATGCAGGGTTTGGGGCGGGTGCTGATTCTGGATGGGATGCTTTTTGTAGGGTCTGTGTGGACTCGATGGGCCGAATGGCCTGTTTCCGCACTGTAGGGATTCTCTATGATTCACCCTATCCATGCCCCTCTGATTTTATAAACCTCTATAAGGTCACCCCTCAGTCTCTGATGCTCCAGAGAAAATAGCCCCAGCCTATTCAGTCTCTGCCTATAGCTCAAACCCTCCAACCCTGGCAACATCCTTGTAAATCTTTATTGAACTCTTTCAAGTTTCAAAACATTGTTCCTACAGCAGGGAGACCAGAATTGCATGCAGTATTCCAAAAGCAGCCTAACCAATGTCCTGTACAGCACAACATGACCTCCCACCTCCTACACTCAATACATTGACCATTAAAGGCAAGCATACTAAACGCCTTCTTCATTATCCTGTCCACCTGTGGTTCTACTTACAAGGAACTATGAACTTGCACTCCAAGCTATCTTTATTTAGCAATGTTCCCCAGGACCTTACCATTAAGTGTACAAGTCCTGCCGTGATTTGCCTTTCCAAAATGCAGCACATCACATTTACGTAAAACTCCATCTGCTACTCCTTGGCCCACCGGCCCTTCGGCCCATCTGATCAAGATCCCGTTGTATTCTGAGGTAACCTTCTTTGCTGTTCACTAAACCACCAATTCTGGTGTCATCTGAAAACTTATTAACCGCACCTCCAGTGTTCACATCCAAATCATTTGCATAAAAGACAAAAGGAGTGAACCCAGCACCGATCCTTGTGGCACACCGCTAGTCACAGGCCTCCAGTCCCCAAACAACCCTCCACCATCACTCTCTGTCTCCTATCTCCCAGTCAGTTCTGTATCTAAATGGGTAGTTCTCCCTGTATTCCACCTGATCTGACCTTGCTAACCAGTCCGCCATGAAGAACCTTGTTGAATGCCTTACTGAAGTCCATATTGATCATGTTTACTGCTCTGCCTTCATTAATCCTCTTGTTACTTGTTCAAAAATCTCAAGTAAGTGAGACATGTATTCCCATGCACAAAGCCATGTTGATTATCTGTAATGATTCCTTGTGTTTCCAAATACATGTGAATCCTGTCCCTCAGGATCCCCTCCAACTACTTGCCCACCACTGATGTCAGGTTCACCAGTGTATAGTTCCCTGGCTTTTCCTTACCACCTTTCTTAAAAAGTGGCATCAGGTGAGCCAACCTCCAGTCTTCCAGCATCTCAACTTTGGCTATCGGTGATACAAATATCTCAACAAGGGGCTACATACGTAGGCAGCCTTGCTGATCTTTAAGAGATCCTATTTTCTCCCTAGTTACCATTTTGTCCTTTATATATTTGTAAAAGCCCTTTGGATTCTCATTAACCCTATTTGTCAAAGCTATCACATGTCCCCTTTTTGCCCTCCTGATTTCACTCTTAAATATACTTCTACTGTCTTTACACTCTTCTAGGGATTCACTTAGTCCCTGCTGTCTATAACTGACATATGCTTCCTTCTTTTTCTTGACCATAACCTCCATTTCTCTAGTCATCCAGCATTCCCTGTATCTACCAACCTTACCCTTCACCCTAACAGGAACACACTGTCTCTGGACTTTCATTATCTCATTTTTGAAAGCCTCCCACTTGCCCATTGTCCCTTTACATATGAATATCTGGCCCCAGTCAACTTTTGAAAGTTCTTGCCTAATACTGTCAAAATTGGCCTTACTCCAATTTAGAACCTTAAACTTTTAGATCTGGTCTATCCTTTTCCAACACTATTTTTTACCAAATAGAATTATGGTCACTGGCCCCAAAGTGCTCCCCCACTGACACCTCAGTCACCTGCCCTATCTTATTTCCCAAGAATAGGTCAGTAGCTCCTTCTCTAGTAGGTACATCCAGCTACTGAGTCAGAAAGTTTTATTGTACACACTTAACAAATTCCTCTCTATCTAACACTTTAACACAATGGCAGTCCCAGTCTATGTTTGGAAAGTTAATATCCCCTACAATTAGAACCCTATTAATTCTTACAGATAACTGAGATTTCCTTATAAATTTGCTTCTCAATTTCCTGCTGACTATGGGGGGTGGGGGTAGTGCACAGTACAATCCCAATAAGGTGATCATCTCTTTCTTATTTCTCAGTTCCACCCAAATATCTTCCCTGGTAGTAATCCCAGGAATATCATTCCTAAGTACAGCTGTTATGTTATCCCTAATCAAAAACGCCATTCCCCCTCCGCTCTTGCCCCTCTTTCTATCCTTCCTGTAGCATCTATACCCTGGAACATTAAGCTGAAAGTCCTGTCTGTCCCTGAGCACATTTCTGTAATCACTATGATATTCCAGTCCCAAATTCCCAACTATGCCCTGAGTTTATCTGCCTTACCTGTTTGGCCTCTTGCATTGAAATAAATACAGTTGAATTTATCTGTCCTACCTCGTTCTCTGCTTTGTTCCTCCCTGCCTTGACTGTTTGACTTGCTCCTTTTCCCAACTGTACCACTCTCTGACCGATCTCCTTTCTCAATACCTCCCTGGGTCGCCTCCGCTTCCTAGTTTAAATCTTCCCGAGCAGCTCTAGCAAATCACCCCACCAGCATATTAGTTGCTTTCAAATTCAGGTGCAATTTGTCCTTCTTATACAGGTCACTTCTACCTGAGAAAAGATTCCAATGATTCAAAATCGTGAATCCTTCTCCCTTACACAAGTTCCTCAGCCATGCATTCATCTGCTCTAAGCTCCTATTCTTAATATCACTAGCTCATGGCACCAGGAATAATCCAGATGTTACTGATGTTGAGGACCTACTTTTTAAATTCCTGCCTAATTTCTTATATTCTCTCCTCAGAACCTTGTCCTTTTTTCTTCCCATGTTGTTAGTTTCAACGTGTACAACAACCTGCTGCTGGTCCCTCTCCCCTTTGAATATTCTGTACTCCCTCTGAGATATCCTTGATACTGGCACCAGGGAGGCAACACACCATTTGATGGATCATTGTCGGCCGCAGAAATATCTGTCTGTGCATCTATCTAGAGAGTGCCCTATCACAATTGATCATTTGGAACCCAACATATTTCTTGTTACATTAGAGCCAGTCTTGGTAGCAGAAACCTGGCTGTCAGTGCTACATTCTCCTGAGAGTCCATCAACCCCGACATTTTCCAATACAGCATACTTGTTTGAGATGCAGATAGCCACAGGAGAATCCTGCACTACCGTGCCTCTCTCTCCTACCTTTCCTGGAGGTAACCCATCTACCTGACTGCATCCGCGGTTTTTCTGCCCTCCTGAAACTGTCATCCATCACACCACCGGCTCCTGTAAATTCCTCATAGTTTCTAACTGCCACTCCAACTGATCCATCTGATCCGATAGGATTTGGAACCAAACACACTTCCGGCAGACATAATCATTAGTAACGTGGAAACTCTCCCTAATTTCCCATATCCAACAGGAAGAGCACATTATGGCTACTAGATGACCAGGGGCATCTGCCAACTATTCTGATCCTGACTCTGGTGCTTAATCCATATAAATATGGGCAGTGTGCATCACATGAAATGTGACACAGCAAAGTATTGTCACATTGACATAATACTGGCATTGCCTGGACCAGTCAGGAGGAGACCTGCAGTGATTGGTACAGTAGGTTCTAATGATTTGTGGTGGTCTGCTACATGTTGCACAATTTGACCATCAGGAGGGGCTAAAACTTGCAATCAGTTAAGAACGTAGAATGTAGAACATAGAACAGTACAGCACAGTATAGGCCCTTTGGCCCACGGTGTTGTGCCGAACTTTTACTCTAAACCTAAAGTCTATCTAACCTCCACCCCTACCTGATACTATCATCCATATGCCTATCTAATAGCCGCTTAAATGCCCCAAATGAGGCTGATTCCACTACCCTCTCCAGCAATGCATTCCACGCCCCTACCATTCTCTGAGTAAAGAGCCGACCTCTGACATCTCCCCTATAATCTACCTCTACTCACTTTAAAACTATGCCCCCTCGTAACAGCTACCTCCACCCAAGGAAAAAGTCCCTGGCTGCCCAATCTAGCTATACCTCTGATCATTTTGTACACCTCCATCAAGTCACTTCTCATCCTTTGTCATTCTAAAGAGAAAAGCCCTAGCTGTCTCAACCTTTCCTTGTAAGACCATCCCTCCATTCCAGGCAACATCCTGATAAATCTCCTCTGCACCTTTTCCAACGCTTCCACATCTTTCCTGTAATGAGGTGACCAGAACTGGACACGATACTCCGAGATGTGGCCGAACCAGGCTTTTGTATAGCTGGAGCATAACTTCACGGCTCTTGAACTCAATCCCTCTATTAATGAAAGCTAACACACCATACGCCTTCTTAACAACTCTGTCCACCTGGGTGGCAGCTTTCAGGGAACTGTGGACTTGAACCGCAAGATCCCTCTGCTCCTCCACACTGCCAAGAATCTTTCCATTAACCTTGTATTCTGCTTTCAAATTTGTCCTTCCAAAATGAATCACCTCACACTTTTCAGGGTTAAACTCCATCAGCCACTTCTCAGCCCAGCTCTGCATCCTATCAATGTCCCTTTGTAACCTAGAACAGCCCTCCGCACTGTCCACAACGCCACCCACCTTCGTATCGTCCGCGCAATTACTAATCCACCCTTCCACTCCTTCATCCAAATCATTTACAAAAATCACAAATAGAAGAGGACCCAGAACAGACCTTGTGGTACACTATTCGTAACTGAGCACCATGTTGAATATTTTCCATCTACTACCACTCTTTGTCTTCTAAGCGTCAGCCACTTCTGAATCCAATTGGCCACATTTCTCCCTATCCCATGCCTCCTTAACTTCTGCATGAACCTACCATGGGGAACTTTATCAAACGCCTTACTTAAATCCATGTATACTACATCCACTGCTCTACCTTCATCCACGTGTTTGGTTACCTCTTCAAAGAATTCAATACGGTTTGTGAAGCATTATCTACCCCTCACAAATCCATGCTGACTATCACGAATCAAAGTGTGCCTTTCCAAGTGATCATAAATCCTATCTCTCAGAGCCCTTTCCAATAATTTGCACACCACTGAAGTAAGACGAACTGGCCTGTGATTTCCGGGGTTATTCCTATTCCCTTTTTTGAACAAGGGAATGACTTTTGCCAGTCTCCAATCTTCCGGCTCTCCAATAAACCCGTGGACAGTGAGGACGAAAGGATCATCGCCAAAGGCCCTGTGATCTCTTCCCTCGCTTCCCATAGAATCCTTGGATAAATCCCATCAGGCCCGGGGGACTTATCTATCTTCAAGTTCCTCAAAATTCCTAGTACATCTTCCTTACTAACATTGACTTCCTCTAGCCTTCCAGCCTGTTTCACACTGTCCACCTCTACAACTAGGTCCCTCTCAGTTGTGAATACCAAAGAAAAGTATTCATTAGGGACCTCTCCTATCTCTTTCGGCTCCGTGCACAAATTCCCTTTACAATCCTTGATCGACCCTACCCTTTCTCTGGTCATTCTCTTATTCCTCACATATGCATAAAAAGCCTTGGAGTTTTCCTTGATCCTATCTGCCAAGGATTTCTCATGCCCCCTTATAGCTCTCCTAAGCCATTTTTTCTGCTCCAATCCTTGTTTCCTAAACCTGATATAAGCATCCTTCTTCCTCTTGACTAGTCATTCGACCTCCCTCGAGAACCAAGGCTCCCTCACTTGACCGCGTCTTCCCTGCCTGCTAGGGACAAACATATCGATCACACGCAGTATGCGTTCCTTAAACAATCTCCACATTTCTATAGTGCTCTTCCCTGACAGCATCTGTTCCCATTTTACGTTACCCAGTTCTTGCCGAACAGAATTAGAATTATCCTTGCCCCAATTATAAACCTTACCCTGCTGTATGTACCTACACTTTCCATGACTATTGTAAAAGTAACAGAGTTATGATCATTACCGCCAAAACGCTCTCCTACCAACAGGTCCAACACTTGGCCTGGTTCATTGCCAAGCACCAAATCCAAAGTGGCCTCTCCTCGTGTTGGTCTACCTACATACTGTGTCAGGAATCCTTCCTGAATGCACTGGACAAAATCCTTTCCATCTAAACTATTACAACTAAAATATTTCCAATCAATATTTGGAAAGTTGAAGTCACCCATGACTACAACCCTGTGACTTCTGCACCTTTCCAGTATCTGCCTCCCCATCCGCTCCTCCACTTCTCTGCAACTGTTAGGGGGTCTGCAAAAAGCCCCCAACAAAGTGACTGCTCCTTTCTTGTTCCGGACCTCAACCCAAACTGACTCAGTAGACATATCATTCTCGAACTTCCTTTCAGCAGCTGCTATACTAGCCCTGACTAGGAATGCCACTCCACTGCCTCTTTTACCACTCTCCCTATTTCTTTTAAAGCATCTAAATCCCGGAACTTCCAACAACCATTCCTGTTCCTGAGTTACCCAAGTTTCTGTAATGGCCACAACATCATGGTTCCAAGTACTGACCCATGCTCTAAGTTCATCTGCCTTATTTCTCATACTTCTAGCATTGAAGTATACACACTTCAAACCATCCCTGTGTCCACAATAACGCTCCATCGATCGCATTTCTTTATGAACAACCTCAATCCCTGTTGTGTCTGTTGGAAGGTTGAATCCTCTGATTTCCAAATCCGGTTCCCCACCCCCTGCCAATCTAGTTTAAACCATCCTGTATAGCTCGAGCAAACCTCCCTCCCAGGATATTTGTGCCCTTCTGGATCAGGTGCAACCTGTCCTTACTGTACAAGTCCCACCTTCCCCAGAATGTGCTCCAATTATCCACATAATGGAAGCCCTCCCTGCCACACCAGCCCTGTAGCCACTTGGTTAGCTGCACTCTCACCCTATTTCTTACCTCGTTATCACGCAGCACTGGTAGTAATCCAGAGATAACTACCCTGTTTGCCCTGGACTTCAGTTTCCAACCTAACTCCCTGCACTCGTTTTTCACATTCTTATTCCTTTTTCTAGCTATGTCATTGGTACCAATGTGTACCATGACTGCTGGTTGCTCACCATCCCCTGAAGACACGATCCGAGATGTCACGGACCCTGGCACCCGGGAGGCAACATACCAGCTGTTCATTTTGTTTGCGTCCACAGAACCGCCTGTCTGTGCCTCTTACTATTTAATCCCCCACTACAATTACTCTCCTATTCTCCCCCCTTCCCTCCTGTGCCACAGGGCCAGTCTCAGTGCCGGAGACCTGTCCGCTATGGCCTTCCCCTGGTAGGTCCCCCCACCCAACAGTCTCCAAAGCGGTATACTTACTATTGAGGGGAATGGCCACAGGGGATCCCTGCACTGTCTGCCTATTCCCTTTCCCCCACCTGACAGTCACCCAGCTACCTTTTTCCTGTACCTTGGGTGTGACCACCTCCTTATAACTCGTCTCTATCACCCCCTCAGCCTCCCGAATGATCCAGAGTTCATCCAGCTCCAGCTCCAGTTCCCTAACGCAGTTTGTGAGGAGCTGGAGTTGAGTGCACTTCTCGCAGGTGAAGTCAGAGGGGGCACCAGCAGTGACCCTTACCACATCCTGCAAGAGGAGAATGCAACTGCCCTAGCTTCCATTCCCTGTACTCTAGATTTCCAGAAGAATAAAAAAATAGCCTTACCTTACCGACCCTCCACACTGTCCTTTTTGGTTAGAGGAGGAGGATGGGTGGGAGACACTACACGTGTAATGTTTCGGGTTTAGCCAATGCCCGAATATATTAGTTCACTTCCTGGCTCGCGCTATCACCACTCCTGCCGCTGAAAGCAAGAAGGCCGCTGCTGCACGAGGTAAGTTTTTATACAGAAAAGCTTACCTTCCTGGCTGCACCCTGGCTCGTGCTCTCAGTTAAATGGAAGGAACTAAAGGCGGATTGGAAAAGCAAGTCCATAGGATATTTAGGCAATCCTTTTCTGACTGATTCATTTAACTGCAAAACCAATAACCTTAAACTCAGAGATAACAAGGCATGGGGCTGGATGAACACAGCAGGCCAAGCAGCATCATAGGAGCAGGAAAACTTGGCGTTTCGGGCCTAGACCCTTCATCCTTAAACTCACTTCCCCATTCACCACTCTTACTTTCTATTTGTTACTTGGCCTCTGTTGCTTTAGCCCTTTCAATCGCAACACAAAATTAAAACTAACAGAAAATAAATAGTTCAAACCAAATTTATATATCAAACTATTTTGTATTTCACAGAAATAGCAACTAATGCCAACATCTGTGTATAGTAAACACACCCACATTGCATGGTCCTGTTTTGTCTGGGTTGCTCCCAGCACAGCCATTTCAACCATTTATGTTTCTTCTTAATGTGTTTTCTTTTCTCTCTCTCTCTGCCTCTCTCTCTGTCCCTCCATCATCCGCATAAATACTGCCATTTCTCAGCTATTTTCAATTCTGACAAAGGGTTACTGGATTTGAAAGCTTTTAATTCTCCTTTTCGCTCTACACAGGCTGCCAGATGTGCTGAGTTTCTCCAACACTTGGTTTTTGACACTGGTATAGTACACTTGCCACTATTTTCTGCGAGGCTTTGCCTAGCCTAGTGTTCAGTGCAATGCCAATCCTGTACCTACAGCATGACTGTGACTTCAAGTAGGTAAGACTACAGATTAATTTGAATATTGGTCTCCTCTATTTCTACACCTAGGAGGCATGGCCTCAGTAATTCTTGCAATCTGTTGGATGGCAGATTGCTGGATGTTACAGTAGTTCAGCAAATCCTTTTGAAATATTAGTAACTGCAGCCATGACAGCAGCAGTCTGAGTTTACAGGGTAGAAAGTTGAGCTTGCAAAGGTTCCAGTGCAGCACTCAGATATGCGGATGGATTGTAGTAATTCCAGCGTGTGTGTGTTTTTTAAGAGACAAAAATGGCTGCAAACATAAATTAAGTGGGAATTTGAAGAGAGAAACCAGCAGATTGTGATACCTAAGTGTCAAAGAAACTTTTTTCTAATTCATTTTGGGGGATGTAAGTGTCGTTGGCTGGCCAGCATTTATTCTTTGTCCCTAGTCGCCTTTGAGAAGCTGGTGGTTAGCTGCCTTCTTGAACCGCTGCAGTCCACCTTCAAACAAACCGGGCTGTGATCTCTTGTGACAATAAAGAATACAAAAGGCTGATGACTCATCCTCAATGGCAAGCCACCCACAGACAGATTATGTCCCAAACTGCAGACACATTTTGTGTTTTTGACTTTGAAGAATACACAAAGGCAAAAATTAAAAAGTTAGTTTCAACTGTACTAGATTCTGTTATTGGGAACGAAGTGATAATTAGTGATAGGTTATTGAGATTGAGGTGAATTGAACAGTTGTTGAGGGTAGTGGTGCAGTTGGTGGGTTACAACATCTAAAGATGCATGCAATGATCTCAACCACTCTGGTGCAAACAATGAGCTGTTGACAACACTGCATCTCGATTTTTGGGTTTTGATCCTGAGCATTGATCTCTGGCTATTTGGTCCCATTGCCTTCTGAGAGTTTTTCTGGAGGACCTCCTGATTTTCTATGGATATAGTACATCTTTACTTCTCTGCACATTCTTGACTAATGCCCCCATGGTACTTTTGGAATATCTCCCGTATTGGACTGTTGTCTTTCTTTCAACTATAGAATTACTTCAAGGACATGGGCCAGCCAGACAGCACTTCACCATCAAGAGCTGCTTGATATTTGTTAGTGCAGGTTAGCATTACCTGGTGCCAGCAGACAGGTATGCTACAGTGTGCTCAGTATCAAGTGCTGCTTACATCGCAAACAATGAATGCATGTAAATCCTGCGTCATGATCCCCACGCTTGTGTTCAGAAGAAATCAAGTTCAGCCACCATGATGATCAAACATTTTTAGTGTTTGAATTTTCTCCTTTGATTGAGAATTGTATACCAAGTCTCTGGGAAACATTTTGGTTTGTTGTAATTATTTGGTTGGATCGAGTGAGAATATTCCTTTAAAGACGCCATGTGGGCTGCAATAAATTTCAGTAATTGGAAGAGCATGTCGCTGTCATGTTTTATGAATACGTGGGAATATTTCTTGGAAATCCTCAGATCAAAGGAAATGTGATACTATTGAAAATTAGTTTGCTTAATATAATATTCAGAGCTATTTGCATTTATCTGTAGATTAGAAACTGGACCTTCCTGTGCTCTTATTTAACGGGCATAAAACAAGTACAATCCAGGCTGGTTTTAATGACCTGCATCAGAAGTTACCTTCAGGGTGTCCACGCTGATATACTGTGGATCCCCTTACCAGTGTCTGAGGCAGCCCCCTAAAACAGGCTTGAGGTTATTTACATAGAGAAATGATGGCTTAATAACCTCCTTGCAGAAATTAGATTGCAATAAGCAGAGCCTGCTCAACTCCGGGTGCATCAGTGGCTACCAAAATTTTATTTTTCTTTGATAACATTTTCAAAAACGTCAAACGGTGGAAGCTTCTGGACTTGAGACAACAGGCCTGAAAGCAGGAGGGGAACTTAGTTAGGTGGAATGGTGGCTGATCAGAGCCCTGTCACCTTTGATAGAAATAAGTTCTGGGCAAGAAGATTCAAAGCTCCGCCTTCACAACCCACTGCCAATTGAGGTCCTTAAGTGGTCAATGTACCAGTGCCAAGTTCTGTAACCACCAGCTTAAGTGGCCTACAGTTCTTGACAGATTCACCCTTACCCTGGCTCATCCTTCCAATAGAAAATCCTTCAACAACGAATCAGCTGCCTGATTGTGAAAAGATCTGGTGGGTTTTTCCATCTCCATAGGCCATGAATTTCCTTCTTCCAAACTCCCCTCTTTTCAGACGTGTGTAAAACTTGTAAGTTATCACCCATTGTTGTGAAATTAAGAAAAATGGCAGTGCTCCCCTCACTATATGTGTAATGTCAGAGTTTGGATATTAACTTGTTTAGACAGCGCTTCTAGAGCAATGAGCTAAGCTAGTATATTTAAGACAGCAGGGACTCTTGGAGTGTTAATATAAAGTTGTGATGATTTAGAACAGGTAGATTAAACAGCGAAGCCTTTTAATTGTTTTAAGCAATGATTGATGTTATCTTAGAAAACCTTAAGATTGGAAGTTTGGAGGAGATCTGACAGGGGTCAGAAGCAAATATAATTACTATTCTAGAACGGAGTATAAGACTGCTCAATGAAAGCACATTAACTGGAGTGTAAAAGTTTTAGTTTGTAAACATCCAGACAAGGTGTATTGGTTAGAAAGCTGTAGGTTATTGAAAGCAGGGAACTTCTATGTCCTCAGGTTTGTAAGCATTCATGCAAGAAGACTTCCCCAGTTCTTTGCTGTCAACAGTGAAGATCAGTTAAGCCAAATTTAAAGATTTGATTTTGAGGGGTGATTCTCCAGATTTGAGTTTCTGTGTTGGCTCATGTTGAGACATTAGATGAGATAAGGCATTCAAAGGGGCATTGGATCATGATTTGGATAGAAATTATGTACAGGGTTATGTAGGAAAGGCAGGAGTTCGGCATTAGGTAATAGAACTGTTGCAGACACAATGGGCTGATTGGCCTCCTACAGTTCCATAACAATTTTGTGATTCTGAAACTTTGTTTTGCTGCAGTTTTAATTTTATTCTATCTGCTCTATATCTAGATAGATTTTTATGTCTTATTTTCATCATTTGTGCAATAAACTTCTGATCAGTTAACAAATAAGGTCTGTCATCTGTTTGACTGTGTTTCAGTGAATGACCACTACATTAAGTGAAAGAAATATAATCTACCAAACCATTCTGGGATCTGAGATAACAAGCATGGGGCTGGATGAACACAGCAGGTCAAGCAGCATCACAGGAGCAGGAAAACTTGACGTTTCGGGCCTAAACCCTTCATCAGAAATGGGGGAGGGGAAGAGGGTTCTGAAATAAATAGGGAGAGAGGGGGAGGTGGATAGAGGATGGA